>OY728132.1:1953111719-1953711719 GCA_963277665.1 Viscum album
TCTGAAGGACCACAGGCACCATCGACCCACTGAACTCGATTGCACAATCCCATAACTCATCAACAAAGAATCTCTATCTGAGTCAAACACTTTACAAGTTTGACACAAATCGCCTCTGAAGATGTCTATAACACTACTTATGTCATCCTCAAGTGTCACCGCATGAACGACCAGTAACCGCTCAGGGAGGTCTAGATCTGAGACGATCTGGCAGAGGGGGGTCGCGCAGCCAAGAAAGAGTGATGTTGGAGATGTTTAGGCCATCAGATGAGGGAGTAGTGGAGAAAGATCAAGGGAGGCAAAAAACTTCAGCAGATCCAGGAACGAGAGAGATGAAACCAGGCGACATCGCATGATCGGACCTGAGTGAATGAGAAGGAGTGAGCAGCAATGAAAACCAAGAGCAGAGACAAGGAAAATATCAAATACAATAGAAGACTTTGAGACTAGTGTGATTTTCGGTGCTCGGTTGAGGGGCCACAGAAATGTGGAACCCTAGAATCACTGCTCTCTAGGGGAGTGCAGCAGAATCCTCAAAAAAACCATAATTCAAATAAAATCCTAGTCTACTATATGTTTTTATTTTTACACTCATTGATGGTGTCACTTAAGAAATTGAAACAATTTATCACTAATACAGTCTATAAACCACTTCAATAATACCATATCAATATATTAATAATCCAAATGATAACTAAAAATTGCCTAAAGGGACCAAATCTATTTATAATATCCAAACCTGACTAAGACAACGCGAATAAAAAATTCATGGTAAAACTAATTAAAGTAACCATTTATTAATAATAACATAAAATAAATAACATTTCCCCTAATATTTACAAAAAAAAATTAACAAATTTGTTATAATAAAAAGTGTTATAATTTCTATCACATAGGATTTAAATCCACATATGTTTTTAAAACCAATTATATTAATAAATAAATTTCAATGATTAACAAATCACACCAAATAACTCAATTAAGATATGTTATTAGATAATATAAATTCCACTGGGAAATTTTTTTGAATCATATGGATCTTATTCATACTTCTGAAAACTACCCCTTTTCTCTTTCCCAAAAAAGATTCCCTTAAACTGAAATTTTATTCAGTAATTAAATATTTTTTTAATTTAAAAAATATATCATTTATCCCTTGTATTTTTATATATTTTCCACCTATAATCATATTACATAGTGAAGTTTTTGGGTATGTGTCCATATACAAACATTGATTATTTGATGTTATGGTTGAATATTCATATTCATTATAAATCGTGGAAATATTTATAGTGTAAGGGACCTTAAGAAAATATAAAAAACATGATAATGACTTAAAACACACTAAAACCTCATAATTATAAATCTATAATTTTATTAAATAGTATTATACTCAATATAAATTTTTTATATCTTTAAGGTTACAATGGATTTTAGGTTTAATCAACTTAATTTTTAAGTCTTATTTAATTTTAAATCATAGCATAAAAATTTCCATCCAATATATAAGCATTATATTATCCATATTATATATATATTGACTTGTATAAAATGAAAACACATAAAATTTTTATAGCTCAGTGTGAGATAATTTCTATTGTTTTATTATCAAATGCACAGTTCTTTTCTTGAAAAATAATCATCTAAAAGATATATAATTACTTCCATCCACATTACTATCCGAATATATATGAGTAAAACTAAATGATTTATTTTTAAATTTTTATCCTTAATGGAAGTTCCTTTAAAATATTAATGAATTAATTTTTCAGTATTTCTATGTGATTTTAGTTGATCAATTTGTATTCTTTTCAAAAGTGTTACAACATTCAAAATGATCATTATAATTTTTTTTAGGAAAAATATTCTTCCAATGAATATTATAAACTCCTATAGATTAATACATTATAATTCATTATCCTTTCAAAATTTTAAAACAAAAATATTCATTGTTGTGTACATTTCATATTCTACTTGATTGATAGCTTTATAGAAAAGTATAAACCATATAGAATTTATGTTGTTAAATAATATATTTATTAAATTATAGATTTTAAAAACTATATATGGTATTTTTGTATCATAGATAATTTTTTAACTTCCTTTCTATGGATAAATCCCTTTTTTGATTCAATTAAGTTTTTTTCTGATCCCTTCATCTATGATAGAAATTTTTATATCTATTAGGTATATATATTAGTTGATTTTGGTAGAAATAATAAAAAATATTCACGTGATATAAATCATTTATGCATGTGGAAGTATAATAAAAAAAATAATCTCTTAAACATTGGAATATCATTTTCAAACCAATATTACCTCATTTCTTTCAACTCTACTGTTTTTATTTAATGTAATTTAAAAACTAACTTTCTTGTGATAATATCGTTCTATTTAAGTCAAGGTAAAAGATACCAATTAATGTTATTCCAAAACAAATACAACTATTCATTGGTTTCACTAACCAAATCTATGTTCTCAATAAATTCATAGAGAGGATTTGGGTTAATTTTCTACATTACAGATTTCTATCTTCAAAAAACAGTCATTTGCCTGGTTTAATTTGATAAAAAAATTATTAAATTCCAATTTTTTAAATAACCATTAATATTTAATTTTCATATTTAATTATAAATATCATAAAATATTTGTAAGAAAAATAAATATCTCTTATTTACTTTTTTATAACAATAATATGTTTGTGATAATATTTTACAGTCCTTCATGTTGTTTTTTAATGTATTTACCACATAATCATATTTATTTTCACATAATATAAAAGTTATTTTAAATATTTTTCACATTATAACAATCAAAAACATTTTTTCCCTTTAATTAAAAACATTTTTCATCACTTTCATTGAAAACAGAACCTATGAAAATTCCATCACCTGAGATCACATCAAAATTTTCAAAATTTTAATATCTAAATTTTATAAAACTTAGGGATCAAAAAATAATAGAATAATTAAATGTTATTTTTTATTATATAAAGTTTTAAATAAATATTATTTTAATTATAAATTATTAATTTTCAATTATTAATATGTTAGAAAATACAGAAAACCACTCCCCAAATTTAATTTCATTTTTTTTTTCAGTAAATATGGTCCTTCAAATTTTATTGGAACCTATAGTATACCATTCAAGTTCCCCCTTATATTGAGTATCATAATTTCCAATGTAATAAAGTATAATATTATAAATTCTATGATTATTTTAAGTGTAATTTGAGGTTTACTCTAACCAATTTTTTTATAATATTTCATTTTAGTTTGTAAATATTTCTTTTCAATATATAATATAACAATTTAAACATCTCATTTTTACATTAATTTGTTTAATGAACATAAAATGTTTTATTTTATTATATAAATAAATGAAATTTATGTGATAATAACATCATTTATATTAATAACACCTCATTATACCACACATATCAAAATGAATCAATTTTAATGGAAATTATTATAAATTCCCACACTCTTCTAATTATTTTTCACAATATTCTCATCTAATGTCTCACATATATTTGTTATATTTCTCTTATCAAATTAGAATGGTATAGAATATATTATAACGTATTAATATTTATAATACTTTTCATAAATATTTTTTTATGGTATTCATGACTTTTATTTGATAATTTATTTTAATCATTAGCATTGAAAGAACAATTATTTATTCTATAAACTATTTGTAACAGATTTTCAGTAGTACTCTCACCGATAATGAATACCTATCCATATTTCATTATTTTTATGATCCCTAAATTATTTTATAAAATAACAAATTTCCATCATCATATAGTTATCTAACACTCATCAATTTTTTTAAACCCATCATCAAATATAACATTTTTATATGTTTTTTCATAGATTCAACTTAATAAATTAAAATTCATTTAATATTCAATGAAATGTAGTTTCTAAAATTATTTTACCCTAAAAAATATATATCCAGGTTATAAAATATTTATTATATCCTATTAACAATAATCTAAGTCATCTCTCATAGGCTTCAATCGAAAAAATCTTATACTTCAATTTATTTTTCAACTATTCTCTTTATTTGTGTGAATTTAACATCATGTGATTTAAAAAAAATAGTAGTAATTATCATATATTACCTAACCTATTAACAAATTTGATCACATTTTTAACATATTTTTTAAGGGAATCATGAAAACATTTAATTTTTTATAATTGAATTGTTATACTTTTCCTTTTATCTAATATCTATATTGTATATTATCTTCATAGTATCCCTATTATATATTTAATTACTTTTATTATTTTATTAAAAAGATTTATAATATCATAATAAGTATTATTTTTTTCTATAAAACCTAAAAAACAACCATTATATTTATAGTTTGTTCTTTGGGATATATTTTCTAATAGAAAAAGGTATATCTAATTATCTAAAATTTAGTAGTTATTATTTTATAATAAATTATATAGATTGTTTTTGAAATAATATAGTTTATGGAATTAGTAAAATACCATAAAATTTTGTCATAATTTCCCAGGAATGAATCAACTCCAAATGATCTTACTCAGAAAAAATTTAAAAATGGATAGAGTGACAATTTCTAGTAATTTGTTAATAAATATGGAGTGTCATTTCAACACTATCCTAATTTTTTTGAATACAAGGATACAAATATATTACTATGATTATTCATTTATGGTTTATATTGTTTCCTATATTGATTGATCCTGTAAAGGAACTCCCTCAACAATTATAACCACCAAACTTATCCCATCAATGAACATTATCTTATTATCTTTATTAATTTTATAAAGTATTATAGTCGTTATATTTTTAAAGATAAATTTATTATTTACCCATACTACAAATTTCTATGTCATTTCCTCACTAGTAAATATATACTTGGGTAAAGAATTTAAATTATAAATAAGTTGTGTTAAAAATTTCTATTGTATAATGTAAAAGAAATTTAGAAACAGTGTAAGAAAACTAGTTTTATGAAAGAGTTCCATCTAGAACTAAAATTAGATAAGAATTGGTTATTCATATATAGTATTATAAGAATACCATTAGTAACTGATGTTATATGGTGTTGGTTTTTTTCTAATGATATCCAATGAGGAATTGGTTTTACATGATGTTGCATTTTTAGATGATGTACATCTACATGAAGTTGGATTTAATGAATATTGTTATCGTATAAATGATTGATTATTGAAAAATACTAAGCTATTGATGGAGTTTTTTTTTAGAAAATTATATGATTAATATTAAATTTAGTGTATATTTTTTACTTTAATAGTTGTTTTTTATAGAATGGTGAGTTTGAGATTTTAAAGGATGCAAAAACAACCCATTTTCGAAAGGTTTCCACAATATAAAAGAATTATAAAAAGAGATTAATTGATGTTATATTTTATTGTAAATTTTTTGGGTGAGGTAATTAGATGAACATAGCCTTGTACAATGATTAAAATGATCTAGAGGTTTCCATAACCCTTGAAAATAGCAGAAGAACTTTGTATTGTTGAGAAAGTTTTGTTTTCAAAAACACACTATTATATAAAGGGGAGATTGTTGAGAACAATACTCTATCTCTTTATGATGATTTTGAAGTTCACAAATACCGTTATGCACAAGAGCCTCATCCCAGCTGGTGAGGAATCGCTAGGTGCATCCAAGAGACCCGAGATCAAATCTGGGTGGAGGCATATTTATGGGTACTGTAGCAGTACTATAGCAGTACTATAGCAGGATTTTAGCAGGAACTGTAGCAGTACTGTAGTAGGCACTGTAGCAGGCACTCTTCGGTACTTTAGTAGCTGGAACTATTCATCCATCTAGGCCTTCGGGCCACCTGTTTGGTCCTCATGTCCTACAAGGATTTCGGGCCACCCAAGGCCTTCAGGTCAGTTGATTCTCAAGGAATTCGAGCCACATTAAGGCCTTAGAGCCACCCCAAGGCCTTCGGGCCACATGAATGCAGGCGCCAGACACACTACAAAAAAGGAGTTGCCCCAAATGAGGATTCAGATCAGGTTCACTCACCAGAGTAGAGTCAAATGGATTGTCAGAATGAGAGGGTATGGCTATGCCATCTGTATGAGCCTATGCTTGCACAGGAATCCTAGCTAGACGGTCATGAAAAGGTGGAGAGATACTCTCAAGATGTAGATGTTGGGGATGGGAAGTTTCTTATAGATAGTCTGGTTGAATTCCCTAAGACCTTCGGGTCATGTAATCTCTTATGCCTATGGGCCATGTAATCTCTGAGCCTATGGGCTATGTAAGGGTTCTCCCTCATCCCTTGAAAGGGGGTTATCAAAAATTAATAAAAATGAAGGCCTTTGGTTCATTCAGACTTATACCATTATTTTTTATTATATTGATTTTACATCAAGTATATTTCATGAAATTAATATTATTTATTTATCTATTTTGGAATAAAATTTAAGCGTTTTTTCCATGTGGAATATTTGATAAAGTATTCAGAAATAGTTTTGGTGTATTAGAATGTTCTAGAAACATTGTTTATGCTCTACGTGTTCAGAAATTACTTTATCATGTTCTAGAAACACTTTTAATTCCCTACATTGAGGAGCGTAGCGTAAGGATGAAATCTGTCACTTACGAGGTATCATAAAAGTATGGTTAAGCAACCATACGTTTTGGACAAAAGTATAGAAGAATAACCTTGCATTTGGAAGGAACCTTATGTTTGGTATATCAGAAAAGTATATAAGAATAACCCTGCAACCACCAAATATAAATTTATATTGAAAAAGAAACTTTGAGGAGAAGTGGGAAACTTAATTCAACATAGTCGAAGAACTACGTACTGAAAGAGGTCACAAATACATTAAAAACAAGACTAGAATTGTTTGACTTAAAAACATTGTATAACTCCCAATGAAGTGGAATAACCTGAAGATCCAGATCTACATTGAGAAGATATTCAAAATGATTTTCCATTCAATATATTGTCAGTATTAATTCCTCCGTTTTGATTTTACCTTTATTGATTCCCCGCACCAGTATTCGGTATTGCTTATTTATCCATTCTTCTTGCTCCTCATTGGTATCAACTCACAACCTTCTTTCATAAATTTTTCTAACCTCCTATTTGGGGTCATTGACCCGAACAACACTTTCAACAATCTCTTCCTGAGATTGAATTATGAACTCTAAATGGTCTCCTTTATCTTCTTCCAATTTCCCTATTTCCTTGCTTTGTTCTCCACATTCTGTATTTTGTTTGGTGGTTGCTAATTAAGTTGCTTCTATTTCTTCTTGCCCTTTCTTACCTAGAGATCTGGTAACAATTTTTTTCGGAGTTGTGTGTAATCTTTGTGGGGTCTAGCTTTCTTTCCACCCTTTAAAATTGGGAAATTTCAAGATTTAAGGTTTCTTTATTTTCCCTTGTGTCACAACCCGTCCTCGGGGCCCGTGCCGTGACTACCCCATGCCCTCCTTCCATAGGCCAGGGGCTGGTGACAAGCACCAAGGCGTAAATCCCGGTAAAAAGGGAAGGCATTGCCTTTGTAAAGTAAACAAACACCACAGAGCAAGCAAGCAGTAGAAGTAAACACTAAGTAAAAACTGAGTACAACAGTAAGTGCGGAAAAGTAAGTGGGCTAGTATACAAACCCAAACTGAAAGTAAAGTACAACTGGAAAGGGAAAACAGCAACTGAAAAGTAAAGTCGTAGTGTCGAGCCGTCCACTGGAACTCCCACCTGAAGGGTGGGTACAGATGGCCTCCATAGCTCCTAGGGTCCAGCCATCCACTCCGAGTACGTCCCGCCCAGTGGTCCACCTCCAGGTACTGTCCTGCTCCGCAAGCCTCAACCACGATCAGCGTTATCTGTCATCTGCAACCAACACAACGTAGTGCGGGCATAGCCCATGCAGGGGTGAGTATAAGCTACTCAGTAGGGACCCAAAGACCCCCGAAGGTCTCCCATAATCCACAAAGGATAATCCACAAAGGAATGATACAATCACGAAGTAACATCTGACACTACTTAGGTATATTCCAATACATATACCTAAGTCATCAATTCTCGTTCAGCTCCAACATCTAAGCCCTAGTACAAACCAGTCCACACAGGAAAGCAAAACGTAAATCCACACAGGATAGCACAACACAATCCACGTGGGAAAGAAAAACAGGATTCAGCTCACACAGGTATACTTCTTCATATGACGATAGAGACGATCAGATATATCCACGGATTCATCTATGTCGTCGGACCCACAAAGGATCGATAGGTACTAACCCCCACAATGACCCACAAAGGATCTGACCCACACAGGATCGATAGGTAACTAAGCCCCGCAATGACCCACAAAGGATCTGACCCACATATGATCGATAGGTAACTAACCCCCGCAAAGACCCACACAGGATCGGACCCACACAGGATCTGTAGGTGCTGGCCCACACAGGACCACTGAACGCTGACCCACATAGGATCGGACCCACACAGGATCGGTATCACTGATCCACAAAGGATTGTTGAGTGTTGTAGTCATCGTCGTCGAATCCACTGAGGATCTCTGTACAGTCGTCGTCGTCGTCACAGTCGCAGCCAACTCTAGGGTTCCCGCACACAGCAAACTTGTTCGGGAGGGTCCGCTCCATGAACCGAGAGGCTTATAAATCAACTGACACATATTCCAGAGTTGATGTATCCAAAAGTTTTGTATCGTCAACAGGAACTCAACGTCGCAGACGGCGCGTCAATCGGAAGCTCGGTCTGAGAGTTGTTGGCTTTTTCGTCCAAGGGGCCCGGTTGTTTTTTAAGTCAAAACCAACCCGACCATACTCCACCTGCGTCCAAAGCTAAGGCGGAGTAAGCCAAAAGTTCCTTCTCACTTAGAGGAATCCAACAAAGTCGACGGCACATCAATCGGACGTCCGGAGCTCAAGTTATGAGTGTTTCCGCTCCGAGGGCCCAGTTGGTTTCGTGTACGAACCAACCTGGCCAAACTCAATGTTCTCCTAAACCTTGAGTGCCATATACCAAAACGACAGTCTCGATCCAAGGATCGCATCTCCACTGACGTTGCGTCGATCGGAGGTTTTTAGCTCAAGTTATGAGCAAAATACCGAAAAGGGTCCGAAAACGGGGGGTCTGGGCCCGGACCGACCCGGCCCAACACCCCTGGGTCGGCCTGAACCGGGTCGACCCAACCCGGGTCTGGGTCCGACCTGTCCGGCGCGGCCCGGACAGGCCTGGGTGGCCCGGCCTGGCCGGCGCGGGCGCGGCCCTGTCGCCAGGCGGGTCGGCTCGGTCGGTTACGACCGAGCGAAGCGGGGGGCGTGCTGCCCACGCATGAGGGAACCGTTGCCCCATGTGGGGCCGCCCTTGCCAGCGGACGCGGCCGAGCTGCCGCGTCCTGTCCTTCGCCGGTCCCACACAATCGCGGGATGGTCGGCCCGCCGCTGCGGCTTCAGCCGCGGCGATTCTCCATGGCGGCACGCCGGGCGCCGCCGCCGGCGCCGCCGTGCCAGCAGGGCGCACCGGCGGGTTGCTCCGCGGACCACCGGACGAGTTCCGGTGGTCGGAAATTCACGCCGTCTTCACCAAAGTCCCTCCCGGGGTCCATCCTTCACTGCGAGGACCTCACATCACCCGGGTGGCTTGTTTTGTCAACGTCCTCCGTTTCGGACACCAAGAACGAAAGGGGCGGTAGTTTCGGACTTGTTCATTGGTCCGCACCCACCGCATTAGCGGTTTTAAATATTTCACAATAAAATTTTAATCATACGACATGGGTATAAATCACAAATATTTAAAGAATCAAAACCCCTACCTCGTCGTAGTCGTCGAACGTGAGTTCTTTGCGGAATTGACCGTCGCGGAAGAAGAGGATCGTCGCGTCGCAGAAGGGGCGTCACGTCGTTGCGGTACACGGCATCGTGTCGACGATCTCCGAAGGTTAAAAACACACAGATTTAATTGTACCAATTAAACCCATGTTGATGATAAAATCTATAAAGAAAAAATTAAAAGAACGGCAATCCCCTACCTCAATCGGTTGTTGATCGAAGGTTGCCACGGGAAAGGAACGTCGCGGAACAACGTCACGGAAGGAGAACTCTCGAAGATCGATGACGCGATGTCGTGTATTGCGATCCCGACAATTCTCCTTCTGCGACGTTCTTCCATGGCGTTCTTTTCCCGCGACAACTTTCGATCAACAACCGATTGAGGTAGGGGATTGCGGTTCTTTTAATTTTTCCTTTGTGGATTTTATCCTCGACATGGGTTTAATTGGTACAATTAAATCTGTGTGTTTTTAACCTTCGGAGATCATCAACGCGACGCCGTGTACCGCGATGACGCAACGCCCCTTCCACGACGCGACGATCCTCTTCTTCCACGACGGTCAATTCCGCGAAGAACTCACGTTCGACGACTACGAAGAGGTAGGGGTTTTGATTCTTTAAATCTTTGTGATTTATACCCATGTCATATGATTAAACGTTTGTTGTGAAATATTTAAAATCGCTAACGTGGTGGGTGTGGACCAATGAACAAGTCCGAACCCACCGCCCCTTTCGTTCTTGGTGTGTGAAACGACGGACGTCGACAAAACAAGCCACACGAGTGATGTGAGGTCCTCACAGTGAAGGACGGACCTCGGGAGGGCCTTTGGTGAAGACGACGTGAATTTCCGACCATCGGAACTCGTCCGGTGGTCCGCGGAGAAACCCACCGGCGTGCCACGCGGGCACGGCGACGCCGGAGGCGGAAGGCGGCGGCGCCCGATGCGCCGCCGTGGAGAACAGTCGCGGCTTCAGCCGCGGCGGCGGGCCGGCCGTCACGCGACCGTGTGGGACAGGCGAAGGACGAGACATGGCAGCCCGGCCACATCCGCTAGCAAGGGCGGCCCCACGCGGGGCTGCGGTTCCCTCACGTAGGGGAAGCACATCCCTCGCTCCGCTCGGCCGTAACCGGCCGAGCCGACCCGCCTGGCGACCGGGCCACACCCGTGCCGGTCGGGCCAGGTCGTGCCCAGGTCGGGCCGGCCACCCAAGCCGGGCCAGGCCGCGCCAGCCGGGTCGGACCCGGGTCGAGTCGACCCAGTTCGGGGCGGGTCGACCCAGTTCGGGGCGGGTCGACCCGGTTCGGGGTGACCCAGGGGGGGTTGGGCCGAGTCGGTCCGGCCCCAGACCCCCCGTTTTCGGACCCTTTTCGGTCTTTTGCTCATAACTTGAGCTACGATCCTCCGATCGACGCACCACCAATGGCGATGCAATACATGGATCGAGATGTTCATTTAGGTATATGGCACTCAAGGTTTTGGAGAACTTTGAGTTCGTCCGGGTTGGTTCGTACACGAAACCAACCGGGCCCTCTGAGCGGAAACACTCATAACTTGAGCTCCGGACGTCTGATTGACGTGTCGTCGACTTTTTTGGATTCCGCTAAGTGAGACGGATCTTTTAGCTTACTCTTCCCGATGTTTGGACGCAGGTGGAGTACGGTCGGGTTGGTTTTGACTTAAAAACCAACCGGGCCCCTGGGACGAAAAAGCCAATAACTCTCAGACCAGGCGTCCGATTGATGCGCCGTCTGCGACATTGAGTTCCTGTTGACGATACGGAACTTTTGGATACATCAACTCTAGACTATGTGTCAGTTGATGTATAATCCTCTTGGTTCGTGGAGCGGACCCTCCCGAACGAGCTTTCTGTGTGCGGCAACCCTAGAGCTGGCTGCGACTGCGACGACGACGACGACTGTACAGAGATCCTCAGTGGATTCGTCGGCGACAACTACAGCACTCAGCGATCCTTTGTGGATCAGTGATAACGATCATGTGTGGGTACGATCCTATGTGGGTCAGCGCTCAGCGGTCCTGTGTGGGCCAGCGCCTACAGATCCTGTGTGAGTCCGATCCTGTGTGGGTCTTTGTGGGGGTTAGTTACCTATCGATCCTGTGTGGGTCAGATCCTTTGTGGGTCATTGCGGGGGTTAGTTACCTATCGATCCAGTGTGGTTCAAATCCTTTGTGGGTCATTACAGGGGTTAGTACCTATCGATCATTTGTGGGTCCTACGGCATAGATGAATCAGTGGATATATCTGATCGTCTCTATCATCATATGAAGAAGTATACCTGTGTGAGATGAATCATGTTTTTCTTTCCTATTTGGATTGTGTTGTGCTATCCTGTGTGGATTTACGTTTTTCTTTCCTGTGTGGACTGGGATGTACTTGGGCTCAGATGTTGGAGCCGAACGAGAATTGATGACTTAGGTATATGTATGGGCATATACCTAAGCAGTGTCGGATGTTACTTTGTGATTGTATCTTTCCTTTTTTGATTATCCTTTGTGTATTCTGGGAGACTTTCAGGGGTCTCGAGGTCCCTACTGAGTAGCTTATACTCACCCATGCACGGGCTATGCCCGCACTACATTGTGTTGGTTGCAGGCGATGGACAGTGCTGATCGTGGTTGAGGCTTGCGGAGCAGGACGGTACTTGGAGGTGGACCACTGGGCGGGACGAACTCGGAGTGGACGGTTGGACCCTAGGAGCTGTGGAGGCCATCTGTACCCACCCTTCAGGTGGGACTTCCAGTGGACGGCTCGACGCTGCAGCTTTACTTTTCAGTTGTTGTTTTCCCTTTCCAGTGGTACTTTACTTTCAGTTTGGGTTTGTATACTGGCCCACTTACTCTACCATACTTACTGTTGTACTCAGTTTTTACTTAGTGTTTACTTCCACTGCTTGCTTGCTCTATGGTGTTTGTTTACTTTACAAAGGCAATGCCTTCCCTTTTTACCGGGATTTATTCCTTGGTGCTAGTCGCCAGCCCCTGGCCTATGGTAAGCAGGCTTGGGGTAGTCACGGCACGGGCCCTGAGGACAGGTCGTGGAAAATTGGTATCAGAGGAGTTCGGTTATACCGCAGAACTTGGGACTCTGGTCTTTTTCTATGTGAAGAAATAGTGTTAAGCGTATTGGTTGTGGTTATCAGTCCAGGGATTCCGGTGTTGGTGCGGCGGCCAACGTATCCATACACCAGGACCCTGACTTATGATTTCCAACTTAATGCACGAAAACATTGATAGCATGTGTGTGCTTCAAGTTTTCATTGTGATTACTTTGTGTCAGCTCACCAGGTATACTATTCTGACCGTGGCGCACCTGTTTCCTTTTCAGGATGGCCCCACGACGGCAGCCAGCTAGGGTTCCGAGAGTGGAGCATGACGACAGCCCGCCAGTTGGCGAGGCCTCGGTACAGGGCCCTTTTACAGCTGAGGCATCGGCGGTACCTCTACCCACCGAGCCACCGATGCTTCCAGCCCCAGCCACTGACAATGCACGTCGCCTTAGTGCACTGCATGAGTTCCAGCGCCAGCGACCACCCAGGTTCCGCGGGGAGACGGACCCCCAGGCAGCCGTGGACTGGATGGAGGCAGTGGTATGAGTTTTCCGGTTAGTGAGGACACCAGCAGACCTCATGGTGATCCTCGCAGCGAGCCTACTGCACGCGGCAGCGGGCCGATGGTGGAGCTTGATGCTCCAGGAGCACGATGAGGCATCTCTTCTCTGGACAGACTTTGAGAGCCTCTTCCACTCAGAGTTCGTCCCGGCCACCCTCCATGCGGTGCGCATCCAGGAGCTTCTTCAGCTGCGGAAGGGTAGCTTGACGGTCGCCCAGTACTCGGCGAGATTTACCGATCTCTCGCGCTACTCAACAGACATGGTAAGGGACCCATTCTTCTGGGCCCAGACCATTGAGTAAGGGTTGATACATGAGATCAGGGCATCGCTGATCTCCCTCAGCATTCTGACTCAGGCAGGAGTGCTGGAGAGAGCCCTTTTGATCGAGAGCTTTCTTGCTGAGCCTTCTTCAGCGGTGAGACCCACCGCAGGGCGGCATGTAGCAGAGTCTTCTACAGCAGGTAGCCAACGGATGACTCATGGGTCCAGGCAGACCAGACCCTCAGGAAGATGACCTCAGGACACTAGCTCAGAAGTGCGGGGCACATAGCACGGAGCCAGTCTTTCAAGAGGCAGGCAATGCTACACATGCAGCGGGCAGGGCCACATGGGTCGTGACACCTTGCCCAATTTGGATCCAACATTCAAATCCTTTAAGGAGTCCTGTCCATACTCTCTCTCCTGTTGGTAGACACTATCTCCATCACTCGTCTCATTGTTTTCAATGATCGATTATTCACCCCATTTATTTTTCTTTTTTGGAATTACTTTCATCCACCCTTTATGATCTTCAGCTCCTTGCTCACTTCCAACTAAGGAAAAAAACCGGTTATGAATCTTAAGAGGACTTGATGCATCCTCCTTGTAGGATGCCAATTTATTTTGGTTTGATACATTCTGATCTAGGAGTTCCCTAACTGGGAAAGGTGACCTTGGATCTTGTGTATCCATCCCCTCATTCTCACTAATAAAAACAGTAATTAGTTCTTGTCTAGGTTGCACAGTATCGACAATAATATAAGCACTCACAGTAAAAGAAGTAAATCCCAAATCAGTCTTCAAGAACTTGAAAACATCAGAGACCCTCGGTTCATCCATAATCTTAAACGTTCCACTTCCCTCCTTACCTTTCAGACCTGCCTCCAACCCCTGGTCCACTGGTACCTTCCATTATAGATAAATACCAACTGATTTCATAACCTCAAAAAAATAACTAGGATTGTAAAGGTCATGTTCTTTCCCTATGGTTAGTTGGATAGGCTGAGCAATCCCACGAGTACCCATACGATCCCCCTCAATGGTAATTTCACCCTAAGGAAGAGAAAAAGTGGATGAAACATGCTAAAAGGGGGATGCAGAAGCATTACTGACCTCCTGCGGGACAATTTCTTGAAGAACATCTCCGGAATGATCAAACTGAACTTCTTCATGGCTTTCCTCATTGTTACTCATCTCCCTTGAAAACTGAATTTGTCTGATTCGAGACCCAGTACGACACACATGGGGAAGATGTCCAAGCTGACCACAAGAGATATAGTAATCATGACAGGTTTCGTAGACGACTGATTGCTTCCACCTAAATTCCTCGCCAATAGAAATTCATACCCAATCCAATGGAACCTTTTATACATCAACCTCAACGCAGATTTGGGGACAAATGGGGTGACTGACTGCTTCCATTTGAATATCCAAACACAAAAACCTCCCAACAAGGTTTCTAATGAACTTCAAGATAGAAGGGATGTGAAATGGAAGGGGGAGTTCTGGGAGGCTTATCCAAATCATGGTCGTTGGTGCATCTCTCTTCCTGTGAAAATCGAAGGACCATCAGAAGATGTAAAAGAAGCAATTGTGGCATCTGTGGGTGGAACTGGACCATACAGTTGCAATATCTTCCATATTTTCAAGTCTAATCAAAATGTGCTTGTGGTCGAGAATCCCAACCACTTCTCGGTGATTTAAACCCCACGAGTCGAAGACGAAACAATCCAAGTCATCAATTGAGGGAATTAGTTTCTAGAAACGATCTACCAGTGTTAGGATAAAGAGAATCGAGGCATTGGTGAACTCTGTAAGCGAGAGAGGAATATGTGACGAGCCTTTAAACAGATCTTGGACCTTCAGTCCGAGCGGGATTTCTATGAGCTTCTAAAGTCTTCCAGGTTGGAGAAAGAAATGAAAGTAGGGCGACAGGGTGGGAAAGAAGGAGACGAGGGGCCTCCCCATTCCAAATAGGAAGCGGGGCTGGAAGAACCGCCATCGATGCCTAGGGCATCATCGGCAAGCGGTGAAGAGAGACGAGCGGCTACTCCCCTGTAATAATTTTATGTACATTGGAAGAATAACCATACGTTAGTATGGAATTTCATGTATGTTTCTCAAAAGTATGGTTCACCATCCTTAATTTTGTAAACAACCTTACGTTGAATCATGTACATTATATTTATAAGCTGATAAAAGTATGGATTATATACCGTATGTTTGAAAGATGCTGAGAAAAGTATGGATGATCAACCTTATGTTTGAGATCAACCTTACGTTTGAAGAATGGATCATCAAATATTACATTATTGGTCAATGTTACGTTGTGAGCCTTACGTTCAGAGAATGTACGCTATACAGTTCAACCCTATGTTTGGCGTCGGAGATTCAAACACATATTTATTGAGTAACGGTCTTTATACAGATTATCAGGCAGATTTTAAGCCAGATTAAAAGCCTATTTTTTAAAGAACATATTTTACTGATTCAAAGCCATTTATTTTTGACTCGAAGGATCAATTTAAGAGAATCTTTTAATGCTGAATATTAAGGGGAGTTATGACTACTCTGTTACTCAAACTTTTGAATATCGTGATTCTAAAGGAAAATTTTGTGGATCTAAATTTGAAAGTAGAATGATTTTCTTTATTATATATATCTATGTTTTACAATGTGTGTGATGAATAATTTTAAAAATACAAGAAGAAAAATTCTTTGAATTTTTCACTAATATAGTTTTAGAAAGATATACGAGTCACACAGATCTGCTGATAACATGATCTATCGAACTATGTTTTTCTGAAGATGAAGAAGAAACACATTGAATATTCATCATTTATACATCGAAGATCTATTGTGAATCCATTATTGTTTGGGTTACTGAATTTACTTCTATATTTATTAAAACAGGATTATCTCAGAACTACTTCTACCTGCAGATCATTTTTTTGGAAGACGATGATCAATTGACTGTTAGTTGCGTGATGTTTCAACTGGGAAGAACAATTGGAATGTATTTCAAGACAAATACTCTTTTTATTTTGAGTAATCGGATAATAATTAATTTTTTTGTATTCAGTTCTGTGTATGAACTAGAAGGATCTGTTTTTATCCTTATCTTGTAAAGGTATCAAATTCCTACACTCAGTTGTGGATGGTCTTTTGATAAGAGGACCAGATAGTGAAAATCACCAAGATCATAGAGTAGAGCATTGGTAGAGTGGATTAGGGGCCTTCTATTCCCCGAACCACTATACATCCTTGATTTATTTAACTATTTATTTTCTACTGTGTAAACAATCGGATAAAGATAAAAGGACTGAGTCTTTCATCATCACGATTCATGAAGATTTTGTAATATAAAAAATCACCCCCCCCCCCCCCTCTTGTGCATATTTGGTATAACCTGATCCAACAATTGGTATCAGAGGTGGTTCTTTTGGTAAATCTATAACAAGCTGAATGTTTTAGGATTATACAGAGCACAGTGGATAATAAATGACAGGGCATGTCAATGGTTCGAGCTCCCAACTTAAATGGTGAAAATTATGGATGCTGGAAATCAAGGATGATCATCTACTTAAAGAACCTTGGATACAAAGTCTACTCGAAAATTTTAACTCCTTATGTGATTCCAGAGAAACCTGAAACATGGAGTGTTGATATAGAAGTAGAGTATGAAATAAAATAAAATGTAAGGAATTCCATCATTTGTGGTCTTGGACCAGACTAATTCAACCAAGTACGTCAGTTCCCGACAACTTATGAAATGTGGAAGACAATTGCAGTTGCCTATGAAGTAATTGAAAATGTCAGACAGATGAGGAATGCCACTGCAAAATTATAATTTGACACATTCATAATGTTTGAAGGATAAAGCATCACCCAGATGAATGTAAGGCTTACAGAAATATTTAGTAATATCACTTCCTTTGGTGAGCCTGTCAAAAAAGAAGACCAGGACCTGAATGTTCTAAGAGTACAACCACTAAGATGGACTGGAATTTTGACTGCCATTAGGCAATCATCACCAGTCAAAAATCTTACAATGAGAGAGTTTAGTGGAACTCTTATGATGTATGAGGCTGAGCTGGAAGATGAAGTAAATGAGCATAAAGTATTGATCAAGAGACAAAATACTACTTTGAAAATAGCATCCCAATGGAAGACCATAAAAATGAAGAATACAATCAAATAGAAATCAGATAATTCTGATTTATCAAATTCATATGTGGAACTGGCTTAGCTAGTGAAAAAGTTCATTAAATTCTACAAAAAAAATGATGGATTTAGAAAATCCTTCAAAAATGATGAAAAAGAACTAAGGGAATTCAGATGCTATGAATCAAAAAATATGGGTCACATTAGATCTAACTATCCTCAATTAAAAGGAGAAAAAAGAAAGAAATTTTTCAAAAATAATGATTATGAGTAGAAAGAAAAAAGAGCAATGAAATCTCTTTGGAGTGTTTCTAAAGACTCCAGCAGTTCATCAAAGTCTGACTCAGAAAAGGAAGAATCAAATCTGAAATCAAATATGTGCTTTATGGTAGAAGTTGATGAGGTACAATCCTATTACTCATTTGATTCATATTCTAGTTCTAACTGTTCAAATGATAAACTTGCAGCATACTACAATATACCGAAAAAGAAATATGATTCCTTATTTAAGAAACATAAATCACTAAAAAATATTCACACTGCTGTTTTAGGAGAAAGATATTCTTTTCAAAAACAACATCGAGAGTTAATTGAAAAATATAACTCATAAAACACAAACTGTATAGATAATGAAACTAAAATAAAAACACTGCAAACAAAAGTAGAAACCTAAAAAAGTGAATCTCTTATTTTTACAAAAGGAGAAAATACACTAAATGAAATACTTGGAAAGAATTTGATTAAAAAGGAAAGATATGGAATAGGCAGTAATTTTGAGAAACCTAAACTTTATAAGAACTATTTTTTCCCAAGTATATAATGTAAAATTTTAAACTACTACAGAACAAAAGTTCATGTATCTAAAAACTGTTATTTAAGGCAACCGAAAATAAGTGGGATTAAGAAAGCCTTTGTTGTAAGTAGTTTATATGATTTTATTGATTATAGAAAAATAAATCAAGTCTGGATTCTCAGGTCTTTGCTAGCTAACACTGCTAGACCCAAAAAAATATGAGAACCAAAACAAACCTTTGTTTAAGTTCCTTTGCAGGAAGTAGGTCATAGAATCCAAATTGAAATATAGTATATGGACAGTGGATGATCCTATCATATGAGTGGAAATTCATTAAACTTTAAAACATTAACTCAAAAGGATGGTGGTCTAGTCACATTTGGTGACAATGCCAAAGGTAAAATTATTGGCATTGGAACTGTTGGACATCTAGAAGTTCTCTCAATTAATGGAGTACTCTATGTACCAGGATTGAAACACAACCTCATAAGTATCTCTCTACTCTATGATGATGGTTATTTTGGTGATTTTTCTAACAAATATTGTTCTATATTTAATGATAAATTGCTTAAATTTTGAGCACCCATAACTGATAATGTTTATACTCAAGACTTAAATTCCTTATGTAAACAAAAATTAAAATACTTAAATTCTATGACAAATGAATCATGGATCTGGAACAGAATAATTAGACATTGAAATATATATGTTTTACATAAGTTATCTAAGAAACAATTAGTTTCTGATTTTCCTAGTCTCAAATTTGAAAGTGATCGATTCTATGATGCATGTCAACTTGGAAAGTAGCACAAATCATCCTTCAAATCTGTTAACAAACTTGCTATATCTAAACCTCTAGAACTTATCCATATGGATTTGTTTTGACCTTAAAGAATAGAAATTTTGGCTGGTAAATTTTATGTATATGTTTTATTTGATTACTATTCTATATTTACTTGGATTTATTTTATAAAAAATAAAAATGAATCTTTTACGATATTTGAAAGTTTTTACAAAGCTGTTCAAAATGAAAAAGGTTCTAAAATAACTTCATTAAGTAGTGATCATGGTGTAGAATTTGAGAATCTGGAATTTAATTATTTTTTGTTAAATAAGGTTATTAAACACACCTTCTTTGCACCAAGAACATCTCATCAAAATGGAATTGTTGAAAGAAGAAATAGTATTATTCATGAAATTTCCAGGACTATACTAAATGAATATAGTCTTCCAACCTATTTCTGTGTAGAATCTATAAGAACAACTTATTCTATAATGAATAGAGTTTTAATCAGACCACTTTTTAAAAATACACCCTATTAACTCTGGAATAACAGAAAACCTAAATTAAATTACATTAAAGTTTTTGGATGCAAGGTTTACACCTTAAACACCAAGGACAATCTTGGTAAGTTTGATCCAAAATCTAATAATGGAATTTTATTTGGATATTATGCTACTTCCAAATCTTATAGAGTTATTAATAAAATGTGAAGGATTGTTGAAGAATCAGTTCATGTGAAATTTGATGAATCTGATCCCTTTGATAAAAGGAAAGACCAAAATAATGAATTTGACTCTAATGATAACATGAGACTTGAGATCTTGAAAGATGACTTTGACAAATATTTAAACAAAATTCAGTCTAGTTTATAAAAACTTAACATTTAAGAACATAATAGTGTACTACCTAGATAGTATAAAACCCTATTATTCGTTCAAGGACTAAGCATATTGATATCAGACATCATTTTCTAATATATCGTGTTCTTAAAATGAATATATATTCTTAGAATTTGTAAGTACTGAAATTTAATTAGTTGATATTTTTACTAAACCACTTCCCACTACAAAGTTTGATTTTATTAAGGGGGTGCTTGGTTTATTAATTTCCAAATGAAATTTTATTTTTAAATTAATTATTTTAATTATAAATTTATTTGTTGCTTTTATTACTTGTTTCTAGAATAATTTAAAAACATCTCCATTTATGTTTTAAACTTTTTCAGCATAAGTTTTTACTTTTAAATAATGTAATAATTACTATGTTTGTAATGACACGGGAATCAAGGATGTCAAAAACCATTTCAAATTCCAAACCCATTCATTTTTCTCAAAACATTTCGAATCACCAAATAACCCTAACCGCATTTATCTAACTTAGACTAAACCTTCAAGCCTTCAAAATTTTGAAACATAAATGGACAAGACAAAGAAAATGGATCAAGGAGAATCTAGTAATGCCAAGAATCAGCAGACGGTAGGAAGAAAGGTTCTACAAGGAAAAGTAATTGACCTGGAATGGCTGTATCAAATGGATATAATGTTGTGGAAAGCCCTCGCATTTAAAAATCTCAAGCAAACTTTCAGTGGTGAAAATACAGAGTATCTATATAAGTTATATCTTTGTCACTTTTTCAAATCTCTTTAGTTCAGTATTGGGGATTTAGAGGATACCATCTGTGAAAAGATTGAAGACCAGGATTTTTCAATCTCATCTCTACAAATAGCTAGAATCTTAAACTACCCTCATGAGGGAGTTTATCATTTATATTTCAAGGATATTAGAGATAATGAACATAAGTAAGAGGAAATTATGTCATTTTTATTTGGTTCTACAATTATAAGAAAAATGTTGGTAAAGGATCTAGAACCAGATCAAAAGATTCTTGTTATGTTTTTGGAAATGGGGATTGCACCTAGGATGTCAGAGATGGAGAAGATTTTGTTTCCTGGCATGTATTTAAGGTTTTTTCTTATGAGTGAAATCAAGTTAAATTTTCTGACATATATGGAAAAATATCTCAATTACTGCTACCAGTCAGAGGCTAGAATGAATTTCTATACCTATGTAAGATTCATTTCCAAATTACTGTTTAAATCTGATATGGTGAGATTAATAGATGCCAGAATAAGATGCCATCATAGCAATATTTTCAATTATGGCACTCTTAGAAATATTGGATTCTTCGGGAGTACTATGAAAGGAAATATTATGCATGTTGAAGCTGAGGAAGACTAGGAATCGGCTTAGGGGGAGAAACCTGCTAAATCTAAAGAAGGTATGGCAGAATCTAGAGTAAGTGGAACCTCAAGTAGACTGAGATTTGAGACTTTTGATACACATGCTAATGAGGAAATTAAAAAATAACTTAGGAGGAGAAGGAACAGAGTGGGTCAAGCTGATGAGGATCATGTTCAAGAAAATGTTAGGGCAACTAAACATATTCTACATTACAAATTTATTAGAGAATCTACAGTACAGAAAATTGCACAACCAAAACTTTCTTAGATTGAGGTGAACCCTCAAGTAGAAAAAGAAATTGTGAATCCAACTATTGAAAATACTGGAGAAGTTGAAGTGGATGGATCTGAAACTGTATAGCCTATAGAAATTGTTTAAGAGGAATTAGCTCAAGAGGAACCAATATTAAAGGAACCTGTCTTCGAGGAAATTAATGAATAAGATGCTCAGGACGAGCAAGAACCTGTGAATATGAATCAGTTAGAAAACCCTTCTGAAATTCAAACGGAAATTATTGGTGAGGATTTTTCTGTGGATGATTCATGAAAGGAATCAAAGGAAAAATCAGTGTAGAATCCAGTACAGAGGAATTATGAAGAGAAGTCAGATGTTGACTCCCTACCTCTAGATCTGATAAATCCAGTGGAAGCTCAGACTGAGAATCAAGAACATGGTGCCTCTGATTCTAATAATGAACATGTGGAAGATTTAATACCAAGATTTAATAATGTTCAAGCTGAAAATGCATCTTTGAGACGAGAATTAGAAAACGATAGATATAAGTTTCAGAACATGAAAGATAGTTCAGTTTTAAAAATTTAAGTGGAGGTTTTTAAGAAGGAAATATTAGCTGAAGATGGAAAACTAAAATCTGAAATGGTAATGTAGTCAAAAATGGTAGATTTTATAATTTTCATGGAGCAACAATTTGAAAATTTAAGGGACAGTCAAGTAGGTACCTCAGGTACTTCTCCTAATATAATAAGGATATTTTAGGCCATTATAGTGGCGATGAGGAATATGAATGATAGACTACATGACTTATAGTGTAACAGTGCTCCATTATCTATTCTCATGGATAATCAAAAGTATCTAGTTGAACAGCTTACCTTAGATGAACCAGGGATCAGAGTTTTGTTGAATAGATTCACTAAGAAACTTGTTCAGTTTATAGAGAAGTAATAGCGGTTACATGAGTTTTTCATAGTCAATTTTATTGAAAACATCCATCTGTATTAGGAAGTAAGGGGTCTCACAGTCCAATTAGGTGATGGACTGATGAGAAGGTTGATACTGTAGATGTTAGATCTCAAGGAAGTCATTCAGAGGTGTTGAAACCCATTTCTCAAACCTTTTTAGCCTAACCATGATTCTCATTGTTCTTAATAAACATGTAATTATATCTTCAAAAAAAATATCTGCATACAATGTTTATGTGTTAATTATTTATGTTTTTATAAACTATCTATGTTATAATTCCAGTAATCCAAATTCAGATATTGATAAATAGTTTATCATAGCCATTACTTAAGTTCAATGCTACATTAAAATTTTTTTTATTCCTTCTTCTATCATTCTTTTTGATATCACAAAAAGGGGGAGAAATATGGAAAAACAAAACAAATGTTTTTGGGAGAAATATGGATAAACACAACTCTCAAAATTCTTTATTTATAAAAGAGGATATTATTTTAATTTATAAAGATGAAAAAAATATAAAACATAAGAATTTTTTTTAAAATAAAATATTGATTTTATCTTTGCAAAATTCTAAATTATATGAAATTAATTTTGTAAGATAATTTCATTGGTTATTTAATGAGTTTTATTATCATCAAAAAGGGGGAGACTGTTGAGCAAGTTTCATTTTCAAAAACACTCTATTTTATAAAGGGGACATCATTGAGAACAATACTCTATCTCTTTGTGATGATTTTGATGTTCACAAATACCCTTATTAGTTATTCTAGTGATTTTACTTTGAATATATTTCAAAAAATTAATATTATTTATTTCTCTATTTGGGAGTAATATTTATGTTTTTTTCATGTGGAATATTTGATAAAGTATATGGAAATATTTTTAGCATATTAGCTTGTTCTGGAAACATATTTCATGCTCTACGTGTTCGTAAATCACTTTAGCATGTTCTTGAAACACTTTTCATTTCCTATGTTGATGAGCGTAGTGTAAGGATGAAATCTATCACTTACAGGCTATCAGAAAAGTATGGTAAAGCAACCATAGGTTTTGAACAAAATTAGGGAAGAAGAACCCTATGTTAATATAGAAATTCATGTTTATTTCTCAAAACTATGGTTCACCAACCATACTTTTGTAAACAACATTACATTTTATCATGTACCTTATGTTTAGATACTGATAAAAGTATGGATTATATATCATACATTTGAAATTTGCTGAGAAATGTATGGATGATCAACCTTATGTTTGAGATCAACCTTACGTTTGAAGAATGGATCATCAAATATTACTTTCTGGATGAACCTTATGTTGTGAACCTTACGTTTAGAGAATGTATGCTATGCAGTTCAAACCTACATTTTTCATCAGAGATTCAAACACCTCTTTATCGAGTAATGGTCTTTACACAGATTATTATGCTGATTTCAAACCAGATTAAAAACTTGTTTTTTAAAGTACGTATTTGATTGATTCAAAGACATTTATTTATGATTCAAAGGATCAATTTAAGATCATATTTTAAAGACAAATATTATGGGAAGTAACAACTATTCTGTTATTTAAACTTTTGAATATTGTGATTCTAAAGGAGGTTTTTTTAGATCTAAATTCGAAAGGAAAACTATCACCTTTATTATATATATATATTTTTACACAGTGCGGGAAGGATTAATTTAAAGACTAGAAGAAAAATTCTTTGATTTTTTCAATACTATAGTTTTACCAAGATATACGAATCACATAGATCTCATGCTACCACAATCTATCGAACTCTATTTTTCTGAATAATAATAAGAAACTTATTGAATATTCATCGTTTCAACATATAAGATCTATTGTGAATCCATTTTTGTTAGGGTTGATGAATTTACTTCCATATCTATTACAATCGGATCAGATCAGAACTACTTCTACCTGAAGATCATTCTTTCGGAAGACGACGATCAACTAACTGTCAGTTGCATGATGTTGCGACTGGGAAGAACAATTGGAAAGTATTTAAAGAAAAATATTATTTTTATTTTGAGTAATCGGATAATTATTCTAAGATATGTATTTAGTTCTGTGTATGAACCATAAGGCTTTGTTTTTATCCTTATCTTGTAAAGGTATCAACTGCCAACACTCAGTTGTGTACTGTATGTTGATTAGAGGACCAGATAGTTAAAATCACCAAACTCGTGGAGTAGAGTGTCGGTAGAGTGGACTAGGGGCCTTCTGTTCCCCAAACCACTATACATCCTTGAGTTATTTAACTATTTATTATCCGATACATAAACAATCTGATAAAGATAAAAGGATAGACTCTATCATCATCACGATTCATGAAGAATTTGTAAAAGGCACAATTCACCCCACTCTTGTGCGTATTTCGTATAACCTGATCCAACAATTGGTTTCAAAGGTGGTTCTTTTTGTAAATCTATAACAAGATGAAATTTTTTGGATTATACAAAGAAAAATGGATAATACGTGAGATGGTATGTCAATGGTTTGAGCTCCTTACTTCAATGGTGGAAATTATGGATACTAGAAATCAAGGATGATCATCAACTTAAAGAACCTTGGATACAGAGTATACTTGAAACTTTTAACTCCCTATGTGATTCCAGAGAAACCTGAAACATAGAGTGCTGATATAGAAGCTGATTACGACATAAACTTGAATGTTATGAATGCCATAATTTGTGAAAATGGACCAGATGATTTCAACATAGTACCTCTGTTCCTAATGGCTTCTGAAATGTGGAAGACGATTGCAGTTTCCTATGAAGGAACTGACAATGTAAGATATATGAGGTATGCCATTGTAAAATTAAAATTTGACACATTCAGAATGATTGAAGGAGAAATCATCACCAAGATGAATGGAATCATTACAAAAATTATTAATAATATCACTTCCTTGGGCGATCTTGTCAAACAAGAAGATCAGGCCCTAAAAGTTTTGATAGTTCAACCACCAAGATGGAATGGAATTTTGACTGGAAATAGGCAATCATCACCAGTCAAAAATATTACAATGAGAGAGTTAATTGGAACTCTTATGATGTATGAGGCTGAGATGTAATATGAAGAATATGATCATAATGTATTGATCCAGAGATAAATTACTGATTTAAAAGTAACATCCCAAAAGAAGAGAAAAAAAATGAAGAATACAATCAAAGAGAAATCAGAGAATTCTGATTCATCAAATTTAGATATAGAATAGGCTCAACTAGCCAGAAAGTTCAGTAAATTCTATAAAAATAAGAAGGGATTTAGAAAATCCTTCAAAAATGATGAAAAAGAATCAAGGGAAGATAGATGCTATGAATTCAAAAAGATAGATCACATTAGACCACACTATCCTCAATTAAAAGGAAAAATGAGAAGGAAAATTTTTCAAAAATAATGATCATGAGTAGAAAGACAAAAGAGAAATGAAAGCTACTTGGAGTGATTCTGAAGACTCCACAAGTTCATCAAATTCTGAATCAGAAAAGGAAGAATCAAATCTGAAATCAAATATGTGCTTTATGTCAGATGCTAATGAGGTATAATAATATTACTCATCTGATTCAGATTCCAGTTATAACTATTCAAATGATAAACTTGCATCCTACTGCAATATGCTGGAAAATAAATATGATTCCTTATTTAAGACACATAAATTACTGAAAATATTCAGACTGTTGTTTTATGAGAAAGTGATTCTTTTCTAAAACAACATCAAGAGTTAATTGAAAAATATAACTCATCAAACACATACTGTACATATAATGAAACTAAAATAAAAACATTGCAAACAGAAGTAGAAACATACAAAAGTGTAGCTCTTATTTTAAAAAAAGGAGCAAATACACTAAATGAAATACTCAAAAATAAATTTGATTAAAGTAAAAGATTAGAATAGGCAGTAATGGTGAGAAACCTAAACTATATAAGAACTATTTTTTCCCAAGTATAAAAGGTAAAATTTGCAACTACTGTGGAAAAAAAGGTAAAATATCTAAAAATGGTTATTCAAGGAAACCTAAAATAATTGGGATTAAGAAATCTTTTATTGTAATCAATTTATATGATTCTATTGATTATAGAAAAATAAAGCAAGTCTGGATTCCCAAGTCTTTGCTAGCTAACACTGCTGGACCCAAAAAAATATGAGTACCGAAACAAACCTTTGTTTAAATGCCTTTGCAGGAAACAGGTCAAAGAATACAAACTAAAATATGGTATATGGACAGTGGATTCTCCCGGCATATGAGTGGAAATTCATCAAACTTTAAAACATTAACTCAAAAGGATGGTGGTCTAGTCACATTTGGTGATAATTCTAAAGGTAAAATTATTGGCATTGAAACTAATGGAGATCCTGAAGTTTTCCCAATCAATAAAGTACTATGTGTACAAGGATTGAAACACAACCTGATAAGTATATCTCTATTATGAGATGATGGTTATTTTTCTGATTTTTTAAACAACTTTTGTTCTATTTTTAAAGATAAATTTCTTAAATTTAGAGCACCCAGAACTGATAATGTTTATACCCTAGACTAAAATTTCTTGTGTAAATAAAAAGTAAAATACATAACTATTAAGATAAATGAATCTTGGATATGGCACAGAATACTTGGACATTGCAATATATATGATTTATATAATTTATCTAAGAAACAATTAGTTTCTGATTTTCTTAGTCTCAAATTTGAAAGTGATATATTCATTGATGCATGTCAACTTGCCAAGTACCAAAAATCATCCTTAAAATCTGCTAAAAAAATTTTACATCTAAACGTCTAAAACATATCCATTTGGATTAGTTTGGACCTTCAATAATAGCAAGATTGGTTGGTAAATTTTATTTATATGTTTTAGTTGATTACTATTCTTGATTTACTTGGATTTATTTTCTTAAATATAAAAATGAATCTTTTACTATATTTGAATGTTTTTGTAAAGCTATTCAAAATAAAAAAGGTTCTAAAATAACTTCATTAAGAAGTGACCATGGTGTAGAATTTTAGAATCCGGAATTAAATTATTTTTGATTAAATAAGGTTATTAAACACACCTTCTCTCCACCAAGAACATCTCACAAAAAGTGGAATTGGTGAAAGAAGAAATAGTACTATTTAAGAAATGTCTAGGACTATGCTAAATGAATACAGTCTTCCTACCTATTTTTGGGAAGAATATGTAAGCACGGCTTATTATATAATGAATAGAGTTTTAATCAGACCAATTTTTAAAAAGACACCCTATGAAGTTTAGAATAACAGAAAACCTAAATTAAATTACTTTAAAGTTTTTGGATGCAAGGTTTACACCTTAAACACCAAGGAAAATCTTGGAAAGATTGATCCAAAATATGATAAAGGCATTTTATAAGGATATTCTACTACTTCCAAAGATTATAGAGTTTTTAATAAAATTTCAAGGATTTTTAAAGAATCAGTTCATGTGAAATTGGATAAATCTAATACCTTTGAGAAAAAGAAAGACCAAATTGATGAATCTGACTCTAATGATTACATGAGACATGCGATCTTGAAAGATGACTTTGAAAAAGATTTAAATGAAATTCAATCCAGTTCAAAAGGACATGATATTGAATAACATAACAATGTACTACCTAGATAGTCTAAAACCTGATTAATCATTCTAGTACAAATAATATTGATATCAAACATCATTTTCTAAGATATCATGTTCTTAAAAAGAATATATTCTTAGAATTTGTAAGTACTGAAATTTAATTTTCTAATATTTTTACTAAACCACATCCCACTACAAGGTTTGATTTTATTAAGGGGGATCTAGGTTTATTTATTTTTAAATGAAATTTTGATTTTAAATTAATTATTTTAGTTCTTATTTTATTTGTTTCTTTTATTACTTATTTTTAGAATAATTTAAAAACTTTGCTAGTTTTTTTAAAACTTTTTCCACATAAGTTTTTACTTTTAAATAATGTAATAATTACAATGTGTGTGATGACATGGGAATCAAGGATTTCAGAAACCATTTCAAATTACAAACCTGTTCATTTTCTCAAAACCTACTGAATCACCAAATAACCTTTACCGCCTTCATCTACCTTTGACTAAACCTTCAAAACCCTAAACCTTCGAGCCTTCAGAACATTGAAACAAAAATGGCCAAGAAAAAGATAATTGAGGAATGAGAATCTAGTAATTCTAAGCATCAGCGCACGCTAGGAAGAAAGATTCTACAAGGAAAAGTAATCGACCTGGAATGGTTATATCAAGTGGATCTAATGTTGGGGAAAGCCCTCGCATTTCAAAATCTCGAGAAAACTTTTAGTGGTGAAAATATAGAGTATTTATATAAGGTAGAGATTTTTAACTTTTACAAATCTATATAGTTTAGTCTTGGGGATTTAGAGGACACCATATGTGCAAAAATTGAAGATCGGGATATTTCAATCTCATCTGTGGAAATAAATAGAATCTTAAAGTACCCTCATGAGGGAGTTTATCATTTTTGATTTAAAAATACTGGAGATAATGAACATAAGTAAGAGGACATTATGTCATTCTTATTTAGTTCTACAAGTATAAGAAAAATGTTTGTAAAGGATCTGGAACCTGATCAGAAGATTCTTGTTAAGTTTTTGAAAATAGGGATTGCACCTAGGATGCCAGAGATGGAGAAGATTTTGTTTCCTCACAAGTATTTAACGTTTTTTCTTATGAGTGAAATCAAGTTGAATTTTCTGATATATATTGTAAGATATCTCTATTACTACTACCATCCATAGGCTAGAATGAACTTCTATCCCTATAGAAGATTCATTTCCAAATTACTATTTAAATATGATATGGTGAGATTAATAGATGCCAGAGTAAGATTCCATCACAAGAATATTTTAAATGTTGGAACTCTAAGGAATATTGGATTCTTCTGGAGTACTGTTAATGGAAATCTTATGCCTGTTGGAGCTGAGGAAGACCAGGAATCGACTCAAGGGGAGCAACCTGCTAAATCTAAAGAAGGAATGGTAGAATCTAGAGTAAGTGGAACCTCAAGAAGACTGAGATTTGAGAATGTTTATACACCTGCTGATGAGGAAAGTTCATAAGGACTTAATAGGAGAAAGCATAAAGTGGATCAAGCTGATGAGGAACCTGTTCAATAAAATGTTTGAGGAACTGAACCTCTTCTAAGTTAAAAATTTATTAGATAATCTACAGTATAGAAAATTACACAACCAACAGTTTCTCATATTGAGGTGACCAGTCAAGTACAAAAAGAAATTGTGCATCCAACTATTAAAAATCTGGGAGAATTTGAAGTGGCTGGATCTAAAACTGCACTGCCTACTTAAATTGTTCAAGAGGAATTATCTCAGGGGGGACCTATATTAGAGGAACATGTCTTAGAGGAATTCAATGAATAAGATGCTCAAGATGAGAAAGAACCTATAAATATGAATCAGGAAGAAAAACCTTATGAAATTCAATTTTAAATTATTGGTGAGTATTTTCATATGGATGAGTCACGAAAGGATTCGAAGGAAAAATATTTGTAGAAGCCACTATAGAGGAACGATGAAGATAAGTCGAATGTTGACTCCGTACGTTCAGCTCTGATAAATACAGCGGAAGCTCAGACTCAGAATCAAGCACATGGTGTCTATGATTCTAATGATGATCATGTGGATGAGTTAATCCGAAAATTTAATAAAGTTCAAGCTAAACATGCATCATTTAGAATAGTATTAGAAAAGGAGAGACAGAAGTTTCAGAACTAGAAAGATAGCTCAGTTTCAAAAATTCAAGTGGAAGTTTTTAAGAAGGAAATGTTATTTGAAGTTGGAAAACTGAAATATGAAATTTTAATGAATTCAAACTTGGTAAGTTTTAGAATTTTCATGGGGAAACAATTTTCAACTATCAGGGATAGTCAAGTAGGTACCTCAGGTACTTCACCTAATCTAATATAGATATTTTAGGCCATTACAGTAGCGATGAGAAATATTAATGATAGACTACCGGAATTATATTGTAACAGTGCTACATTATCTACTCTCATGGAGAATAAAAAGTATCTAGTTTAATAGCTTACCTTAAACGAACCAGGGATCAGAGTTTTGTTGAAAAAAATCACAGAGAAACTTGATCAGTTTATAGAGAAGGAATAGTGGTTACATGAGTTTTTAAGAGTCAATTTGATTGAAGACAACTATATGAATCAAGAAGGAAGGGATATCATAGTCCAGTTAGGTGATGTACTAATGAAAAGGTTGATACTGCAAATGTCAGAGCTCAAGGAATTCATTCAGGGGTGCTAAAACTACTTTCTCAAACCTTTTTTGCCTAACCTTGATTCTCATTATTCTTATTCAACATGTAATTATATTTTTAAAAAAAATATTTGCATCCAATGTTTATGTGTTAATTATTTAGGTTTTTCTGAACTTTCTATGTTATAATGCCAGAAATCCAAATTCAGATATTTATAAATATTTTATCATAGCATTTACTTAAGTTTAGTGCTATATTAAAATTTTTTCTATTCCTTCTTCTATCATTATTTTTTATATCATAAAAAGGGGGAGAAATATGGATAATCAAAACAAATTTTTTTGGGAAAAATATAGATAAACACAACTCTCAAAATTCATTATTTATAAAAGAGGATATTTTTTTACTTTATAAAGGGAGAAAAATGTAAAACATAATAATTTTTTTAAAATAAAATATTGTTTTTATCTTTTAAAAATTCTAAATTATATGAAATTAAATTTATAATATAATTTCATTGGTTATTTCATGGGTTTTGTAATCATCATAAAGGGGGATATTGTTGATAAATTATCATTTTGAACAACACTCTATTTTATAAAGGGGATATTGTTGAGAACTATACTCAATATCTTTTTCATGATTTTGGTTTTCAAAAATACCCTTATTTTTAATTATAATGATTTTACTTTGATTATATTTAAGGAAATTAATATTATTTATTTCTCTATTTTGAAATAATATCTAATCATTTTTTAACATGAAATATTTGATAAAGTATTCAGAATTAGTTTTGTCATATTAGAGTGTTCTGGAAATATTGTTCATGATCTACATGTTCAGAAATCACTTTAGCATGTTCTGGAAACACTTTTCATTCCCTACATTGAGGAGCATAGTGTAAGGATGAAATGTATCACTTACGGGTTATCATAAAAGTATGGTTAAGCAACCATATCTTTTGGAAAAAAGTGTGGAGGAAGAACCGTATGTTTGGAAGGAACATTAGGTTTGGGATATCATAAAAGTATGGTAGAAGATCCCTACGTCAGTATGGAATTTCATGTTTGTTTCTCAAAAGTATGGTTCTCCAACCATACTTTTTGTAAACAACCTTATGTTGAATCATGTCCCTTACGTTTAAAAGCTAATAAAAGTATGGATTATATACTATACATTTGAAAGTTGCTGAGAAAGGTATGGATGATCAACCTTATGTTTGAGATCAACATTACGTTTGAAGAATGGATTATCAAATCTTAATTTCTTGATCAACCTTAAGTTGTGAACCTTACGTTCAGAGAATGTATGCTATGCAGTTCAACCCAATGTTCAGCGTTAGAGATTCAAACACACCATTATTGAGTAACGGTCTTTATATAGATTATCAGGCTAATTTCAAGCCAGATTAAAAGCCTATTTTTTAAAACATGTATTTGATTGATTCAAAGATATTTATTTATGATTCAAAGGCTCGATTTAAGAGAAGATTTGAATGCAAAATATTAAGGGGAGTTATAACTACTCCGTTATTCAAACTTTTGAATATCACGATTCTAAAGGAAACTTTTGTGGATATAAATTAGAAAGTAAAATGATTGTCTTTATTATATATATCTGTATTTTAAAAAGTACATGATGGATTATTTTAAAAATACAAGAAGAAAATTTCCTTGAGTTTTTCACTACTATAGTTTTATAGAGATATAAGAATCACACAAATCTGCTGCTACCATGATCTATCGAACTCTATTTTTCAAAAGAAGAAGAAACACATTGAATATTCATCATTTTTACTTCAAAGATCTATTATGAATCCATTTTTGTTAGGGTTTCTGAATTTACTCCCATATCTATTAGAACTGGATTAGCTCGGAACTACTTCTACCTAAAGATCATTCTTTTGGAAGATGATGATCAATTGACTGTCAGTTGTGTGATGTTTCAACTGGGAGGAACAATTGGAAAGTATTTCAAGACAAATACTCTTTTCATTTTATGTAATCAGATAATAATTCTAAGATGTGTATTCAGTTCTGTGTATGAACCAGAAGGCTCTCTTTTTAGACTTATCTTTTAAAGGTATCAAATTCTTGCACTCAGTTGTGGACAGTCTTTTGATAAGAGGACCAGATAGTGAAAATCACCAAAATCATAGAGTAGAGCGTTAGTAGAGTGGACTAGGGGACTTCTGTTCCCCGAAACACTATACATCCATGAGTTCCTTAACTATTTATTTTCCATTGTACAAACAATCTTATAAAGATAAAAGCAAAGACTCTATCATCATCATGATTCGTGAATAATTTTTAAAAGGCACAATCCCCCCCCTTCTTGTGTGTATTTGGTATAACCCGATTCAACAATTGGTATCAAAGGTGGTTCTTTTGGTAAAGCTATAACAAGATGAAGGTTGTGTGGATTATACAGAGCACAATGACTAATACTCGATAGGGTATGTTAATGGTTTGATCTCCCTACTTCAATGGTGAAAATTATGGATGCAAGAAATCAAGGATGATTATCTACATAAAGCACTTTGGATACATAGTCTACTGGAAAATTCTAACTCCCAATGTGATTTCTGTGAAACCTGAAACATAGAGTGCTGATATATAAGTAGATTACGACATAAACATGATTATTATGAATGCCATAATTTTTTTTCTTGGACTAGATGAATTCATCAGAGTAACTCAGTTCCTGAAGGCTAATGAAATGTGGAAGACGATTGCAGTTGCCTGTGAAGGAACTGAAAATGTCAGAAATATGAGGTATGCCCCTACAAAATTAAAATTTGACACATTCAGAATGTTTTAAGGAGTAAGAATCACCCAGATAAATCTAAGGGTTACAGAAATTGTTAATAATATCACTGCCTTGGGAGAGCCTATCAAACAAGAGGATCAGGCTTTGAAATTTCTAAGAGTACAACCACCAAGATGGAATGGAAATTAGACTGCCATTAGGCAATCATAACCAATCAAAAAATCTGACAATGAGAGAGTTAATTGTAAATATTTTGATTTATGAGGCTGATATGTAAGATGAAGAAAATGAGAATAATGTATTGATCAAGAGATAAAATACTGCTTGCAAGGTAACATCCCAACGGAAGAGCAGAAAAATAAAGAATACAATCAAAGAGAAATCAGAGAATTCTGATTCATTAAATTCAGAAGTGGAATTGGCTCAGCTAGCCAGAAACTTTAGTAAATTCTACAGAAAGAAAAATGGATTCAGAAAATCCTTCAAAAAGGATGAAAAATAACGAAGGGAAGTCAGATGCTATGAATGCAAAAAATATGGGTCACATTAGACCTGACTATCCTCAATTAAAATGAGAAAAGAGAAAGCAATTTTTCAAAAAAAAGGATTATGAGCATAAAGACAAAAGGGAAATAAAAGCTACTTGGTGTGTTTCTGAAGACTCCAGCAGTTCATCAAAGTCTGAATTAGAAAAGGAAGAAACAAATTTGAAAGAAAATATGTGCTTTATGGTAGAAGATGGTGAGATACAATCCTATTACTCATCTGATTCATATTCTTGTTCTAACTTTTCAAATGATAAACTTGAAGCCTACTGAAATATACTGAAAAAGAAATATTATTCCTTATTTAAGAAACATAAATCACTAGAAAATATGGAAACTTCTATTTTATAAGAAATAGATGCTTTGCTAAAACAACATCAAGAGTTAATTGAAAAATATAACTCATCAAACACAAACTGTACATATAATGAAACTAAAATAAAAACACTACAAACAGAAGTAGAAACACACAAAAGTGCAGCTCTTATTTTTATAAAAAGATAAAATAAACTAAATGAAATACTTGGAAATAATTTTATTAAAAAGGAAAGATATGGAATTGGAAATAATTGTGAGAAACCAAAACGGTATAAGAACTAATTTTTACCAAGTATAAAATGTAAAATTTTCAACTACTGTGGAACAAAAGGTCACATATCTAAAAACTATTTTTTAAAAAAACTAAATAATGTGGTATTAAGGAATACTTTATTGTAAATAGTTTATATGATTCTATTGATTATAGAAATATAAAGCAAGTCTGGATTCCCAGGTCTTTGATAGCTAACACTGCTGGACCCAAAAAAATATGGGTACCAAAACAAACCTTTGTTTAAATGCCTTTGCAGGAAGGAAGTCACAGAATACAAGCTAAAATTTCGTATATGGATAGTGGCTCCTCCCATCATATTAGTGAAAATTCATCAAATTTTAAAACATTAACTCAAAAGGATGGTGGTATAGTCACATTTTGTGACAATGCCAAAGGTAAAATAATTTTCATTGGAACTGTTGGAGATCCAGAAGCTATCTCAATTAATAAAGTACTCTATGTACAAGGATTGTAACACAATCTGATAAGTATCTCTCTACTCTATGATGTTGGTTATTTTTTTGATTTTTCTAACAACTGTTGTTATATTTTTAAAGATAAATTTCTTAAATTTTGATCACTTGGAACTGATAATGTTTATACCCTGGACTTAAATTCCTTATTTAAACAAAAAGTAAAATATTTAATTGCTAAGATAAATGAATCTTGGATCCGGCACAAAAGAGTTGGACTTTTCAATATATATGCTTTACATAAGTTATCTAAGAAATAATTATTTTCTGATTTTCCTAGTCTCAAATTTGAAAGTGATAGATTCTATGATGCATGTAAACTTGTAATGTAGTACAAATCATCCTTCAAATATGTTAATAAAATTTGTTACATCTAAACCTCTAGAACTTATCCTTATGGATTTGTTTGGACCTTCAATAATAGAAAGTTTGTCTAGTAAATTTTATGTATATGTTTTAGTTGATTACTATTCTAGATTTATTTGGAGTTATTTTTTAAAATATAAAAATGAATATTTTACTATATTTGAATGTTTTTGCAAAGCTACTCAAAATAAAAAAGGTTCTAAAATAACTTCATTAAGAAGTGATCTTGGTGTAGAATTTGAGAATCTGGAATTTAATTTTTTTTCTTAAAATGGAATTTTTGAGTGAAGAAATAGTATTATTCATGAAATTTCTAGGACTATGCTAAATAAATACAGTCTTCCTACCTATTTCTGGGCAGAAGCTGTAAGAAAAGCTTATTATATAATGAATAGAGTTTTTATCAGACCAGTTTTTAAAAAGACACCCTATGAATTCTGGAATAACAGAAAACCTAAATTAAATTACTTTAAAGTTTTTGGATGTAAGGTTTACACCTTAAACACCAAGTATAATCTTGTTAAGTTTTATCCAAAATCTGATAAGGGGATTTTAATAGAATATTATGCTACTTCCAAAGCTTATAGATTTTTGAATAAAATTTCAAGGATTATTTAAGAATCAGTTCATGTGAAATTCGATGAATCTGATCCTTTTGAGAAAAGTAAATACCAAATTGATAAATCTCACTCTAATGATAATATGAGACTTGAGATATTGAAAGATGAGTTTGAAAAAGATTTAAATAAAATTCATTCCAGTTCAAAAGGACATGACATTGACGAACATAACAGTGTACTCCCAAAAAAGTCTAAAACACTATTAATCATTTTAGGACAAAGAATATTGATATCATACATCATTTTATAAGTGATCATGTTCTTAAAAAGGATATATTATTAGAATTTGTAAGTACTGAAATTTAATTACCTGATATTTTTACTAAACCACTTCTCACTGCAAGGTTTGATTTTATTAAGAGGGTTCCAGGTTTATTTATTATTAAATGAAACTTTAGGTTTAAATTAATTATTTTTATTATTATTTTATTTATTAATTTTATTACTAGTTTTTAGAATAATTTAAAAACTCCTCCAGTTCTGTTTTAAACTTTTTCCGAATAAATTTTTACTCTTAAATAATGAAATAATTATTATGTGTGTAATGACAAGGTAATCAAGGATGTTGAAAACCATTTCAAATTCCAAACCCATTCATTAATCTCAAAACCTTCTGAATCACCAAATAAACCTTACCGCCTTCATCTACATTCGACTAACCCTTAAAAACCTTAAAAATTCGAGTCTTCAGAACTTTGAAATACAAATGGCCAAGACAAAGATAATTGGGGAAGGATAAGCTAGTAATGCCAAGAATCAGTGCATGATAGGAAGAGATATTCTACAAGGAAAAGTAATCGACCTGTAATGGCTATATCAAATGGATCTAATGCTGCGGCAAGCCCTCACATTTCAAAATCTCAAGCAAATGTGCAGTGTTGAATATACAGAGTATCTATATAAGGTATAGATTTGTCACTTTTTCAAATCGGTTTATTTTGGTCTTGGTGATTTAGAGGACACCATATGTGAAAAAAATGTTGATTAGGATTTTTTAATCTCATCTGTGGAAATAGATAGAATCTTCAACTTCCCGCATGAGAGAGTTTATCATTTATATTTAAAGAATATTTGATATAATGAACATAAGTAAGAGGGCATTATGTCATTTTTAGTTGGTTCTATATGTATAATAAAAATGCTTGTAATGGATCTGGAACCTGATCAGAAGATTCTTGTTAAGTTTGTGAAAATAGGGATTTCACATAGGATGTCAGAGATGGAGAAGATTTTTTTTCCTAACATGTATTTAATATTTTTTCTTATGAGTGAAATCAAGTTGAATTTTCAAAGATATATGGTAAGATATCTCAATTACTACTACCATCTATAGGATAGAATTAAATTCTATCCCTATGGAAGATTCATTTCCAAATTAGTGTTTAAATCTTATATGGTGAGATTAATAGATGCTAGAGTAAGATGTCATCACATCAATATTTTCAATGCTGGAACTCTAAGGAAGATTGGATTCTTCTGGAGTACTCTGAAAGGAAATATTGTGCTTGTTGGAGCTGAGGAAGACCAAGAATCAGATTAGGGGGAGAAATATGCTAAATCTAAAGAAGTCATGTTAGAATCTAGAGTAAGTGGAACCTCAAGAAGACTGATATTTAAGACTATTGATACACCTGCTGATGAGGAAAGTCAAGAAGTACTTCAAAGGAGAAGGAATAGAGTGGATCAAGCTGATGAGGAACCTATGTATTTGGTTTTGTGTATGAACCAGAAGGCTCTATTTTTAGCCTTATCTTGTAGGGGTATCAAATTCCTGTACTCGGTTATGGAAGTTCTATTGATAAGAAGACCAGATAGTGAAAATCACCATCCTCCTAGAGTAGAGCGTTGGTGGAGTGGACTATGGGCCTTCTGATCCTTGAACCACTATACATCCTTGAGTTCTTAAACTATTTATATTACGTTGTATAAACAATATGATAAATATAAAAGGATAGACTCTGTTATCATCATGATTCGTAAAGAATTTGTAAAAGGTACAATTCACCCCCCCCCCCCTCTTGTGCTTATTTGGTATAACTAGATTCAACATGTATGACTTGTCAAAAGGGTAAATATATACAACATGACTATAACAAATTGATTTAGTGTCTCCTTGAGATTCTTAATTCCATACAAGTTATAATAAATGAGAATATAGACTATGTTATATCATAGTGAATAGTTTTTTGGAGGGGGAATAATGACTCATGCAGTTTTATATTCTTAAGATGAAAATAAAATATTTTTAATATAATGGAAATAATATGATAGTTTTGAATTGAGTGTTTTATTCATAATGAAGAATTGAAGTTTTTCATGTCTAAAAATAATGGGCTAAAATTGGAGTATATCTTGTATTGTTATTATTTTATATAGTTAGAAAAATCACACAATTATAATTGACTTCTACATTGTGGAAGGTATATATATTATCAAATTTTTGGGAGTTGTTCTAAAAATTGGAAACATGTTATAATAGTGGACTTTTTATAATGATTTCTTGATTATGGAGGATTACATCATTCTCAAGAGGTAGTTGTGGAATCTTCAATAGATTTTTAATTCAGTCTTCCCATTGTGAGTATATTTGTGTTGTGGTGGATGTCATTGAAAATGAACCTCAAATGTGAAAATAGAAATATTTTTTGTATTTTGATGATTTAATGGAATTACAATTTGGATTCAATTCTCAAACGAACCTCAAAACAAATTTATCAAATATATACATGCCATGGGGTCCCAAACATCAGTTCGTATAATTATTTCAAATTGGATATTAGTATAAAGATTTTAATTTATTTGAATTTGATTAGCTTAACATGGATATTAAGTATTTTACTTACTAAATATTCCCATAACAATCAAGATATATTAATGAATTTAATGAAGATAAATAGGGATAATTTACCCTATATTTGAGAAAAGGAAAATTATAGATCGAAATATCCATCGTCATAAATAAAAAGTGTTTTTTATAATGCCAAATTCTAGAAAGTAGTATTCTAGAATAAAAATAACATGGAATAACAGAGGGAAGAGGGTATTTGAAATGATTTGAGATCTTTCCAAAGAGGAATTGGGAGTTGTGTCATGAACTTGAATTTAATATCCTATAATTTAAGGTGAACATATAGTGATAGTGACTTTTATAGTTTTTTATGAATGACGACTTGGATTCCATTTTTCAACCTAATATTATTTTCCTCATTAACAAAACATTTTTCTAATACATCTATCTATTCAAACTAAATCATCATCCCTACAATATGAAATCCTTATGAATAAATATCATTTTATAATTTATTATTTATTCTTATATCCCCAAATATTACTCCTCTAATAAGTGTATAATTTCCACCTTTAGATATCTTGATATTACATCATCATTAGTACATACTACATCATCCATAAAATCAGTCTCCTCATAAAATCCGGAAACATCATCAAAATAATATAAGTATTTGGTCCAATTTGAGACTAAGAGAACTATTTATATAAATCTCAATGTCACCATTTTTTCTAACATATAAAAATTCATTAGAGATTTACTTAATCTTCATATTCTTTATGATCATCATGTTACTAAATGGTTTTTAAGTAAAATATCAACAGAAAAAATATAACACCAAGAATTAATTAGATCAATTTAATCATAAAATAATCTAAAAATATATATCTATTATATTACACCATTTTTTAAGTCCAAAAATTTCAATAGATAGAGAAGTTATGGGGGAATAAATATATTAAAACTTATTCCAAAATAAAACACAACATCTTCAAACCCTCACTCCAACAAAAGATATTTACCTCTTGATTTTTAGTTACATGCACATGCTTCACTTATAATGTTAATTCAATTGATATTAAATTAAAATTTATCTTAATTAAATTTATCAAATGATAAATAAAACCATTAATGGGTTTATTCATTAATGAGAACATGTAAAATATTTAGAGATGAAATTATAATTTACATGGTTCATTTGTACTAGGAAATATTCAAGTAGAATTCAACAATACAGTGTTGATGTACCAAAATCCATAAAATCACTTTCAATGATGGGTTTATCCAAGTTCACACTAATATACTAGTTTCTCTATTTACAATAGTTTAGGGTTAATTCATTATATCCTTAGAATCACTCCATAACATCACCCATTATGAATAATTATAAAGAATATAAAATAACTTGTTATGGAAGATAATCAAAGGATTAGACAATATTATAGTTTTATATGATGCACTGGGTTTGTTAATTTCTCCAAGATATCTAAAGGATAAGGTAATATATTAGAGAGGATTTATTAAAATATATATAATATTATGTATATAATAGGGGGAAATTTATTTCCTCATAATATATTCAAATCTTTAATGCTAAGAGACATGTATTTTTTGTACACAAAGAAAATTTGGTTTTTGAAGATAAATGTCTGAAAATAGTGATTTTAGGCATGAAGGATTCCATTTATTTCATGAAAAAAAATATTAATATACTGAGAAAAATTATATATGATATTTATCATGAGTTTTAGGATGAAATTTATATGGTGAAAACTCATAAAGTATGTCTGAATACTAAACTTCAAAGAATAGAATGATCCAAAAACTCAAATATAAACTCATCATGATTATAAAAATGTGGAGAAACCAAAATATGGTGGTAACACTATTTAAAAGATTTCATACCTTTATTATTTTATTATAATTTGATAGTAAATTATGAGATAGATGACAAGTTTTCTAAATCTGAATTCAATAAAGATAAATTCATATAAAGTAAAACAATTGTGGGGTGGGAACTGATATTACTTATGATGGAGCCTCACTAAATCATGAGAAGAAAATTTATTCATTATTATTCATAATAAAAATAAAACAAATATTTCAATTATGTGAAATGAAAATGGTGGACAGAATGAATAAAAATGAAGAAATCAACACAAGTTATAGGGATAAAAGAACATGTTTTAGAAATTAATGTCATGGAGATATATAATTTTATTTTATTATTCGTGTTTATATTTATAGATATTATAGTGAAGTAATTGAAAATATTACATGTTTTTAAATTGATGGGAACATTAAATAGTACAATTTCCGACTATAGTAGAGGAGGTTGGTATATTATTCAAATAAATCATACCATGATTATCATGATTTTCATTAAATTTCAATGGAAATTGAACTAGTATGAACAAATATGATATTTATCCATTAAATGGAAAATCTATTCATTCAATAAATTAATTTAGTAATCTAGTTAAATAAAATCTTAATTCTAAAAATTATATAAAGAAATGTTATACATATTTACCTAAACTAAGTATTTATCAGAGCATAAAGGGGTTTAGAATAGTTAATGAAGGTAAAATAATTCTCATGAGATGAAAGTATTTTAAATCGCATGATAAATTGGTAAATCTATTTCATATTATAAGGCTATTAAATTATATAAGGTTTTTTAAAAAAGAAAATTCTGAAAATTTATCAATTGAAAAATCATTTATGATAAGAAAACCCATGGAATAAATGCATGAAAATTTTTCCATAATGAAAATATAAATACCAAGGAGTGTTATTATTAATATAATTATATCAAAAATATTTTCGATTTCTACATTGATTCCTTAATGAAGGATAAAGTAAAATTTATGGTCTATAGTGACATGAAATATTCTGCAACCTTAGGAAGTTAAGTATCCACTCTCTATGATATATTTAATTGAAATAATCTTAGTTAATTTAGTGTTGGTTTACAGGGAATAAAAAATCCGTGGGGAAGTTATGATGGATTTCATTATTAATATAATTTATTAAGAAAAAAGTGTCTCATGAGCGGGAATAATTATAATCAAGTCCTAATAGAAAATTTTATTTTTAAGAGAAAATTTCAATGAATTGGTATCTGAATTTAAAAAAGGATGTGGAAAAATGATCATGGGGAAGAAATAAGAAGGAACTCTATATATATTTTATATTCTATAACATGAGAAATTAATACTTTTTCCACTGTTATACCAATTTTTCCATATATCCACTTTATAAAAGTGGGAATAAAATCATGTAAGTTAGTTACACATAATGTTTCCTCCTTGAAACTAAGAGTATGGTTGTCATGACCCCCTCTACATAGAGGTATCACTCTTAGGTTGTGAATGAGATAAAGGAGATAATAACATTGGAAGACTTCCTCTAATAGGTCATGGTTTGTCCAAAACCATAAAAGGTATAATATACATACAAATGGTTGGCATTACCCACTATGATTGAGAAATGGGAGATGAGATACAAACACCTAGGAACTCCTAAAATAGAAGAAGTAAATATATATCCTAATAAATTAATGTAATTTCATACAAATAAACAAATACAAAAGAAACTACAAGTTCCCAAAATATATCCTCATTAGTGACCTAAAATCCCAAACAACTTCTGAATAACTTCATGAGATATAAATGTCCTACTTGATAACCAACCATCTCTTAAGTGGCTAAAAATAGTTTATATATATGTGTGTGTGTTTGGGTGGGTGGGTGGGTGGGTGGGTATTTTAATGTGTTTGGGGGGTGATCATAGCATGTGTACTCAATAGGATCCTCCCTGGAGACTCTCATGAAAAAGATAGTGAAAGAATATTATATCGTAGTGAACAATAAGTGAATCTAACTCATCACCTAAAAAATAATAAATTCCTAGCCTCACCATTAATAATTATCACCAAGTTTCACATAAAAGTGATCATATAATATAATATCAAAAAATATTCCATGCTACCACTTCCCCTCATTTTTTTCCTCTCCACCCCCAATACGACACGTCCTAAGCCATCTCTATCCAAAATTAATCCATCCCAAAGACAAATGGGATAAAGTATCATTAAATTAATTTCACGCATTAAATCATCTTGTAATATCATTCCACATATCCTGATATCACATAAGTAAGTTCTGGGAGCCACCACTACCCAAATCTCATGTATTATACCACAATCCATCACAGCCTATACACGACATACCTGTAATATTTTATATGATACTATACCCAGATATGCATGTTATTGAAATAAAAAAATGTTATTACATCCCTCTACACACATATATGGGAAATTCAACCACCATTCATACTAGCATATAATACTACCAAGAGAAGAGGGCATGGAAAGAGGGGGTAGTTAGCCATCCACTCTTCACCAGCCCAGATGTTGGGGAAAACACCTTCCCCGAGTCCACTGGATGTCAGTTTCACTACCAAAAATGGTAGAGTGGAGTATGAAATCAAAAAACATAACGGATATAACAAATATCACAACAAAACTATGGGAATTAACATAGTCCTAGGCTTAAATGCTGCTATCATCTCTCGAACACATTATTTCAACTGATAAGGACTATACAAAAGTACACAATCATCAAATAGGGCATTCATTTGTTTATTTATTTCTATTAAAAATGTCACATTACCTTAATTATTTCAATTAAACATTAACATTAATTAAAAATCTCTTTAAATTAATCACTAACTAATTCCCATGCCCTCCAAGAATAAAAAATAGATCCCAAAATTTTTCAATATTATCATTATCCAGCATTATATCAATCCATCAACACCATGGGTTAAAAAAATTATTATTCATTAAAATTACATACTTCTAAGAACTACTATAATTATCCTAAGTAACCAAAAATATATATATATTAAACAACAAAAATAATCCACATCATGTAGTGTGGAAAGTAATCAAGAGAAAATAAACTCAATCATTCAGCCTTTAAAATAGATTCATTAACAAGAAATAAACCTAGATTCTAGAATAATGATAGGAAATATTAGCTTTAACTAATAGAATCTATTATGATATAACATAATTTATAAATTTAATCTCTCTTTTAGTGATTAAGAGTTCATTTTTTGGGTTCATAGGTCATAGGAGGTCATCTTGGGGTTTTATATGGGGTTGCTCTTAGGCACTGCCTACAGGACATATTCACACTGTGAATGTCTCATTCACATCCTAAATCTGGTACTGGATTGATTCCATGGGTTTGTTTTAGATCATGATAATGGTACAATCTGTGAACTAAATTCATGACACAAATTCCTTCCTTTGGATTTTTACCCCAAGGTGATGCCTTTTTCAGTGTACATGCAACATGGGATATTCAAATCATGAGTCTATGATTCATATAGTGAATACCCATACCAAAAAGGTTTTTATACATTTAAATAATAAATCCAAATTAATTAATTATATATCCTCCTCCCTAAAACTCTAGGGTTAAATAAAGTTATTTTTTGTGGCTCTTTTCCTTCCACTGTTGGTGTGTATATCCCATCACTGTTGGGGTTCAACCCAAGTTTAAGGTAGGTGGTTTTATCTCTAGCCTATATTGGAGGAATCGTAACTACTCTTAGTTTATAGATTATTTTATAAATAAATTGGCATGATTGATTGAATTGTGTTCATAAATGTGTTTTGATAAAAGATGGCATTCCCTAATTTTTTCCAAAGAAAGGTGTTTTTCAAAGCATTGTGAAAAGGATTTTGGAATGATTTTCAAAGCATGTATTTGATGAAAAAGGATAGTTGAAAATGTATTGTTAAATGTGATACACCTTTTGAAAATATTTGATATATGTAGTTCATGGGATCCTTCAGTACCTAGTTGGAGGTCTTAGTAATGTTCCTTACTCGTTGTTTATTTAGGGTGGTCACCCATGGGTTGTTCCATTATTCCATAGGCCCTAGGTTCTAGGGACTTGATCTTGACATTGTAGGGGGTTCACTCATGAGGTGTTCCTCTATTCCTCATTCCATGTGTCTTAAGGACTCAGGTATGAACTAGTCATTCTTATTCACTATGGTGTGAGTGAATTAGCTAGATGTAAAATTTTTATCCTACAGATGTTTACCATTGTGATTAGGATTTATTATATTTCTAGAGATAATATAAATGCTTTGTTAAATGTGGATTTTTTATTTGAAATTATTTCACTTGTATTTTTTTAGAACTGTAGAAATGGGGAACTACTTTACATGATTTTTATATAAAAATTTACAACTGTTTATCATTCTATTTGTTCTATTAATTAATAATATTGGGATTATTTTATATAAAACTGATATGGAAAATCTAGGTGAGATCAAACTGAGCCAATTTAGATCACACCCTGGACACCACTTCAGTTGTGTGTAGGCCTTGTATTGTCTTTTGATGCAGGAAATGGAAAGGAGACATAGTGAGGAGGTGAGGTTTATGCCCCAAGGGTATGGTTACCTAGTGGTGAAATGGTAGGGAATTTCCCACCTATTTCATGTAGTATATTTTTCTAGTTTATCTTTTCTTTTTGGTAGTTGGTCATGTACCATGGAGTTTTTTTATTTTTATTAGTTGTATCACTACCATTGATTTTCATTTTTATCGAATATATATTTTATCTATTCCTCCTTCCATTTCCTTATTCTACGTATATATGGATTATATCATTGTCTGGGTTAGGAAAAATCATTCCCTCTTTTTTGTTTTTCATCACATGGGTGCAATTTGCCTACCCGGGGGATCAGTAATTCTCTTTAGAAAAATATAAAATTTTTTGTGTGCCAGTGGAGGGTATCGCAGGTTGGTTCATTAAAAATTGGTACCAATGGTGAGATTCTACTCAGGATTCCTTATCTAGTTACATCTGGTAGATGTGAGATATGATTATCAAGACTTGATGGATTGTTTTTAGTGAGTTTATATAAACATATTATTGTGATGAGACACAAATAACCATGTGAAGTTAGGACTTGTGTCTCATATAATGAGTTTTGAACTTGATTTCAGTTTATAATTTAGGTTTTTTGGTTCAAAATGAAATTATCCTATTGTATATTCATTTATTATGTTTTTTTGTATGACTAAACACACCTATGATATATATTCCATAGGTTACATGGGATGGTGCTATGAGATATTATCCTATGGAGAATCCTACTATGGATTATAGTCATATAGAGGCAATCAATAGTTCATGTCATGGATCAGGATGCACCGCAAGTTCAGAATCTAGTTCGTGTGGCATGTCTTGGTGGTGGAGGTGATAGTGATCGATCTGAAAATTTCATACATGAGAAACCAATATCATTTAAAAGAAATAATGAACCACGATAGGTGGAGGACTGGATGGACACGATCAATCGGTTATTTGACTACCGGGATACACCTGAGGCTATCAAGGTAAATTTCACAACGTTATAACTTAAGGGTATTAGTAAGTGGTGGAGGGATTCTATATTATTAGAAAATTAGCATGTGGGAATATATTAAAAGGGTTTCAAGACCCTCTTACTTAAACATTTCTTCCTAGAGTCTGTGATGATATAAAATTCACTAGAGTTCCTCTCTTTGTGGTGATGGAGTACACCAATTACTTTTTGGAGCAAGTTCATTTTACTATACAGTTTGTAATGAATAATTATCTGAAATCATAGAAATACCTATATGTATTTTGACATGGTATCTAATAAAAGTTATGCATAATAAATCTTACCACCTATGCTGACATGGTAGATAGGGATATGATGGTGGAAATTGATATGGAAGGAAATATTGTCTTCTCTGGATCTTCTCTTCCACATAATGGATGTTTTAGTGGCTCTCTAAGAATGGATAGGAAGTGGAAGGACCGTCTTAGGGGTGGTGGAGGTGGTTATTAGTAATGATACTCATTTTCAATTTCAGTAGCAACTAGTATTGGTTCCCCTAACTTGTTATCATTGTGGAATATTAAGGCACACATTACATTTTTTTCCTACACCCACAAATATTTTCAATGCATTTTGTCATCAAGAAAATTTGTATAGGTTATGTTAGGCTATGTATATGCCCACTTATGTTCAGAGATCCTCATATCTAAAGTACACTATGGAACAGTAATAATATTAAAAGTCCATAAGGCTATATCCATTGGATTAAAGAGTGAATCACCTTCACACAATGGATGATATTTGTAAAGGGTTTTATGGGGTCCAAGTGACAATTATAGGTACCATATTCATTGCATCTATTATAGAAAATGATTTTTTTGGCACAGTTTTCCCACACTCATTTATATCTTCCTATTTTTTTATATTCTAAAACATACAGTAAATCTCATGTCAGTTATTATGGAGTTTTCAATGCCTCCTATAAAGAGGTAATAGTAATGGTTTTGTGTCTATATTTTTCTCTACCAGTAGTTGATGTAGAGTTATTATTGGAATTCCATATTCTTATACTGGATCTATTTGATGTCATCATTAAGATGGATTGGATCATTTCTCACCATGTTGAGATTGATTGTTATCATTATTGTATTTCATTCTCTAAAATAGATATGAGATTATGGGTGTTTCATGTAGAGTGGGATCAAAGGTTTTTTCATGAAGGAACTTCATGCCCAGAGCTCAAGATTTTTTTTCCTACTATTGTAGTTGATCCCCATGATGTATCCTCTCTTGTTCATCTTCTTACGGTTGTTCATGATTTCCCATATGACTTCTTAGAAGATTTATTTGGTCTTATTATAGAGTTTTAGGTGAAGTTTATGAATTATTTGGTTCTAGGTATTAAATATATTTCTATACAAACTTATCACATGGAACCAACTGAGTTAAAGGAGATTAGGATCCAATTATATAATATATGGAGAAAGGATTTTTCCCCCAATTTTTCTCTATGGGAAGCCTTTGTAATTATTAGAAAGGTGAAAGATAGTTTATTTAATTTATTTATAGACTATAAAAATTTTAATTGTTCAATGGTTAAGAATAAGTACCCATTTACCCATGTTGATGAATTGTTTTCTCAGTTAAAGGGGTGAATTAGTTTTTGAAAATTGATCTACAGTCAAGATATCATTGTCTCAAAGTATGAGAGTCTAATATTCTGAAGACTTCATCCAGGATAAGGTGTGGAAATTATTAGTATCATGTGATTTATTTTTGTAAAATTATCTCTCTTAAAGTTTTTATGGTTTTCATGAACTAGATATTCCATTAGTATTTCAACACATTTAACAGTGTATTCGTAGAAGATATCTGGATTTATTGAAAATATGAGCATCAACACAAGACCTATATGAATCTTATCTAGGAAATTTTGATAAACCACCATATTTATGGGAAGATTAAAAATGAAATTTATGAATACAATAAGTGAAGTTCTTACAACACATGATTCTAAAACATGGAATTTCAATCGATCCTTATAAGGTGAAGTATATCTTTTTATGGGAAGAACCATAAGAAATTCTCATGATACAAAGCCTCCTTTTTCTAGTTAGATATTATTAGTTATTTGTTAAGGATTTTTTGAAATTGGAATCATATTTGACTCCTCATACCAAGAAAGGGGTGAAGTTAAGAAGTGATATAAAATATTAGAGTTTATTTGATGATCTGAAATAGATTCTAAAATCAACACCTATTTTGATCTTACCAGAGCTTGGTAAGGGGAATGTGGTATAATATGATTCTTCTAATGCTTATTTTGTTAATGTAATTATGCAAGATAATCATGTTATTTCCTATGGTTCCCATAATATTTTAAAATAGGAAAAAAAAAATCCACTCATGATTTGGAGCTAGTTGCAGTTATGTATATGATTAAGTGTTGGTTATGCTATCTTTCTGGGGGGAGGTTCATGGTCTTTTATCAGAAGGACTTGAATATCAGATAGAGGTGGTGAGTGAAATACCTATAGACATTCAAATTCAAATTCACATACACCCCATTGAAGGTAAATATCATCACTCATACTCTGAGACAAAAATTCATATCATATTTTTTGTTTTAGAATAGAAAGCATAGTGGAACTATATGGATATTTTTTTCTTAGTTTCATCTAGACACATATGAGGTTGATATAGATATGTTTCCAAAAAGTGTGTAGATATCATTATCTATCCTTGAATATATTCTGTATGTTTAATATAAGTATAACAAGTTAAAAGAAATCAGGGAAACCTTTTATTTTGGGAAGACCAATCCTATTTTGACTCTCCCTTATAATAGTATTATTTTCTTCATTAATCAGTTTTTAATTCCATTTTATATGATAATTTAAATATTATATGATTATAATAGTTTTTTATGGGACATTAAACTTGGTTATACAATGGTTTATTATTTCATGAGATGAAATTTATGATAGAAAATTATAAAGCCTTACATTACTAATAATGAGTCCCACTGTTACACAAATTATAATGTAAAGCTAGGGAACTTGAATCATTCTGGTTTTCTCCAGCATATTATATTTCCATTTTGTAAATGGGAAGATGTGTCCATGGACTTCCTTGTTGGGTTTACAAAGACTCCCTAAGTAAATAATGTTATCTGTGTGGTGGTTGAATGGTTGATAAAATTAACTAATTTATTCTGATTAGGGACTCCACTAAAGATAAATATCTGGATAAGTTGTATATACAGGATATTTTGAGGTTTAATGGGGTTCCCTCTAAATTTTCTTGGACATGGATCCTAGGTTCACATTCAAAATCTTGAAGGATATCAAAATGGTGATGCAGACTCAAGTCAAGTTGAGTATATCTTATTATTAACATACGGAGGTTCAAATAGAGCATGATATTTATATTATCCAGGATATGATCTAGGCCTACATCTTGGATCTTAGTGGACCCTGAGAAATCCATCTCAGACTATTTGAGTTTTCATATAACAACACTTACCAATCATCAATCAGAATAGATCCCTTCGAGGATTTCTATGGTTGCCTATGTAGGCCACCTATTTGTGGAGAATATGTGGGAAAATCCTCTCTTGTGGGACCAAGTTTCATTGAATAGATGTCCTTGAGGATCTAGAATATATGTAATTATTGGTTACGTATTAGAGTTTGTAGAAATTTTATTTTGATCAGTGGCATCATTCTTTGGATTTTTCTATTAGTGATCCATTTTTCTTGAAATTTTTTCCACAGTTGGGTCACCGTAAGGTTTGGAAATAGGTTAAAGTATCACTAGGATATTTTGGACAATTAAATCACACTAAGTAGCTTGGGAAGGTTACTTATCAGTTGTTATTAATAACTTAGATGATATATATTCATTATTTTTTCTATATATCTCAACTCAAGAAGTACCATCCATGTCCCTCTCATGTTTTGAGTTGTGAAGAGATTTATTTATAGCTAGATGTTTTCATTCTGGAGAAATGAGTTGATATTGTTGAATATTAGATGAAAGTATTTTGTGGGAATTATATTTCATTAATCAAAGTGTTATTGTGGAATTCCATGGATTTTCATGATACTTCAGAGCATGAATCATCAGTGAGGGAGCAATATCCTCTCCTATTTCTGTAGCATTTTTCTTCAACATGAATTCTTGGGATGGAATGTCTTATATAAGGGAGGTTATAACATCTCAATTAAAGGTTCAATCTCAGTAATGTCTAAGAGTATATTTTTTAGGTTTGGAGTGAATAGGAGTCCTTTTGAGAGTTATCTATAAGGATTCTTCTCAGTGATGCCTATAACAAAAATTCACTCCATGAATGTCTAATTCATGATGTGAATATATTATGGGGAAATGGTGTGATTTTGGTTTATATCATGAGAATGGTAGAAGATGTCAGCTAAACTCACATCATGAATTCATTTCTTGGGATTTTTAACCTGAGGTAATTCCATTTTTGGTATACATGAAATGAGGTATATTCACATCATGAGTCAAGGATTTACTATGTTAATCCTCTATTCCCAATAGTTTTTATGTGCTACAAGAATGAATCCTAATTCACTGATTTTACATCTTCCTCCCTCAAACCCTTTGGCTAAGAAAGGGAATTTTTCATTGTGCCTTTCCATTCAGATTTTTCTATTTGGTATCTCAATATCCAATGTGGTTTTTTGCACCTAATTTGGTAAGAATTATGTTCTTTCTTCTAATTTTTCATTTCCCTTGGGTTTTGGAAGTGTTGTTGGACTAAATTTGTGGTATCATGACCATGTGATGATTATTATTTGATTTTTTTTGTACTTGTGTTCCTTTCTATCCATTTTTGGTCTCTAGATATAGTCATGGTTAGTGTTTAACCCATGTTTGATATATGTGGTTCCATCACAAGCATATATTAGATGAACCATATTTTATCTTATTTAATAAATTATTTTATAAATAAATTGTTATGATTGATTGATTTGTGTGTGAAAATGTAACATCCCATGTAAATAAAGAATACAATATTTTCATATTTATTAATATTTGTGAATTAAATATTAATTTTACTTTAAAAGGGATGCTATGTTTGATGGCTTACCCAGTAAATAATAACGGGTTTCTTTGAAATCTTACACTTCACACTAATAATATAATATTATTATTTTAAATGGTAGTTAACGCCTAGTCGTTGTATTGGCAAGAATGAATATAAAAAACTACAATATGATTATACATTTTTTTTCAATGTTTTTACATTTATCAAATAAAAGTTATATGCTTAAAATAAGAAAACAATTCGATGTTAAGCATAAATACTCTAATATTCACTAAAAGATCGATTTACGGCCTTTTCATAGAGAACGCTCTTTAAATCTAGTTTCAGACACTTTTATACATTCTATTTGAACAAATAAAATTATTCTTTATAATTGGGAAACCAAAATTTACTTTGGGTAATTTTTTGGATTTTTTTTGATAAAATTCATTTTTAATGAATAGTGAAAAATACTGTATTTTAATTCAAATATATTTTTTAATCTAATTTATTTATATGGTTATATTATCTTTTTAATGCTTTTTAAAGTGTAATTACATTATATTTTTACCATTTAATCCAACGGGGGAATTGAAATTAATTTCACTGTGAAATTGTACATAAACAAGTGTTAATCTTTTGATAGATATTGTTACTTAGAAACACGATATTTGTTTTGACAACAGGAATTAATTTTAAATTAATTAATGCAAATTCTATGTAATTAATTTTTTAAAATAGAAATCATTTTTGAATTTAGAATATAAAATATAGCTTAGGCTGATTTTTTGTATTTTTATGAAAAACATCAATTTTTGATGAATAGTGAAACCACTAAGTAGTAGTTAAAAAACTGACTTTTCCATTTAAATTAAATTTTACCACTTCTGTGAATAGAATTCTGAAAATCTGACATACATGTTTGTTATTAATAAGTAAAATGTGGTTCAATAAGATGAAAATAATTTTTTGTCAATAGTAACTTTTGACTTTTATTTGCCACAGTTAAAGGTAAATAGGGTAATTCAAGGTAAAAAGAATATTATAATAGAAAATTACCTTAAAACTTGTCCTAACCTTATTGGATGATTCATGGCCGACCATGGGAATCCTTGGGTCGATTTTGGTACCCTATGGAGCCACTAGGGAGTGATAATTACACTTTAGATTAATTAATTTAAAGTAAAGACAAAAATGACACAAACAAATATCTTTTAGTAAATTAATTTTTACATAGGGTTATATAAGTTATCTTTTTGACTATAAATACTAACTAGAAAGATGAAAATATTTACTACATCATGGTATTTTTTTATAATTTTATACATCATATAAATAAAAGTATTTATGACACATAAATGATGCAGTATTTACCTCATTAATAATTGAATTAAATAAATAAGATTATTTATATTAAAATAAACACTAAAACCTGTCCCATTCTTATTGGATAAATTTATTTCGACCATGAGTCATCTAATATTTAACCTTAATGAGTCTTGTACCTTTATAAACTTAAATTCAATATATAATAAAATAATATTTTCACACTGTCTTAATGAACCCCACCTCCACCTTATAAAAATCCCTCATATCTAACCAATTCCTCGCACCACTCAATCCACTTTCCTTATCCAACACCTACCCAAATAATCTCACAAGATCCCTCTCTTCCTCCTAGAATCCTTACCTTAGGCAAAATGCACTTCAAGAAGTCCTTTTGTTTCAAACCAAAGGGAGTTACCCGAATTGAAGGTAACACTTTCTCTTAAATTCTTTTCTTTTATTTTACTTCTCAAACCCATAACTCTTTTTATTATTTTCCTATATAAAAACATCAGTATCCTCAATATAATAGGATATTTTTATAATAATTATTCTAACTACACTTTCATACACCTCCACCTAATGGGTAAATGACATATTGTTTCTGTGGATGGAAAACTAACGCCTCAGGAAACGATGATTGTTCAATTATCTCCTACCGCCTCTCATGGGGACCATTAAGATGGCATTGTATTTATATATGATATGTATTATTTTTATGTTTTCTTTATGCTTATGTATTTTTAATTTATATCATACCTTTATGGTTTCCATTATGAGTAAACTCAATAATTTCATTTGAGGAAGTGCGGACTACCGCCCCCTCAAAGTGATATGAATCATTCATACCATACGTGGGATTTATAAAGGATGGGGTTATTGAAATTATATATGATATTATACTGAATTATAATATAAGTATTTATCATTATGTTTTCATTCAATTAAAATATGAAATAGAAATGAAAGTAGTGTTCATGAATACGTACGGCTTACCGTCTCCATGAACGGTGCATTTCATTTCTTATCTCCAAATGTTATGTACTGTTATAAATACATATATATAATGGATGAATATGATATATATGATATCTAAATCTTTAATATCATTTTGTAGATAATGGAATCTAGACCACACGGATAGCTTTTAATTATAAGGTGTTCATTTTTTACTCAAGTACCAAATATCGACAAAACGACCATTATTAACTTAAATGGTTACATAATGTTTATAACATGGTAATATGTGATATAAAAGGAATAATAAACTTGAAAAAGTGTTCTTTATCAATTATAAATTAACTTAAGTTTATTATTCTGGAAGAACAATGAACAAACAAGTCAAGTCGGACACGAGGTAAGGGGTTTCTTATCTCACTTTTAATTCTGTGAGATTTCCATTGTTCGCCACTTATTTATGGCATGTGGTGTACTATGTACTTAAATTTGATATATATTATCATGATTCACTTTATATTCATGTTATTCTATGATTCATTTGGTGGTTATTAACTTTTGGTCATACGACTCGATTTATTACAACGTTGTATGTGGTTTTCATCTCACTTTTTATTCCCATGATATTCATGTTATATAGACACTATTTTCCATTGTGTGGTTTATGTACTTCCTATGATTGTATTAATTGTTTAATATACTTAAATTTATGGGTATTTATATCTTCATTTTATGATCCTTCTTTCATGGGGTGTATGTTTCGTAAGTTACCAAATCGGTAAGGGAACCTTTCACCCTCATCTTTTTAAAAGACTTCTTTTTGTTATGTCTTTTAATTTACATATTCTTATATTGGGATATGTTATTATTTATCCTTATTTCTATAAATTTTATTTCCATGTGATTATATACCCTTTTTTTCTCATCAATAAATTTTTTGAATTTTAAAGTGACGTTGTTAGGCTTTCAAATTTCTGTAAGGGAACTTCTTCACCCAATTTCAATTCTTTGGGTTAAACTTATACTTCTTGATTATGTCGTGCTATGAATATGTGTGAATAACCTCGGATTGTTTCACGCTTAATATCAACTTATATTTATTTTATTTTTATTCATCACACATTATTATGTTATTAATTTATCCTTAATATAAGTATACATTTTTTATAAGGGATTTCGTCTCAATTTATATTCCATTGAGACTTCATTGTTTTTATGAACCAATTCACTCTTATGTGGTGTATATAATGCCCTTTTTAATATTATATCATGAATCCCTTTATTCTCATGATATTATAAATTTATGATTAAATGTTATTCCTCAATTATTTTTATTCAAACATCTATTATTTTATTAAAAACTCTTTAACTAAAATATCATTTTAAATGTTTTAAAGATGTATTCTTCTAAATATTTCTCATTAATGTCCATATTTTCAAAATGGTTTTTTGGATTTATTTATATGGACATTAATTTTTTCAAATTATAATTGATTAAAAGATTCACTGTTGTATGGGACACTTTGATTCAAAAATCTCTTTATTAAATGTTTTAAATGGTTTTGAAAATAGTTTGATAAAGAATTGTTTATTTCAATATCTTGATTTGATATATTGTAATGTGGAAATGTAATCTTTCCTTTAAACTTGTGTTATGTATTATGATTATGTTATGGTTATTTGGAATTTTTTACGTATATGGGTGATTTCATGATAAACCTAGGGTGGGTGAGCCCGATAAATATCTCCAATGAATTGGGTAACATGACAGAGGTAAAATTTATTGTTTCTCCTAAGTGATTTAGGAAATATAATGTGATGGGTATTCTATATGTGACTCCCTATTTAGCTGTGATAGCTAAAATTTTAGTATGTTATGAATTCCATAAGTTACCTTTATGATTTTTTATTTATGTATATCATTCATAAATCTTATGATTTCATGAGGTATGTTATGATTGAAAAGTATGGTTTCATTGATTTATATTTATTGATGGGATAATGTTTCTTTTCATTATTTTATAAAACTTACTGAGCTTTTTATGCTCATCCCAAGTTTTGGAATTTTTTTCACATGACATAAAGATGAATAGGTTCAAGGAAGAGATCAAGGAAAATTCGTACTGTCTAAAACATGGAAGTAGACATGTCTCTTTTTTTAAGAGTTTTTATTTTATGAAAAATGGATACTGGGTAGTGGTGTCTACATGTAATATTCAAGTTGTTATGTAATATTTATGGCCTAGTTATCAAAAACTCTAAACCTGAAAATATCCTCAATGTGAATTCTTGACATAATTCAAGATTATGAAATGTTTAAGGTTGGATCCTTATAGAAAATGGGTTTTGAGAAAAGATGGTTGTCAGCTCATTTTTATAAAGGAAATGTTTTTTCAATGTATTTTCAAAAGGATTGTGTAATGATTTCCAATGAATGTTTTTTATGGAAAATGGTTGTAGGAACTATATTTTAAAATTTAATAATACCTTTGAAATGATTTTATAAATGTATCATGTGTGAGCCTTAGGTACAAAGGTGTAGGGTTTGGTAATGGACCTTGTCTATTGTTTATGTAGGGGGTTCACACATTGGGTGAACCTATATACCCTAGTAAATGTGTCTCGGGTACTTGATCTTAACATTATAGGGGGTTCACTCATTGGGTGTTCTTTTATCCCTTCGTCTATGTGTCCAAAGGACTTAAGTGTAGACAATTCATTGATGTTTATTATGGTATGAGTGGCCTAGCTAGCATGGCCTTTGAGATCCTAGGAATTTTTACCATTTTTCTATGTCTCTGTACAATTTTTATCATTAATATACATTATTTGTTAAATGTGTATTTATTCTTTGAAACTATTTTAGCTCTATTTTTTATAATAATGGAAAAGGGGAACCATTTACAATAAATTTGATATAAAACATTTAAACTATTTATCATTCCATATTTCCTATAAATTTATCATATTAAGATTTTTATACAAATACATTATATGGAACACCTATGTAGTATCCTACTGAGCATGTTTATATCAAACCATGAACACCCCAGTGGTGGTGTCAAGAATTTGTATTGTCGATTTATGTAAGAAAAAGAAATGAGTCATAATGAGGTAGTGACTTTTATGTCATCTGAGTATGGTTAAATGTTTGTGAGATGGTGGGTCATTTCCTACATCTCACATAGAGTCACTACTTATAGTTTTCGTTTTTGTTTTGGTAGTTTGAAATATACCATGGAGTTTTTTTCTATTTATGAGTTGTATCACTACCACTATTTTTCTTTGTTTATGGAATATATATTTCTAGTTGTTCCTACTATTGTTTACATTCACTATGTATATATGTCATGTATCCTATTCTAAGTTGAGAAAAATTGCTCCAAATTATCATTTTTTGATGCCTAGGTTCTAGTTGTCAGCCCGTGGGGATTAGTAATTCCTTTTGGTTCAGTAACAAATCATTTTTAGTTCCATTGGAGGGTATCCTTGGTTATTTCATTACACATGATTCCATCTTCAAAAACACTATGAATACCACCATATATCCCACCATTTCAAGCATTATTTGTTAGAACAAACACATGCCTCATTCCCCCTATCACATTAACCATCATCGATACTAAGATCACATCACATCACATAGAGAGGTTCACGTCCATAGAAGCACACAAGGAATCAAGGAAACAACAAACAATGTAAATATGCTATATATTCCTTAAAAACAAATTAATTCGGCCTTTACAAGTAAATGAGATCGCTCGGACCCTAACATTTATCTATTTCAAAGAACCAGTTGTTTACCATCATGAATAAATAGATTTATTTATCATAAGTTATAACCATAGGAAACCTAAGGCATCATCTATTACAATCTACCATTTATTTAAACATAACTCTAAGTATAACTTCCAACTTCATCAATCTATGGTGGAACATTTTACATAAACACAAATATTTATTATTTCATCAAAATAATACCATATTTTCATTAATTATACTAATTAATTTAATATAAGTAAGAACATTTTCAATTAAACATGCCTAAAAAATTATTTAACTTCCATAAAATTATAAGAATAGCTATTTTAGTTTAACATGACACATTAATCCTTTGGAAAAAACATAACTGGATTTACATTCATTAACCATTTTCTGGATTAAATTATGATGACCCCAAGAATAAAAAACATGTTAAATAAAGAATAATAAAATATATAACATTATCAATTCAAATAATATTCAAACTATTTTCATGGTAGAAACACATGTGATTGTTATATCCAAAATAAAAGATCATTCTTTTAATCTAGTTTAATATTTAATAAGGTTAATTTCACCATCACCCAAAGATATAAATCATGAAAACATTATGATTTCACATAATAAAATAGGATAATTAATGAATCCTCTACCTCAATTAGAATTTAAAAATTCCTCTCATAAGAATGAAAAATTGAGGCTTAACTTCAATCGAAAGGAATGACACCCTGAAAAAGGAAGGCTAAATAAATTCTATAATCTGTAAACCAAACACAAATAATACACAATAACACCCAAAATAGTGGGTTATAAACCATAAACATATGAACAAATAGATGAATGAAAAGGGTAAAAGGGGAGGAAAATGGTTTCTTTGGGACAAAGTCATTTGTGTAACATCTGAGATTTTTCTTACTGTATGATTTTGTTTGAGTTTTAGTTTTAACCTCATATATTGATATAAATAATTGTTTCCAAGTTCAAGAGAAGTATTGGGGGTTTTCTAGTGGTCTGGAACATGAAATAGAATAAAAAATGAGCTTTTTGGGCACAATGCATGGTTTGTGCTTTGTTAGTGAAAACCGTGTGATGGTACGACCAAACAGTATGGCTTGTGATAGTGGAATTATACATGATTGGTGCTCAATTTTTAAATTGTGTGAGACTCCCTAGTAATATATAAAATCCAAATCCATTTCTATAGTTTCTTTCGCACGTTTTTCGCATGGTTTTCCAAACAGGGCAGGAAAACTATGTGCCCCTTAAAAAGTTGGAAAATTTATAGTTTTGTGTTACGGGGTTTTAAAGACTTACTCAATTTTATCCTTTATTTCTTCCATTGAACCCCTAGTGATGAACTAGAATGCTAAATATCTCACTATGATTTATCTCCCTTGATTTTAGGTCATTTGTAGCATCATTGGTTGTGAATTGAATATTTTGATAAGTCAAATCCCCTCTTTTCTTCTCTTTTTTAGATTAAGGCTTATATCTTGACTGATCTTTTTATAAAACTCTAAAACCCTATTTTTAGGTGGAATATAGGTTGATTATCCAAGGGGTGTATGAATATTGATCTAATTCTTTGATTAGGAGTGCATTAGTCAACAGATTCAAGGTAGGTGGTTTACAAGTTATATCCCATAGTTTTATATGGATTTGTGCATTCAAGGTAGTGTTCTTATTTCCCCATTATTTTATTCATGGTTATGTTAGTGAGAGTGGATATAAAGGTTGTATTAATGAAAATTTTAACCCCTCATGATCCTTTTGGGATAAATGGAGGATGAATTGATAGAGTAAAAGCCACCCAAGTGGTGCACTGACCTTCCCGTATGTGGTTAATGGAAATGTTAGTTGTGGATTTTACATGTGTTTAAGTAGATCCCAAGATAAACATGTTAATTTATTAATGTTATGATTAATAAGGTTATGTGGGTAGTTTTTTTTATATGTTTATAATGGATAATGGATTGTTTTTCTCGACATGGTAATGGGTTAAATGGGGTTAGTAGTAATGTTCTATCTGAATTGTGAATTTTACATGAAATGTATGAGTGGGTTAATACATGGAAATGATAAATTTGTTAACTAAATTAACATATGTAAATGGTTTTATATGTTAAATGGGTTAACATATGGGAACTAATGAATATTCTTAGTGAGTTAGGCATAAAAAATGTGAATTTGGATAAATGGATATGAAATTAAAATGGTAAATTTGTTAATGGGTTATGGAATGATGCTAATTCCCATGTTGATTTATATGGATTGTGATTTCTATTGGAATTGGTTATGTTTTCTTATGGTATGGTATATTTTTGGGGAATTGACACATAATCTTGTGCATGTAACTTGGTAGAGTGGGGTATTAACATGAGGATCAATGCCCATTGGTCGACTTATACTGAGGCTCTAAACTCCTCCCCAAAATGTAAAGATTAGGAAATGAGATAGAGTTCTATTACCCCAATGGTTGAATTCATTGATACCACCTAGACCAAGACTTCAAGGTGTTTGTGTTGTATATGTGATTATGTGGTTATCTCTAGTGAGCTGGGGAGCTTTATTTATTTCACCTATGCATTGAGATTGATGAATATTCCTAACCCATTGATAATGTGTTGACAATGATCCAATTAATGAACATAGTATAAGTATTAAAATTGGGAAGAATGATAGGAATTTCTTAATTGAACCTTGTTAATTAATAAACCCCAAATTTTCTTCATTTACCTCATCTTTACTTAGAACTTTAGTGCACTATAAATATTAACTAGATATTTTGTAGACACTGTTGGTGGTGTCCTGCTGGGTTATACTCACACCTTGCTCAGCCGTCGTGGGGTACCCGAGTAGAACTCATGTGTTCATGTCAGGAGTAGGAAAAATTCCATGTGATTGGGAGTTGATTCAGGATTGGGATTCACATGGATGAGGTTCTAGACTTGTATTCGGTAGTCTTTTGGGGATTCAGCTTTTTCTTTTTTTATTTGGGTTTCCTGGCACTTTAGCACTTTTTATCATGACAATACATATTTACTATTGGCAATGGTTTGAACCCAATTTTGAGAGATCCTTTTCTATGGATTATCTTTGATTATTATATATTATTTGCACTATTTTAGTTATTATCTAATTTGGATTACTCTATTAAAGAGTTTATAGTCTTCCCATGTGGATTTTTGGACCCTCTCCACTAGTCTACAACCTCTAGTGTACAGGGAGGCGTGCTTGAGGTCATGTGGCGACCCAGATTGGAGAATTGGTATAGTGGATTCTAATATGGGGATGTTACAATTTGAATCTCCAAGAACCAGAGGTTGAAATTAAAATTAATTGATAAATTAGTTCCAAAATCAGTTAGAACAAACACTATCTAATAAAAAACTATTGATGATATCCTCTACATGATAAAAATAGAAAACATGCCCTTATTCATTGAATGCTTATGAAAACCAATGTAATTAGAGATAATAAGCATATATTTGTTAATATATTGGAATAATTGAATTAAAATTCATTCAACACCCTCTATTAAATCCTTATGCATTTTCCATTTCAAACTATTCAAGATCGACAAGGATCGGGGACAATTTCAGTTGTTTTAAAATGATATCGAAAACCACCATAACCTATCCATGTATATAAAGGTTCTTTATCACTTTTTCTAGGCATGAAATCCATTATTGAATTTGGCACATATACAATCCATTTTACCTTATCCACAACTATAAAAATTTTCAAACAAGTCATTTCCTAGTCTATTTTTTTGACAAGATAACAATCAAGACACAACTCCATGATCCACACACTCGCTGGGTAATTCCACTCACCCGTTTCAAAAAAAATAGACTCACCAGGCCCAAAACATCCTCTAAAATGGATATAAAATCCATAGTGATGGATTTGGTGTACCAACACCATGAGATCAGCCCAAAATTGTCTCCATAATTCCTACCACTTGGGAATAGACACCCTTTAAAATCTAAATCTCCACTTAATCCCCTGAAAAACCTCCATAATCCATCTCGACACCTCTAAATGTCAGTAAAACAAAAAGGAAAGGTTGATAAGGTCAAAAAAATTATAATAAATACCACTAAAACAATTATCATCCTCAAGAATTTAAAATTAAATTTATAGAGAAGTAATCTAAAAGGGTCCATCCAAACATCTACCTTATGAGATGCCTCTCAAAAATCATGCCATCATAGGTTCACAAATATCTCACTTAGAGAAGAAGGGGGAAGCTAAACAACACCAAAACTATCAATGAGCACACTACTATGGATGATACCTCTCAAAAAAGATCAAGGACATAATAATGAATCAATAAAGGGGAAATAATCTCAAAAAATGGATAAAGGTCGACCAACACAAAATGTCATTATAGAAGGAAAAAATAAGAAAAAAATAGTTCAAGATATTGAGAATGGATATGAAACACATATACCCAATGGATATCCTCCATGACACCATTTCACCATAAGAAATGAACCAAGAGAATATAATGATCATGTAAAACCTTCTCCTAGTGGTCTTGGATCTCTATAGGTCACTTCCCAATGGTAACATCATCCTCAACATCAATCTTTCCCAAATTGATTATGCAAGAGTTTCCATAATGATAAGATAAAATATGTGACATGTGAAAGAAATCATGTATTTGTATTATCTGTGGGAGAAGTGCTATCTAATACTCAATGACTCCAATATGATCCAAAACCTCTAAAGTATGAATAAAATGTGGATAAATCTTGATCCCATGATCAAACATTCACTTCCAATGATGAGGATTCACCTTCAAGAAAACATGATATCAAACATCAAAAATCATAGGTATCCTCCTACAGTCAATGTTCAAATTTTGAAGGTCTTTTGATGTATTCATACTCTTATAAATCATCAGAAACATATCTATCATGATTTAGACTAATTTTAGTCTGATAAATAATTAATATGTAACTATAGTCTGGCATAATAGAGAATTTAAGGGTCATCTATATAAAGATTCAAAATTTTCCATTATAATGGTAGAGTGAAAACTATTATTTAAATAAAACTTTTCCAATGGTGGGTTCCTCATCCACAAACCACCAAAATCTCAAATATAGTAGTGAAACATGTACTCAATAGTTCATATGGTCCATAATATTTGGTTATCCTTCTATAGATAATGTCACGAACAAACCCGGGTTAACCCTGAACTGGTCACCCAAGCTAGTCCGTGACATTTCCTGGGAGGCATTCCTAATACTCCCGGGCTAGCGACAAGCGCCAGTTCATCAATAGGTGATAGTTGGGAACTATTTATCCTAGTGAAAATAAATAAAGTAGCAGAAAAAATAGAATAACGCAAAGTAAATGAACAACAAAAAAAGAAAGAATGATCAATAACAACCAACTCACCTGACCACAACCAAAACACCTCGTGATTCCGAGAGTCTCTCCCCAATCCACATCCAACTCTCACCCATGGAAAGCTTGCTCGAGTCAAACCTGCAATAGAAACTAAAAACAGGAAAACACAATATGCGTGAGTATTAAAACTCATTATGTGTGGCCAACAAACTATTCCCATTTCACTACATTTAAATAAATAATTTACCAATTTTAGTTTTGAAATAAATTATATAAAATATGGGTTTCCAGACACACACTTTCATTTCTAAAACAAGTAATATTCAATTTCTCTTTTTAAATTAAAAACAAGTTTAATGTTGGAAAGGAACATGTGCATTTCATTTTAAAATATTTTCACGAACAATTTAGGAATCCAAATTTCAGTTATTAGTCAAAAGGAAACCCACAAAACACACAACACACACTAAGGGAAATGGAAAAGGTGGCACACAGGGGCAGCAACCTAACTATACCTCTCAATAATCCACCACATACAAATAAACACTAAAGAGAACATGGGTTGAATATAGGAGCTCGTGAACAATCTAAAACGTACTACACATCTAACTCATCCTGAAGGCATTCCTACTCAATGATGTCATAATGCCCTAACACCCGATGTTTCCCTACATGGCCTAACAGAGGGGCCCAATCCCATAGCCCTAATAATAGAACACCTCTCTATTATGGGCCACTAGCCAATGCATAGTCTAAACTAGTGCAGCAATCGATATCAGAAGATTCACTTACTATTCCAGGTTCCCAAGTCAACACATGCAATAAAAAGGAGTGAGTCATCAATGTCAATCGAGTAACCAATCACAATGCAGAAACATCACACACAACCCACACAATCAAGGTACACAATAAGACCACCCCTGAGTCACCATAAAGAGAGTTTTCAAAGTATTTCATTTCTTTAAAGTGCTGGACGGGCCTTAACTAACCACTCAACACCAACCTATTTTCAGAAGAACCAACACATGCCAACTCATTTCCAAAGAATCAAAGGAACACCACTTTCAATCTCAAAACCATTTGAAACCTCATTTAAGAAATCAATTTTAGAAAGACGAACACATTTTCAACCCAATACATTTTTTAAAAGAAACACAATTTACTTATAAAGTCCAATCGGGCATTTTATCAACAAAAATGATGCACATTAAAAAGAAAACACTTTTAAGTAATTCAAAATAAGATAGAACCACTATCCTTCACAATGAACATTTATTCTTGAACTAATTATTTAATATTATTTTCCATTAATAAAAAATTTAATGAAATAATAAGAAATTACTAAATTCTAAATATAAAGGCAAGTGCAGTGGGGACTTACCTCAACTCATAGCTCGAACATGCTGGCGCGTCACGCCTCGCACAGGCACATAAGCAAATGCAATATTACGATCGTGGTAATGTGGCGTTACCCCGCCAACACGCTGCAATAAACGCACAACAACAAAGGTACATAAACACAGACTTAAAACAACCCAAATGAACAACTGGAACAAAAGAACCACCACTGCATGTTTTCAATACACAAATCGCACCATAAACACTATTTACTAAACCCCTTTAAAAACCAAAAAGTGTTTACAAAAACCACACAACACTAAAATAACTCACTAATCATTTTAAAGAGCCTACAGACCATTTTAAGAAAACACTTAGAGTTCACAACCTGACAAAAGCACACAACATGGTCAGATCAACATCTAAAAACATGTGCACCTAAACACATTTTCAAAGCCAGACTCACAGCACCAATTTTATTTAATAAACCATTTAAAAATTTATAAAACAACTATGAATAGAATACTGCGGATTTGAACACATGAAACCAACTCAAACATCATTTAATTAATTATAAAAACTTTAAACTATGAGCAAGGGCCAGAAGGACTAATTAGGCCTTTTCATGAAAAACCTATCAAATTCATACCACCTGTTTAAACAAAATAATTGTCCACACAACATCAATTCACATAAACAGGGTGAAAAATATCAAACTCTTATAAATTATTTTAAAAACTCAAGTCACACCAATTTAATTAAACAAAGCACTTGGTAAAGCAATTATCTAATAATCAAGTAAGGAATATGCAGAGGGACCATACCAAAACTCCAAAGTAGAATAAAAACACACGTCCGAGACTAGTGTGCAATTTCATTCGCACTTCAACTACAGGATTAGGGAGATTAAATAAATCCAAAAGGAAAACTCATGGCTAGAAGGGGGGTTGCGGTTCGAGCAGGTGGCGGTCCGTGCAACCATAGGGAGTTCTGGTGGGAGGAGCCTGCAGTCTGGGCATTGTGTCGTTGTTGGTTGGCTGGAGAATGTAAGGGGGGAGGGGTCTGTCAGTGTTGGTTAGACGAAGTAGGGAATGGGGTAGGTTGCAGTGCCGGCGGGAGGCACGTTGCAGGTTTCCGTGACGGGAGTCGGAGGAAGGGGGAGCGGTTGTGTGAGGAGTGCAGAGGTCGGTTGAAGGTGGGAGGCAGGATGGAAAGCTAGTGCAGGTTAGGGGAGAGATGCTCGGATGGGGAATGGCACGTTGTTCAGGTGGAGGCGCGGCAGCTGCTAGGTGCTCCAATGAGAAGAGAAAGAGACTAGGGGATGTCACGATCGGCTAGACAAGGGGGCACCGATAGAGGGAACTCGCTGCAGGAAGCCAATAAAGGCAAGGGGTGGGCCTAGTTTCTCAAACAAGGAAAAAAATGGTGTGGCGCCTTCTACAGGGTATGCACAACCCTAATTTCCCCTTTTTAAAACTTAATTAAATTAAATTAAATTATTATCTAATAATAGTTTTTATAAAAGTAAAAATAATAATTCTAATAATACACATGATAATAATAACATTAATAATATTAACACTAATAATAATTAAACTTCTTAATGGTAATAATAATTAGTAACTTTCACAATAATAATAAAAATAGAAATAGAAAAAAATTAGTAATAGTATTATTATCCACCTTATTTTAATTGTACCTTATTTTTTTTTCTTTACTTAGTCTTATTAATTGGATACTGCAATTTCGCGGCCAGCACACAACTCAAGTGCTCATGTGCATACAATGCGGCAGCTTTTGCACGATCCAGAAGCAGCTGCACAGGTGATCGAGCTGACTGCATGACCTTCACTAACCATGTGGTGCCCACACACCTACTGAAATAATAATAATAATAATAATAACAATAATAATAATAATCATCATCATCATCATCATCATCATTTCTTTTTAATAATAATAATTAAATTTATTAACCATAAAAATTTTAAATAACGTGATAAATTAAAAATTTTATTCATTTTAATTTTTTTTTGAAGATATGCGGATTGTGTTGTTGAATGGGTGAAGCCACGTAGGGTTTCTAAAATGCGCTCCACCTGGTCACTCAACGATGTCATCCCAAAAACATGCATTTTTTACAAAACTCCAAAATCTTGTTTGGGATTCAACCCAAACCTCGACAAGAATTTTTAAAAGCAAATAAAATAATAAAATAAAAATACTAGATAGGCTGGGGTGTGACAATTCTCACCACCATAACACTTTCCACACTCAAAAATCCACGACAAGATCAGACACCAAAGATGAAACTTATTAAGTGTCACTCACCCATAAAAAGTTTAAGTGCCTCTAGTTGATTGATCAAAACGAACACTAAACTCCCATGACATGAAAATTATTCTCAAAACATGAACACTTTAACCACCACCAAAATGTAACCCAACAAGAAACTCTGATACTGACATGGGGAGGACCAAACGGACTCCCAACCATTGAAAACAAGCCAAACTGAACTCAACGGGACCCGCGATGGGTCTCCCCACCATAAGGACTAGTGAGGTTAACCGAACTTCAAAATTTTCCATACGATCCAAAAACCACGCACCACGAGGGGGGAAAGGGAAAGGCCCAATGGATCAAACATCAAAACGACCACAACCGATACTCCAACGAAATCACACCATCGGAAGAAAAAAACCACGCCACACTAAGGAAAATGATTAGACCAAGGCCCTTCTTCACTGCTGGGGTTCACCTGACTACGCGCCAGCTTCACTCCGGCACCTATGGCTTTAGAATCATTGATTGATACATATCCTATCTCATAGTTAGGCTTCAAAATTTCCCAAACATGACACATGAACTATAACTTTAAAAAACACACTTCCAATAAAATAAAAGTTTCAAAGAGGTTTAAAAATAACCATTCTTACAACTAAAGGAAAAGGAACACCACAAAATGCTACAGGTGATGACTACTACGTCCAAGAAATACTACAAATAGAAAACCTCAAACTGATCCCCAAACATCACCCTATTCCTAATGATGGGCTGAGGTGACCTTCGACGAGTTAGGTTTGGCTTTAACCCGCTTCTTGGAAACACCTTGGTAGAATTGTTGTAAGTGACCCAGACGTCCATAGGTGTGGCAGGGTTTCAGAGCACTCAGGCACATTGGTCTCTTGTGACCCCACTTACTACACTGGTGACAAATTAAGGCATTTCATAGGGAGTAAGATGACTGAAGTTCTGAAGGCCTCCAATTCCGCTACAAATGCCACCAGCATCAGGCTACTTCTCATTCTTCTGATCGCTATCTTCTGCACTTCTTCCCAAGGTCAGAGGAGGATTTTCCACCCCATGTCCTCCTGTTAACTCAACTTCGGCGAGGAAATATTGTCTCACCACATCAGGGAAGGATATTAGGTTGAACTCTTCCACCTTCAACTCCAGTTCAGGAAGAAGTTTGAGCTCAAAATGCTAAGCTTTCACGGAATCATTTCCAACATACCCTAGTCCATACAGAGCCAGGTCTAGGAAATGATGAAATAATTCCAACACTGATCCAACACCTTGTTGAAGACCGCACAACTCCATCCTCTTCCTCAGCTTTGTCAACTCAAAGAAATATTTCTAGATGAACGATGACTTAAAGAACCCCCATGTGAGATCTTCTAGAGGCTATCTTCGAGACACGGACTTCCACCACTTCTAGGTTGTATCTTCAAGAATAAAGGTATCCAACTTCTCCTTCAATGACTCAGGTAGAGTGAGAGAATAGAAGTTCCTCTAAATCTTTCATAGCCACTCCTCTGGCACAAGAGGATATGCTTTCCAATAAAATAGGGGAGGGTTCAACTTCTGAAACTCAAGGACATAGTCCATGGACTGATCAACTAGAGGATTTGCTAAGGATGCACCACCTGAAGCTGCACCTTGGGTATCCATCGAACCTTTGTGTGGGAAAATACTAAGAAAAAAGAAAACAAGAAGATGGGTCAAACATGGTCATTACCATTTTAAATAGAAAAATAACACTTTTCACAATGATTTTTAGAATGAAGGAAAACCAAAATGATTCACTAGGGAAAACTAGTGATGATGGGTGACTCTGCCATATGGTTGGAAGCCATATTCTCGTCACACCACTGTCACTGATAGAATTCTAAGTTAATGTCCCCAGCTCCACATGGAGATCACTTGCCTGAATCCCATTTCATTTCCCAATACCGAAAAAACCATAATAATAAGAAGACATCAACAACCCAAACATCCCATGGTAACCCGAGGTTCGGAACGAGCAAAGGTTCATGACATCCTTCCAGTTCCTACAACTCAAGTACCGGCAATCTTACTCCTTCTACCATTACAACCCCAAATAATAATGGGCGCTCTAAAAAACAAGGTCTTCTAAAGAACCGACCTCCTTTAATACCATTTTGTCATGAACCAACCTAGGTCGACCCTGAACTGGTCACCCGAGCCGGTCCGCGACATAGCCCAAGAGGCATTCCCGATCCTACTGGGCTGGTGACAAGCATCAGGGCATCAACAGAAAATAGTTGGGAGTGATTTTGCACAGTGAAAATAAATAAAGTATAGGAAAAAAGTAGAATAACACAAAGTAAATGAACAACATGAATAGAAAGAATGATCAACAACAACCGACTATCCCAACCATGACCAAAACTCATCGTGACTCTGAGAGTCGATCACCAATCCAAAACCAACTCTCACCCACAATGAGCAAGCTCAATTCAAACCTACAACAGAAACTAAAAACTGGAAAACACTATAGGCGTGAGTATTAAAACTCAGTAGGCATTCCCAACAAACTATTCTCATTTCACTACCTTTCAATAAATAATTTACCAATTTTAGGTTTGAACAAAATTATATAAAATATGGGTTTCCACACACAAACTTTAATTTCTAAAACAAGTAACAGTCCATTTCCCTTTTTAATTTAAAAAAAAGTTTAATGTTTTAAAGGAATATGTGCATTTCATTTTAAAACATTTTTGCAAACAATTTGGAAATCCAAATTTTAGTTATAAGTCAAAAGGAAAACCACAAAACACTTATAAGGGTAATGGAAAAAGTGTCACAAAGGGGCCAGTAACTGAACTAGACCTCTCAATCATCCACCACATACAAATAAACACTAAATAGAACATGGGTCGAACCTATAAGCTCTTAAACAATCCAGAACATACTATACATCTAACTCATCCTGAAGGAATTCCCTACTCAATGACGCCATAATTCCCTAACACCCGGTGTTTCCATATATGGCCTAAACAAGGGGCCCAATCCCAAATCACTAATAACAAAACACCTCTATGATATGGGCCACTAGCCAGTGCGTAGTCTAAAATAGTACAGTAATCGTTCTTAGAAGATTCACTTACAATTCCAGGTTCCCATGTCAACCCATAAAAAAGGATTGAGTTATGAATGTCAATCGAGTAACCAATCACAGTGCACAAACATCACACACAACTCACACAATCAAGGTACACAATAAGACCACCCGTAAGTCACCCCAAATATAATTTTCAAAATATTTCATTTCTTTAAAGTTCCAAATGGTCCTTAACCAACCACTCGACACCAACCTATTTTCAGAAGAACCAACACACGCCAACTCATTTCCAAAGAATCAAAGGAACACCACTTTCAATCTCAAAACCATTTGAAACCTCATTTAAGAAATCCATTTTATAAAGCTGAACCCATTTTAAACCCAATCCTTTCTTTAAAAGAAAAAAAAATTACTTATAAAGGCCAACTGGGCATTTAATCAACACTAATGATGCGCATTTAAAAGAAAACACTTTCAGGTAATTCAAAACAAGAGAGAACCACTATCCTTCATAATGAACATTTGTTATTAAACTAATTATTTGATAGTAGTTACCATTAATGTAAAATTTAATGAAATAACAAGAAATTAGTAAATTCTAAATATAAAGGAAAGTGTAGTGGGGACCTACCTCAACTCATAGATTGAACACGCTGGCGCGTCACACCTCGTACAGGTGCATAAGCACATGCAAGCCGACGATCGTGGTAATGTGGGGTTACCCTGCCAACGAGCTGCAATAAACGCACAACAACAAAGGAACATAAACACAGACTTAAAACAACTGAAATGAACAACCGGTGAAAAATAACCACCTAGACATGTTTTTAAAACACAACTGACCCCATCAATACTATTTACTAAACCCCTTTAAAAGCCAAAAAGTGTTTACAAAAACCACACAGCACCAAAATAACTCACTAATAATTTTAAAGATCCAAAAAACCATTTTAAGAGAACACTTAGAGTGCATGACACGATGAGATCAACATTTAAAAACACGTGCACCTAAACAAATTTTCAAAACTAGGCTCGCAAAACCAATATTATTTAATAAACCATTTAATATTTTATAAAATAATTTTTAACAGTATACTGTGGCTTTAAACACATGAAACCAACTCATGCATCATTTAATTAATTCTAAAAACTTTAAACTGTGAGAAAGGGCCAACGAGACTAATTAGGCCATAGCATTAAAACCTCGTCAAATTCAAACCACAATTTTAAACAAAATAATTGTGCACACAACATCAATTCACATAAACTGGGTACAAAATATCAAACGCAACTAAATTATTTTAAAAACTCTATTCGCACCCATTTAATTAAAGAAATCGCTCGCTAAAGAAATTATCTAATACTCAAGCAAGGATAGTGCAAATAATCCATACCAAAACTCCAAAGTAGAATTAAAATGCACACCTGAGACCAATGCACAATTTAATTCACACTTCAACCACAGGATTATAAATATTAAATAAACCCAAAAGGAAAACCCATGGCTGAATGGGGGTTTTCAGTTTGAGTGGGTGGTGGTCCTTGAAAACAGAGGGAGGTCCAGTGGGAGGAGCCTCTAGATGGGGCACTGCACCATTATTGGTTGGCTAGAGCAGGGAAGGGGGAGGGCTTCGTCCTCGCTGGTTGGATGAAGTAGGGAATGGGGGAGGTTGCAACGCGGGCTGGAGGCGTGTTGCAGGTTGCCGTGATGGGATTCAGATGAAAGAGGAGTAGTCTAACGAGGAGTGCAGAGGCCCATCGAAGGTTGGTGGCAGGCTGGATAGCTGGTGTAAGGCAAGGGGAGAGCTGCTCGGATTGGGAATCATGCATTGTTCAAGTGGAGGCGCGGCGGTTGCTCAACGATGCAATGATAGGAGAAAGAGGCCAGGGGGTGTCTCACTTGGCTAGACAGGGGGGCATCGGTGGAGGGAAATCACTGCAGGAAGCCAATCAAGGCAAGGTTGGGGCCTGGTTTTTCAAAAAAGGGAAAAAAGGGTACGTATTCTTCTAGAGGGTATGTGCAACCCTAACCTCCATTTTTTATCTTAATTAAATTAAATCAAATTGTTATCATAATAATAATTGTCATAAAAGTAATAATAATAATTGTAAAAATACACATGTTAATAATAATAATAATAATAATAACACTAATAATAATTAAACTTGTTAATGGTAATAATAATTAATACCTTTAACAATAATAATAATAATAATAATAATAATAGAAAAATTAGTAATAATATTATTATTCACCTAATTTTAATTGTACCTCATTTTTTTCTTTACTTAGCCTTATTAATTGGATACCGAAACCTCGCAGCCCACACACAACTCAAGAACTGATGTGTAGACCGTGTGGTAGCTTCTTCCCGATCAAGAAGCATCCGCACAGGTGCCCAGGCTGACCGTACGGACTTAGCTAATCATGTGATTCCCATGCACCGGCTGGAATAATAATAATAATAAGAAAAAGAATATTAAATGTTAAAAATATTCATTTTGTATTAATAAGAATAATTAAAATTATTAACCATGAAAATTTTAAATAACGTGATAAATTATAAAATTTATTCATTTTAATTTTTTCTGAAGACATGCAGGTTGTGTCGTTGCATGGGCGCAGCCACGTGGGGTTTCCAAAACATGCTCCGCTCGAGCACTCAGCAACTTAAATCTAAAAACATGTGTTTTTGACAAAACTCAAAAATCATGTTCGGAATTCAACTCGAACCTCGACAAAATTTTTTTAAAACCATAGAAAATAATAAAATAAAAATACTAGATTGGTCAGGGTGTGACAGATAAATGGAATTGTTAAGGTACAACTAAGAGACAAAATCATGTTGGAGACATCTCCACACCCTAGATGTAAAAAAAGGATCATGATTAGATATTATCATACTTGATACCCTGTGAAGTATCACTGCCTCCTTTAGAAATTACCTTGAAAACCCTCCCCTAATCTTGAATCATTGATCACTGAGATTTTATCCAATTTCATAAAATGGCCAACTATCACCGATGTAGTATCAAATACTCCTTGATATTCAATTAAAAGGGTGATAAAATCCATCAAAATTTCCTCCCACTTCAACTAAGTAATATCACTACTGGAAAACTAACATATACCAACGGTTTGGAACTGTTGGTATATGCCTCCAAACCGTTGGTATATCCTATACCAACGGTTTGGAGAACCGTGGCCAAGTAAGCCGTTGGGATAGGTCTATACCAACGGTTTTCCCCAAACCGTTGGTATAGACCTATCCCAACGGTTTTGGAAACCGTTGGTATAATTAATATGAAAATCTTTACCAACGGTTGTGGAACCGTTGGTATATGTATTTCAAAAAAAAACATTCGCTGGGATTTGATCCCACCACCCCTAGTTTATTATTGAACGACTTAACCACTAACCTAACATGACTTTTGTGTATATAATTACATAAATATATATATGTATTCTCATAATTATATTAAATTTTGATTTATATAATGTTCTGGGTAAGAAGAAATGATAAAAAATCAAAGGATCTATTCCAACGGTTGTCAAAACCGTTGGTATAGACCTATACCAACGGTTTTGACAACCGTTGGAATAGATTTTGAGGCTGGATTTGATTCTGGGTGAAGGTTGATTCATGGGTGACCTTTCCCAACGGTTTTGGCAAACCGTTGGGAAAGGTATACCCTTTCCCAACGGTTTTGGCCAAACCGTTGGGAAAGATGTCCACAAATTGGACCTTTCCCAACGGTTTGGCCAAAACCGTTGGGAAAGGGTATACCTTTCCCAACGGTTTGCCAAAACCGTTGGGAAAGGTCCCCACAATGTGGGTTTTCCCAACGGTTTGGCCAAAACCGTTGGGAAAGGTCCCCAAAATGTGGGCTTTCCCAACGGTTTGCCCAAACCGTTGGGAAAGGTGGCATCAAAGTGGGATTTCCCAACGGTTTGGCCAAACCGTTGGGAAAGGGAACCTATACCAACGGTTTTTATGAACCGTTGGTATAGAAGTGTTGGGAAAGGTCAGATTTCCAGTAGTGTATCTTACAGCTGGAGCAACCCACCAGGAACACAATGTGCAACCATTACCTTCGGGAAGAACAAATATCAAGTCACAAACTTGGTAACTGAATTCTTTAACCTGGACCACTAAATCTGGCCTCTAAGTGGACGATAAATATTTATCAGACCAAGATTTACTACCTAGGGTGAGCTATAAAACACATTGAAAACCACTTCATGTATCATAGATGGAATGAAGAGCCCCTCATACAACAATATTAAGTACTATTCATTCTCATACCAACCATAAAGGGGATCACTATAGATAAATCATTCTCTTAATACCTCCCTCTTAGAATCCCCTTGTTGGGACTCCCCCCTACTACACTGAAGATGACTGCACTGTCATCTGGAAAAGTAATCCTTTTCCACTAACCTCTCGCATATAAATATTAATCAAAAATAGTTCTTTCATCACCCTATAACAATATCAATATTCACACATAAAATTAATTTTTGACTTCCTTCCTAGTGTATCAGCTACAACATTGCCCTTTCGAAGTCTATAGAAAAAATCTATGTATTAATACTATAATAATTCATCTATTATCATTATCACAAGGTTAGGTCATTTTAGGATAAGATTTTCCTCAAGATCTTGTGATTTGTGAAAACAAAAAAATTCTCACTAATGAAGTAATTACACCACAACATCAAGGATAATATACCCACTAAAAAATTGAGACCATGAATAGAATAGTCATGATCATGGGGATATAAATGTTGATAACCATACGAAAAAACTAATCACTACTACATAATGATAGTACCCAATAAAAGATGGGAATCATTAAAGAAAACCTCAAACTAGACTTCTTCCAGAAAATAAATAATTGGAGCACTAACCAAATTCTACTTTAGGTACTCAAAAGCTACATAAAATTGGTTATCCCACAAGAAAAACTAATATTTTCAAGTTTAGGATCCTATATGAGTCCAAACCCTAGATAAATTTTTTACAAAACTCTTATAATATATATTAGGACCAGAGAAACTCCACACACCCTCCAATATTCTTTGGGGTTTACCTAGAAAAAACTCCATCGATATTTGAAGGATCCATGATTACTCCAATATGGGAAAATAAAAATTCAAAGAAAAAAAATTATGAGCCCAAAAATAAAACTTGTATAGCTTTTGAAATAGATTCTCACAATGCGGAACTCACAAAATGTAAATAACATGATCTATGTTATCTTCTTGAAAGGTAGAGTATACATGGATTTCATCGATGAAAACCACCATGAATCAGTCCAGGAACACTCATAACACTTCTTTAATTATCCTTATGAACATATTTGGTGCATTAATTTCATAGAATTACATCTAAATGAACACATAATTCACATTACATCATCATAAAGTGGAAATTGATATATCATCATCCTTCACCTAAATATAATGATATCTTGATTGCAAATCGATCTTTAAGAACTAACTAGCTCCTTTAATATAATTGAATAAATCATCAATCCAAATAAGAGGATAGAGTTTCTTAAATATTAACTAATTTAGTTGATGATAATCGATATAGAGACACAAAAGGCAATCATCCTAATATATGAACAGACCTGGTGCACTTTAGGGTGACATGATCAATCAAAGAAAACCTCACAACAAAGTTCGTCAATCTATACTCATAGCAGTTGTAACTTAATAGACATTAATCTATATGGATATATCAAGATTTTATAATCACCTGGATATATATCTATCCTAAAATTGATCTATCATCAATGGGGTAAGGCCACACCCTCCTTAATAAATACATCAACATAATCATCCACAACCCTAGGAAACAAAATTTGGTGAACATCCAATGAACCTGGAATCATATTAACCACAAAGAAATAAAAATATGGAACATGACTTTAACCCATAGGATGGTGTATCTTTCTAATGAAGATGGAAGACTCTTCATCAACATCATAAAACATGATATTCCTCATAATGTAATCCATGTAATACTACTATGAATAAAAATATTATATACAGAGGATGATATCGTATGGTTGTATCCATAAACATAGGAAGTCTCCCCAAGAGTGGTTCTAGACTATAACTAACTCATGGTATCTACATACTTAAAATAGATAACTCGACCTCTAACTGGTACAGTCGATGTTATGGTAACTAGAAGCCTCTCTTCTTCAATTACCAAAGAACAAACTAGGGAAGGTGATATGAAGGATTGTGTAGCTTATAAATTAAAAAAATCATGTTTCCAGGTAAAAAACAGTCAAAGGGTTCCCCAAACAATGTCATCCTATCCTTTCACTAGAAACTTTAGAGCATGATGCTGGCCATGACCTACTACACAACCTCTCTATCCCTGATGACAACCCCCACCCTATCTGTCCTCTCATCTCTGTAGATGAGGAGTATTTCGGGTTTTCCTCTATTTTCCACATCTCCCCTTTATTGTTTCAATATTTGAGAACCTAGTTGTTGATTCCTCGACTGAAACTACCTCAAAATTGGAATATGAAGTAGAACACCTTATGCACACTTCTAGCCCATAATATTTGAGAACTCTCCCCATTTATGACCTTATCTTATATACAGAAAATAAAAATATTATCACTCAGCTCGGACCAGAGAGCTACCACACTAGGAAAAAAATAAATGATGAGGGATAGAACCTACCCCCAACTATAAAAAATATCGTATATCATGGAAATTAAGAACACATACCATATATTCTCTACATGTATAATCCTGATGACTCCCCTATTATAACGATATGGTCTTAGCCAGCATCCTCCCAATGACCTCTACTCTCTCCAGCACCATGATATATGTATAATAACTAAACTGGGTGGCCTAGAACAAGATCTATTGATGAAAATCCTCCTTTAAATTCATCTCATAGGCCTCCTCATCAAGAAAAAGTTCTGAATCATATTGGAGAAGGGTCCTGAAATGGATCCCAAACTCCTCCACACTAGAAATACCAAATCAAATGGTAAGAAGCTCCTAGCGACTACCCACCCTCACAGTTGAAGAAATATAATTAGCTCTAAACTGGTCTTGAAACTTTTAACATGATACTATCAACTTATCATGATTCCCAGTGAATAAGAACCACTACTTCTTAGAAACCCAATGCAACATCGACACAGTTAATAAAACCCAATGATCTTTCTAAAAATGGATCGAACTAAATGTTAACTTCACATCCTCTAATCATTACATTATCCTAGCATTTGAAATAGATCTCTCAAACTACTATAGAATCTGGAACTGAAACTCTCAATTTGTCCTCCTCCAAGTTTCATCATCATCAACTTCAACATTATTTTGATCTGTTGGAACATCTATCTGCTCATCCTCCACATGAACCCGATGATGATTTCAACCTCAATATATACCTAAAAAATAGTTTTATCCATAAATATGGTTTTATATATTACTATGTAATATAGGGAGATGGGAAACATGATGAAAAAAATGAATTTCAAATTCAAATGAATCGACACATTATTTAACATTCTACATGAATATTAGTTCCTTGAGATCCCATGACCCCTTATTTTTGTCAACTTGATGTGTTAGGATCAAGTATATTGATTTATTAAGATCGGCATTACTAAAATATTGTTGTTGATATATTCCCTTCTAATGATCTCAATATATTCAATTCATTTGATGATTTCCACATAGATGAAGTACAATAGCACTTCCCAATTTAGGTAGACAATGGGAAAAAACTATGACTTCTGATTTTATGATGGTTTTTAACTTTTTTGGTAATTATGTGTTTAATCACCCCATGGGGACCCTTACGTAGCTGTAATACCTTGATAATACCCTCCCTCAATCATTTCATGACATTTACAAAACCTTTAAAAGCTTAATCGTACCTATTGAATATGCACTAAAATATTAATATAATAATTAAATTTAGGTTCATGTATTTTACACCTTGTTAACTGTTAATAATAGATTATGAATTGAATATATATCATGAATATTAATTTAATGGGTTCAATGAAAAAATGAAAATATTAATTAACATATTTAAATATGTTGAATATGTTTGAGGCATTGCATTAAATTAAACAAGTCAAATACGAATTTATAAAGGGATAAGATCCCTCCTATTGTGAATAAAAAACTATATACAAAGAACTATGTTAATTTAATCATCATTATATACCATTTTTTTGACAAATGAAGGTGTTATAACACCTTTTGTATGTTGGGGGTTATCTTGTTAAACAAATGTGGATCTGTAGGCTAGTGTACCACCTTCGAGGGAAGGAGACTTTTTATGCTCCTGTGATCTTCATCAAATGTGCTCCATCTATGATTAAAGATATAAATTTATATAATCTATCTACACATATTATATTTATCATTTATATTAAAAGTTTATTATATCAAGGATATATCATATATAAGGGTTTTGTTCCATCCTCCATATCTATATGATGGACACCGAAATCCCAATTGTCGTATCAAAGATAGTTTTCTTGTCGAATCAACGTATTTTTTTCTTATTAAATTAAGAACAAGTTATAAAAAATTGGAACTTATTTTTCCATCTCGATGTTACATTATAAGATAATGTAATGTTGAGAGGTCATACAAAATTAAAATTAATTAAATTTTATGTTTAGTTAATTTATCTTATGATTTGTTAATGTTTTATAAATGTTAAGTGTTATACATTGTATAATATGATTTCTTAAGTATTAAATAAAATATGAAGAATTTCAAATTAATTTCTCATGTTACCAATAAATAAATAAATTTTTTATTTATAAAAAAAATCAATTATAAATTGAGTTAGATTATTTATAAAATAATTTATAAAAATGAAAAATAATTTTGAAATATTTATAAAACTTATATAATATATTTTATAAATCAATTAACTGTAAAGTGTTTATGGTTAATGGATTAAATAATTTAGAAATATTTATTTTATATAAACATTTTAATATAAAAGAGTTAATATTAAGAGAAAAAATCAATTAATATAGTTTATAAAATGATTATAAATCATAATTAAAATATATTGGCATCATATGAAATTTTATAATGTTTGTGTACTCTTTAAATAAAATTTTAATTTATAAATTACCATTTTAATTTATAAATATATTATAAATTATGAAATAATGCATAGATATAAAAGTTTTTATATTTATAATTAATAGTTTTTCAAAATGATTTAATTTTAAATTTTTCAAATAAAAAAATATCCTTATTTAATGATAATATTTAAACCGCGTCGAAAATGTTTTGATTATTGATTTTATAAAAGGTTTGAAAAAATAAATTAAAATACCATATAATATATACTATATGCAATAGTTTATATTGGATTGGGTTTAAAAGAGTTGACATTAAAAATTATTAAATTTACATATTGTTAGCTAATTTATAAATTGGTTTATAGATAGATATATTTATGAATACATCATAAATTGTTATCTCATGTTTAAATATTTTAATTTTTCATTTATCTAAAGTTTTTTCCCAACTTTATTCATAGTTATAGATTTTTTTAAATTATGAATGTGTATGATTTTGATTAACTGTTAAAATGATTCTAGGATATAGATCCTTACATTACATGCTAGGTATGACTACATAATTTTTTATTCTCATATACCTTGACCTTGGTATTTAATTTAAGTTATTATCTTGAATTTTGTTATTCGGAATAGTTTCTGAAAATTAGGTGTTTTAGATATCATGAATTGAATTGTCACTTGCGTAGAGTTACATTAGGCATGTACTTGGGGTCAAACCACCTACTGGACTGGAGACTTATGCATTTTTATAAAAATTTGAATGGGGTTTCCAATCTATCGCTTCACACCTACTAATGTGGAGATCTTCAATTTCATCTCTATTCCTTTTTAAGAAGAGTTCATGTATCTTATGTATAGGATGCATTCAAATAAATATGAATATGTTTTAATTCTATTTTTGGTGAGTAACATATATTGTGAGTTTCCTAAATAGTTACCCATTAATTTGGTGTAAACACATTAATGTTTTGTATGAAATATGGATTCCAAACACTAAATAATTAGAGGCACACATACAAAAACGGAATAAAACATAAAGAGATAATGATTACATAAAATATAATAACTACGCATTTAATTTGAATATAATTGTTATTAAATTGGTGAGACCCTAAAATTAAAACTCCTTAAATAGTAAGTGTGAATTTCATTCTAAAGTGATATTTTTTAAGATTTAGATCATCCAACTAGGTAATTTCTCACCAAATAGGAGTACCCCTGTATTATTTTGTATAAGGAAAGAAAGTGATATCTAACATTTGAACATATATGTTTAGTTTCGCACCAAAATGGTGTAACCCTATATTTTTGATAATTTGAATATTTTTTGGGGGTTACACTTACCTATGAAACCCCAAGGGCTAGTATACTAGATGAATATAGTTGAGTGATTCCATAATATGGATTTGGATGAAATTTGATTCACATGACTACCCATGATTCCTAAATGTTTTGATTGGGATGAAAACATACATAAATAACATATGTAATGAGTTTAATAAAAAATTGGGGTTATTTCATAGTGAAATATTGATCTAGAAGAACTAAAAGTATATGATGTGAAAATTCATCAATTATAGTGGGAGCACGTCGTTAAAATTCATTAATAAAAATACATAAGACATAATACTCACCCAATAATATGTATCTATTATATATTATGGGATATATCACATTTTCCATTTTGATATCATCAATAGGTATGAACTATAAGAAAATTAAAATTTGGTTTCTTGGATTGAGAATTATTCTCAAGGAGAAGCATTCAAATCCCCTAAATTTGAATATTATAGAGATAAATTTATATAAAACTAACTCATGGGAATTAAATAATGGATGTGTGTCACAATTTTTTTTTGACAATCACAGACTCATAGATATGAAGTAATTGAAGAAGGGTGAACTAGAACTTTTTTTCGATAATGGAGCAAGAGTTTCTACATTTGAGGTTAAAACTTATGATCTAAGTTTACCAAGAGTATTTATACAAAAATTGGAAAATTGATATTATCTTACCACCATAAGAAAAAAAATTATTTATATATCTATTTTAGACAAGATGGGATTTTCATTCTATATTAATAAAAATACCTTTTCTATTTAAATTAATGAAATGTTTTATGGAATTTGGAATAAAATGAAGGGTTTATATATTCTAAATATATATAATCCTATTTATAATATTGAAAAAAATAAGTTCTAGTTTGATTATAATACCTTATGAGTTTTCCATTTTTTCCTAGAAATATAAATGAGATACATATTTAAAGATTCCAAAGAGATGGATTGATGGAATCATTTGATTAAGAATAATTTGAAAATTGAGAATATTGTTTATTGGGTAAAATGATAAGGTCACCTTTTGGTAGAAAATTTGATTGGGACAGTGGAATATTGATTCTCATATATAGTGATTTATGTAGACTTATGACTAATCATAAAATTAGGGGATTTAGGTAATTTGTTACTTTTACAAATGATTATAGTCGGTATGGATATGTTTTTATGATGAAATGCAAGTATGAAACTTTTAAAAAGTTCAAAGTGATTCCAAAAAAGGTATAAAATCTATATGGAAAGAGTACTAATATTCTTAAATTAGATCTAGGTGTTGGATACATATGCAAGTAATTCATATATCATTTGAGAGATTGTGGAATTGTTTTACAATTCAATCCTCTAAGAAAAACATGATAGAATGGTTTCTATTAAAGGAGAAATAAAATCATGTTAGATTTGATATGATCAATGATGAGTCTATGTGACCTTCCTATTTCATTTTGGGGTCATACTCTAGAGATTTCACTATTTATACTTAATTATGTTTCATATAATGTGGTCATAAATTCAACATGTGATATATATTCTAAAAAACACTCCATAATTTATTTTATGAGGATTTAGGGATGTGAATCACTCTTAATAGGATTTGATTCTAAAAATATAGGACCTATGTTATATTAATGTACATTTAATGGTTATCTCATGAAACTAAAGGATCTTATTTATATAATCCCACTAAATAAAAAGTGTTTGTGTCTCAAAATGGTGTTTTCCTTGAGATCGATTATATGAATCAAGTAATTAGTGGTGGGAATGTTGAACTCAGGGAAATTATAGACTAAAAAATAAGAATTTTTCATGATATGGAGGTTCAATTAGTTTTATAAAGAGTTATAGATGAAGAATTGATAAAAGATACACATGAACCTTGATGTTATGGTAGGATTGATTAGAGACACAATACAAATTAACTTCTCATGGAAAAAATTGATGAATTAATATTAATAGGAGAAGAAAATACTTCCTATCAATAGTCCATTGAGAATTATTATTTTGAGAAATTTTTGAAATCCATGGAGTTTGAAATGGACTATATATATACTAATATAGTGTGGAACTTGGTTGACACACATGAAGGGGTAAAAAAATTGGGTGGAAGTGGGGTTTATATAATAAAATTTAAAAGTATGGTAGAGTTTATACCTTTAAAGCATGACTAGTTGATAAAGGTTACAAAAAAATTCATGGTATTGACTATAAGGAAACCTTTTCACTTTTAGAAATGATAAAGTCTACCTAGATTTTGTTGGCTATAGCAGCTCGTTTTAATTATGAGATATATCAAATGGACGTCAAAGAATATTTCCTTAATAATAAGTTAGTCATGGATGTTTATATTATAAAAATTAAAATTTTTTAATTTTCAAATGAGTCAACTAAGGTGTGTATGTTACTGCATTCCATTTATGGACAAAATAACCTTCTTAGAGTTAAAATATCCAGTATGATGATGTATGAAAAAATTTTTATTTAATTAAAAACATAGATTATTGTTATGTATATATGTGGATTATTAGAAGTGTATTAGGGTTTTTTATATTGTATATATATGACATATTACTTATCAAAAATGATATTTTGAATCTCCACTCTGTAAATAAGTGGTTCAATAAGTTCTTCTCAATAAAATTAATTGGTAAAGTGGTCTGAATGCCTGGTATGAAGATCCATGTAGATATATCTAATAGTATATGTGGACTAAGTTAGGAAACATATATTAGTAAATTGGTCAATTTTTTTATCATAGAGAACTTCCAGCATGAGTCTTTGCTCGTATTATAAGGTATGAAACAAAGGAAGATTAAAGATCCTTAAAAATAATTAGAAGGATGGATAAAATTCTGTATATTTCGTCTATAGGATATATCATGTATTCCATATTATGTACTTGATAAAATTTCTACAATTATCTAAGTATAATCAATAGACACCAATATAATACATGAGATATTTATTCTATTTATATATATATAATCCTAAATTAATTGAGAAAAGGTAATGATATATTAATCATATTGAAGGAGATGAAACGAATTGTTTAAAGGGTTATATAGATGATAGATTTCAATCTGAAAAAATTGATTTAAAATATAAATATGGATACTTTTTTTTCTGAATGATGGAGTAATCACTTGGATGAGTTCCAAACAAGCCACCATGGTAGACTCAAAAATATAGGAAGAGTACACCGCTACATCAGATTCTTTAAAGAAAGAAGTTTACATTAAGAATTTAATATTTGAACATGTGGTGGTCCTTGGAATTCAAGGAGAAATTTATCCCTATAGTGAAAAAAATTGATTTATTTATTAGGCTAAGGAAACTTGATCTCACCAAAGTACCAAAAAACCTTCATAAATGATATATTATACAAGATAATGTTGAGAGGAGTGATGTAAGAATTAATTGGGTTGATACAAAGGATAATTTTATAGATCCATTGATGAATCCATTACCATAACAATAACATGAGGGTCATTTTAGGTCTATATGTATTCAATACTTGAGAAACTAATGTACCATTTGTAAATTTATCATGTATTTATAATAAAAGAAATATCCACTTATCATTAATTCATGTGTGTTGTAATATTTTTAACAAGAACAATACAATTATAATATTCCCTCAAAGTATAACTCTGAGTTGTCCTTAATCAAATATCATCATAGAGTATTATGGGTTGTGATGATATGTTACAATTTTATTGAATATATTTTTATTAATTGTTACAATGCATTGTTTAGGAGATATGATGAATAGATTCATGAGATAATAATTAGAGACTTAATTATTATATTGATCCACCAAAGTATATCTCTTGAGATTTTATAAAGTCATAGATATACTTAGGGGAGTATTCTTATTATCAATCCTTTTAAGCTGAGGTTTACAAGATAATAATTATATTAACCTTTATACATGATATGCTACTTACACAAATAAAAATATGAACTGATCTAATATAAGGATGGTTGGGTATGTAGTTGATAATTTCTTTCATTGTAGTGTAACCAAGATAGAATTTTTTGACTTATATGACAAGTAGATACATCAGTCACTTAATTAAACAAGATATAGGAAATGCATGACCATGCTTAGTTGGAACTATTTTGGTGTGTTTAGCTACTAGGGTATGGGACTTTTGATGTGATTATCTGTATGATGAATGACATATAGTTTTTTGATAAAATGGTTCATTATATTTCATATAATTAAAAAACAATGAATTTGATTAAACTAGATTCACATGTTCTATGTCTAATGGTAACTTGATTTCATGGAAAAAAGAATTATATTGGTATGAATACCATATATATGATACAAATAGTTGTAGAATTTTTCATATAGATGTATTATTTTGTTTTATGGATATCACACCACAACCCTTAGTATCTTTAGTAACAATTATTCTTTTCTTGAGTTCACAATTTAATTACGTATATGAAATAGGGATTTTATATTTTTTATCAACACTAATATGGCATGATGATTCACATGTTTAGGCCTCTAGATAAGGATTATTTTTTGGAAAAAGTTATTGTTCCAAAATGAATATAGTATTTTGAAACCATATCCAAAAGATGTTTTATATGGATTCACAATTATTTGTAAAGTTTTTTATACTGTCCTTAAGAATTTTAGTTTAAGTGGTATATTTCTTAATGTGTACTAAAATATTAACGGAGTATTTAAATTTTGGTGCATGTGTCTTACAAATGGTTTAAAAGATAATAATTCATTATTAGTGGTTTAAATAGAATGAATATTCATTGAGTGGGTTCAATAAATAAATGAAAATGGGAACTTACATATGTTTGTATGTTGAAAATAGTCAATGAATTTCAATAAATGAAATGTGTCAAGTATGGATATGTAAATCGATGAGATCAATCCTATTTTGAATCTCCAGTCATATTAAATACTCTTTATATATATATATATATATATATATTAGTTCTAATATACTATTTTTCAAAAGAGTGAAGGTGTTATCACCCATACAGTGTATAGGGGTCCTCTCATTATGAACAATGATTCGCAGGCCTGTATACTAGCTTCGAAGGCGGACGGATTTTATCTTAAGAGCTTCAGAGATTCATCAAGTATACTCCATTAAATATTAAATATAGAGCTTTTTGTAATCCCAAAACACATTTTATATTCTTAATTTATATTAAATATTTATTCTATCAAGGATAGATCTTATATATGAGTTTTTTTGTGTCTCTATGTCCATATGATGGACCTCGAATATAACACCACGAGATTTTGTAAAATTTAAAAAAAATATTTAATATGTTTTTTTATTTACATGTAATATCAAGTTTAAGTTGAATTACACATAACACCATGTTAATCATGCACTATATGTAAATTTGGGTCTGTTTGTGTTACACATGGTATTGAGTTTCAACAAAACCACAATATACTATTAATATTATTATTTATATGAAACGGTTATAACATAGATGTTAAAATTAGTGATATCAATAGTAATAACTAATTTTTAAATATAAACTCTAATAGTTTTATATAAAGTAAACATGTTGATATAAAAGTACTTAATTTTCGAAAATACTATTTTCTCAAAAAAATATTTTTATTTCTTTTTGTGAACATAAATACATATAATTTTTCAAACTTTTATTTAATTAATTTAATAAAATAAAATTTATTTTTAAAATAATACTATAAAAATTATCTTTGTTTGAATTTTTGGTATTTTTCTGAAAAGTTTCATTTTTTGAAGAATAATGAAAAATAATAAATTTCAATTGAAAATTGCCTATTTTTTTAATTTATTTATAAATTTAAATAATATTTTAAATTGTTTTTAAAGTAAAATTAGTTAAATTATACATTAATTAATCCAATTTTGGTCATTTTAATAAATTTCATATTAAAATTTGATATAAAAACATTTGAACACTTTCACTTTAAAACCCTCTTTTTCATTGTGTTTGCTAGATTAATTTTAAATTAACATTTTTCAATTATTTGAGTGGAATTTTAAAAAACAATTGATTATATCTTTATAATAATAATATTTTTTTTTATTCAATAGGTTCAACTTAATTTTTTACCAAAATTAATAGTAAAAACAATAAAAATTATTTACCACAGTTAAGGTAAAAATGGTTTTACAAAAGGATAAGGGTCAAAAATGACATAAAACTTATCCAAAATAAATTTTATGAACATATAAATACATTATAACATATATTATTAACAATGTTCCATTATTTTATCCTTGTGACATGAAAAAAATTTGGGTGGAATTCTCTCTTTCAAAAATATTACAACTGGGTCACTCACCTCACTTATAAAAGGTTACCCCTACTCCTGTTCTCTTCGCACCATCAAACACTTTTGGTTCAGACACTACCTTCCCAAATAAATTTCAAAATTCATTTATCTAATCCAATAATTCTTATTTTGGATATAAATCTGACCAATTAATTATTTCAGTGCAAACCTAAGGAGGATACCCGTAGAATAGGTAATGTTTATCAACGAATGTTTTGGTTTTATTTTTCCTATACCAAATTCAATTATTATTATACCATTATGATATAATAAAATAATTATATTACATATAATTATATTTTTATATTTCAGGATAATTACCTACAACAATCTCCACTTCCATCCAATGGGTTATGAAATCATTGTTTGTGTGTATGTCGAACTACCGCCTAGCGAACTAATGTCATTCGTATTTTCCATTACCACCTATCACAATTGTAAATAATGATGGATTTATTATTTATATATTATATATATGATATTATTATTATTTAATTATTATTATATCTCACATACCTTCATGATTTTTAATTTTTCTAATATGACAATATCGCTCGTGTGTACAGCAGACTACTGCCTCGTGAAGCGATGTGATTCATTCATTCTTTAAAAGAAAGGTATTAAGGATGATTTCAATGAAAATATGTGATATATATTAAATTAAAAAATTTATTTAATGACAATATATCATTTATCTTTCTTTCTTTTAATTCAACAAGAAAATGGAAACAGCGTTCATGCATACACACGGTCTACCATCTCCATGAACGACGTATTTCATTTTCTATCACTAAATTTTATGAATTACTACAAATAAAAATATGATAAATATATAATATATCTATATAATTTTTATAATTTTTGATATTGTGGAACCATGATCAAATTAATAGGTCCAAAAATATAAAAAATCAAAACATATAAAAAAAATTTATTACCAAGAACATAACATTAACATAAAACTGTTTATAAATGGGAAATAAAAGGTCATAATAAAATAAGATATGGTATGACATATATGTAAATATTATTCTATAATAGATTTATAATAAAATTATATTTATTATATAGGATATTTTAATGTGTATTATGGAATTCAATAATTATGGTAAGAGATTTTCATCTCAATTTTCCTTCTTTTAGATGTACGTTATGTTATGCACCTATATTATTTCACGAGGTACATATACAGCCCCTTTGACATTTAATATAATAAATTTTCTTATCCTTGTGATATTTTATGTTCTATTATATGTTATTCCTTCATGATTCTTATAATTCAATGTTACTAATGTGGTAATCATTTTATGTCACAATCGTATCATTTATTAGGATTGTTTACAATTGTGTTTTCAATGATAATATATTATGATCTATATCTAATGAAACTAGTGAATTTTATCCTAATCTAGTTATTAATGAAATTTTAAAGCAATAGTTCAATTTTTCCATTCTTTGTTACATAAAATAATTGATAAAAAATTTATAAAATTCCACTTTATATCTCTCTTCATTCAAAAATAAATTTTCTTCCAAACCCATGTTTTATAAAAAAATTAAAAAAAATGTTTTCTTATTCTCCAATGATTATTAAAATATATTTCTACCCATAATTGAATATTTTAAAAAAAATTCAGAGAATCTTCATTTCATTTTCAAAATAATGCACATTATTCTTTTACCAAAAAATTTAGAGAAATATTTTTTTTAACGTGTAGACCATGAAAAAACATCCCTTAATTATGACCATTATTTTATTTTAATTTTCCTTTATAATTTTTCAAGTCTATTTTAAAATAAAATTATTTTAAAAAATATTAATTTATTCAAAAATTATTTTTCAATGCTGAAAGTATATTTTCCTCAAGAAATGTTTTAAATAATTTCTAAATATTCTATTATAATATTTCAAGTTTATCTTCAAAGAAAAGGAGTTACATGTTGTTTTAGTTTTAAAAAGTGATTTTCATATAAAATTTATCTTCCTCAAGAAATTTTACATATGATTATTCTTTCAAAATAATTTTCTATTTAAAATTATACCCTTTGTGTAACTTATGATATACTAGAGAAATGAACTGAGGATACCATTCATATTCCTTCTCTGAATGTTTTATGATGAAAAGATATTTATGAAATCCATTTCTCTTCTATGTGTTATACCATGATAAAATTAATATTAAAATCACTACATTTTCCCATGGGTTATACTATGATAAACTGATTATTAAACCTTTCTGTTTTCTATAGGTTGTGATATAATTAAATGTTTATGAAAACCATTTCATTTCATGGGTGATTATATAATGAATGTTTTATGACATTGTGGCACATGTAAATATTTTTTTCATTATAGACAAGTGGGACCTATATCTCTTTCCAATGTATTGGGAAAATATTTACATCTCATGAGATAGATAGAACTAGAATGGGGAGTGAACCTGGTTCAGTAGAGGATATTGTCTTTTATGATGGTCTTGGGAGTGAACCATCACTGCTATGAAGGTTTGGGGTGTGAATCCATTCCACTATGATAGAATTAGATGTGAGCCATGAAAACTATGGGGAGTATTTTTTTTCTTATGTGTATGAAACAAATCTATGTCTTATACTAATGTTGTGCTCTCACAACACATGTTCTTTGATTTTCTTATGATTCATGTCTTATAAATTATTAATATTTATTATATAACTCAATATTATGATATTTTATATATAGTTTTTGGTTTTTAAATGTTATGTTCATGTTCTCATACCCTTGTGTTCATATTATTCTTACATATCTTCCATGTTTACCCTTACTTAGCATCTGAGATCACACTCTATTACATTTCCTTTCCTCATGTTATGAAAAAAAAATATTATGTATGATAGTTCTATGAATTTTTAAACTTATTAATATCATAGTGGGAGATGATATAGTTTACACTGAAATTTTTTTTTTTGTTTCCATGTTTCCAAATACACTAAACTATTACGGTCCTTGGGAATGTTTTTTTGTAATGTAATGAATATTCATCAGAATTGATATAATATCAATGTATGATAATCTCGGGCCTATATAGTTGTTATCATAGGATAGTTTTATTTAACATTTGGAAACTTGGATGAGAAATCCATAGTGAGAACCTTAAGGACATGTCTAAGTATAAGTCTAAGGATGAGTCAAAGTATAGTAAAATGTCATGGGATTTTGGTAAAGTGTGGAGTGAGTGGTTTATCGGAAATTATTTCACTATCTAGATACTATAAGTGGATGTGGATCTAGAATAGAATTTTCTAGGGGAAATAATTCTGAAAAGGGAGAGTTTAGATAGACTCGATCATCACTTAGTTCACAATAGAGGCCCTTGTTGTACACCTTGTTTGACACTCCTAGGGGATATGTATGGGAAATTAACAAACACTTTATAAACCATCATAAAGGATTTAAATTTATTTTTATTATTAATTAACTATTATAAAACTAAGGTGTCACAGAATAAAAATTAGTTTTCATGGTTTAGACATCCTATAATTGATTTCTCATGACTATGTGCTTCCATATTATGATTATTATTTCTTACACTTTGTTTTAAGATTTAGTCAATTACTTGAACCCATAGAAACCATGTTAATGCTGAGTGTGATGTATAATGAATTTCTTCCTCCCAATCATCAAACTTTTATGGTAATCAGAATAAAAAATTACATTGTTATTCTCACAAAACTTTCTCAAATTATGAATCATGTTGAACTTACAAACAAAAAATGGAGGAAACAATATTCTTTTGGGTCTTTTATGAGTAAATTTTCACCATTTATCAGTGGTTATTCTAATACACTAGTTTTTGAATAATAGATTAGCACCACGGAAATGATATTTTTCATTCTCCAGTGTTCTGAACATTAAAATGACATCTTTTTCTACCATTTGGAAGGATAATAGGATGATTGGTATACTCTTATCAAGAATATGAGGCAACAACATCAAAATGAATCCATAGATTTGGATAAGTTCAATAACTTATTTTTTAATATTTACTTACCTTATATTCTTCATATGAATATGGAGAAGGAGTTCCTTGATCTAAATAAAAAGGATGATGAATTTTCTAGTACCTACATTGAAAATTTTACAAGACTTTAAAGGTACACTTCTAGTATTATCATCCAACATGAATGTAAGGTTGATCGATTATTTAGTGGCTTAAAACCAACTCTCCAAAGTGTGTTATAAATAAGATACTTCATTAGCTTTAAATTTATTGTTCTATGTAATATAGAGGTGTAAATGGAGGATGGAGTTATGTATCAATATCACTGTTTTGATAAGAATATAAAAATGTAATTATCAAGAAAATATAAGAGCCATCGAGAAAAGAAGATGATATTTCCTTTATAATTGAAGTGTGTGAAGAATCATCAAGTAAATTTTCTTAAGGGGACTAGTAAATTTTATAATTATTTAAGGGAAGGTCATCAGAAAATTGATTTATGATGTGATGGGAAGAAGATAGAAAATAATGTAAATAGAGTGAAATCTGCATAGAATGAACCACCCACACTCCAATGTTTCAAATATAAGGAGTATGATTATTATGATAACCAATACCAAAATTTGAAGTTTAAGGACAATGATCAACATTAGAAACCTCTTAAGATGAGAGACAAAGGAAAATATCATGATATCTTTATTTTTGACGATGTGTGTGATAATGATGTGGTGAAAGGTACAATTACTATACACTCTACAACTACTAATGTCCTATTTTACTTTAGATTTACCCATTATTTAATATCTAAAAAATTCTATAAGGAAATAAAGTTATTGACCAACTGATTATATGTGGAATTTGCAGTGAAAATCCTTAATGTTATGACGATCGCATCTCAAGTGTATGATTCCTATCTGGTTGAATTCGGTGGGAATGTTCTTCCTGTAAATATTTTCACTCTTTATCTGGTTGAATTTAACATCATCTTAGGCATTTATATTATTTCTCTACGTGAATCCCACATCAATTTTCAAGTAATTTAATTCATCTTTCATATTCCAAACCAACCTATGATCATTTATCAATGTGATGATAAGTAAAAAAATTCGGTGGATATCACATCCTTTTTATGGGACTTAATTTTCATTCTATAAGGGGTGTTTATCTTAGATGATTGGAGAGAAACTAAAAATTTATGGTGTATGAATTTTTCAATGTCTTTACAAAATATTTTCCTAGCCTTCCATCAAAACATGAAGTTGAGTTCTCAATAGAACTCATGCCTAGTACCATACAAATTTCTTAGACTCGCTATAGAATGTACCTGATTGAGTTGTAGAAGTTGAAGAAGTAACTCCAAGAAAAATTTAATGAGGGATTAATTCAGACTAGTGTTTCACCTTGGGGAAAACATGTTCTTTTTGTTAAAATTAAAAATGTGTTTATGTGACTCTATATTGATTATATGGAGTTAAACAATATCAAAATTAAGAATAAGTATCCTCTTCCCCATATTGATTAATTTTTTGATCAAATTTTTGGAGCTCAATACTTTTCCAAGATTAACCTCCATTATGGATACCATCAATTGAGGTTTAAGAAAGATAATATACCCAATACAACATTTTTTAAATGGTATAGACACTATTAATATATAGTGATTCCATTTGGTCTTACTAATTCCACCGCTATATTCAAGGATTTAATGGATAGATTATTTTGAGATTACCTTAATCAGTTTTTGGTAGACTTTATAGAAGATATTCATATCTACTCAAAGAGAAAGGAAGATCCTGAACATCACTAGATAATTATACTAAAGACCCTAAGTAAGGAGAAACTGTATAAAAAATTAGAGTGTGCCATTTGGCTAAAAAAAAATTTGTTGTTGGGTTATATAATCTCAAGAGAGGGTATACCAGAAGATCCATTAAAGATAGGGGTTAGTAAATGATTTCCAAGACCAACCACAGTGACTACAATCTATAGTTTTCTTTCTTTTTCTAGATATTATTGATGTTTTTTATAGAAATTATCATGGAAATATAATACTCTAACCGAGTTAACTTGGATGGGACCCATGTTCCTTTGGATAGATGAAAGTGGGGAAAATTTCAAGGAACTAATGAGAAGATTATTCATTAAAATCGTATAATTGAATGTTACATAGATTACAAAAAAAGGTTAGAAATATTCTTTAGTTTAACCTTGATCATGATGGAATGATAAGGTTTAAGAAACTTGTGTGTTTGTTTTGTCTAAAACATAATTAAATAAGGAGTTGTTAAAGAATGATCATAATTCTTAATTCTATATTCATATGGGAAGTACTAAGATGTACATATATTTTAAAGAGAAAATTAGATGAGATGGAATGAAGAGAGATATCATATAGTTTCTATCTCAGTGCTGGTTATGTCACCATGTTAAGGATGAGATACAAAAGTATAAGGGAATGTTACAACCATTACTCATACTAGAATGAAAATCAGAAAACATCACCATGGATTTTGTCATTATACTATCCAAAAAATATAAATGGAAAAATTCTATATGGTTTCAAGTAAATATCCATAATAATTCGTCACACATTATCACTATCAAAGAACAATTCTCTTTGGATCATATTTCCAAAATATATATTAAATAAATTGTAAGTTTTTATGGATTACCACATTTCATTATGTCTGATCGGGATCTGAGGTTTACCTCAATGTTTTAGAAAAGTATTCAGTAAGATATTTATGTTAATTTGAGTGTCAGCGTAGTGTATCATCCTCAAATAGATGGTATTTCAGAGAGAAAAATTCAAAACCTAGAGGATATTTTGAGATCTTGTTCTTTCTATTTCAATATTGGTTGGGATCAAAACATTCTTCTAGTTGAGTTTTCCTATAAAAATATTTTTCATTAAATAATTCAGATGGATCTTTATGAAGAAATCTATGGAATGAAATTTAGAGATCCAAAGTTCTAGAATGAAGTTGAAAAAAAATATATTGGTACTCAAGATAGCAGAAGAAATGGAAGATAAGGTTAGATCTATTCAACAACTCATCAAGGCAGCTCAGAGTCGGTAGAAAATATATGTGAAAATTTCCGATGTGATCTAGAATTTTATGTTGTAGACAAGGTGTTTCTAATAATTTCTCCATGTGATAATGTTTTCACATTAGAGAAGAAAGGGAAATTGAGCCTCAGGTATAACGGCCCCTTTTAAATTCTCTATCATATCAGGATCGTAGCTTATCACTTGGTTCTTCTACCAAACTTCTATCAATTAAATGATGTTTTCCATGTATCTCTCTTGATAATGTATTTACCTAACCCTTCACATGTATTGAACTCTGATTTTAGACCACTGTAGTAGAATCTTTCTTACAAGGGACAACCAGTGGTGATTTTGCATCAAACAGAGAAAATTATAAGAAACCAAACCAATCACCTGGTTAAATTTTTTTGGAAAAACCACAAGTTTTAAGAATCTATATGAGAACAGTAGGATATTATGAGGTATATGTTTCCACATTTTTTTGAATAAAAATGATGGATATCGATGGGAAATCATTTTAAGGTAGGTAGAATGTAACAACGTGATACTTTGATAATTTTTTTGTAAAAATTAAATTTAATATTTTCTATATTTTTTTATTTAAATTAAATATAGAGTTTATATTGAATTACAAGAAACATTAAGTTAATCTTTTTTTACACACAACACTGGGCTAGCTTGTGTTGCACAAGGCATTGATTCTTAACAAAACCATGACATACAATTAATATTATTATTTAAACACAAACATTATAACCTAGCCATTAAACATACTGATATGAATAATAAAAAATAATTATTATATATAAATTATAATGGTTTTATATAATGTAAACATATTGATAAAAAATACTTAATTTTTGGAAAAGTCATTAAATGTTTCAAGAATACTATTTTCTCAAAAAATTCTTTTAATTTATTTTTTAAAACATTAATAAAATTAGTTTTTCATACATTTATAAAATTAAATTATAAAATAAACATCTTTTTTGAAATCATCTTGTAATAATTATCTTAGGGTAAAATTTTGGGATTTTTCTAGAAAGATTTAATTTTTGATGAATAGTGAAAAATACTGAATTTTAATTGAAAATTTCCTATTCATTTAATTTATTCACAATGATAAATTATATTTTAAATTGCTTTTAAAATAAAATTAGTTCAATTATATATCCAATAATCCAATTTAGGTCATTTTAATCAATTTCATATTGAAATTGGAAAAAAACATTGTAAACTTTTAAACATTTTCTCCTTAAAAAACCCCTTTCTCATTGCATTTACGGGATTAATTTTTAATTAAATTTTTCTAGTTATGTGAATGGAATTTGTAAAAATGGATTAAATATTTTTAATAAACATAATTTTTATTATCTAATAAGTTTAAATTAATTTTTAGAAAAATTAATAGTAAAAATTGTAAAAATTATTTACCATGGTTAAGGTATAAATGGTTTTACAAGGGGATTAAACTAAAAATATATGGGTCAAAAATGTCCCAAATATTATCCAAAATCAATTTATGGAATTTTTTATACCTTATACTTATTCTATATAATTTTACATTATTGGGTCCTTGTGACATGAAAAAAATTGGGTGGAATTCTCTCTTTCAAAAAATTTACAAGTGTAACGTTCACCTCACGTATAAAAGGCCATCCCTTCTCCTCTCCTCTTCACACCATAAAACCATTTTTTTAAGCCAATAAATTCCTAGAAAACATTACTAATCTGATATTATAATCCTTATTTTGGACATAAATTATACCAACTAAGTCTTTTGGTGAAAACCTAAGGAGGATACCTAAAGAAGAGGTCATGTTCATCAACGAGCATTTTTGTTATATTTCTTCCTCCAGCACCAAAAATTATTGTTAAACCATTATGATATACTAGCCTCAGTATATTACATATAATAAGATGTTTTTATTTTAATGTCATGACCTAAAACCATATCCACTTCCATAAAATGAGTTATAAAATCATCATTCGTGTGTACAGAGGATTTTCACCTTGCAAATCGATGTCGTTCATTTTTTGATTATCACCTCTCACATTTAGAAATAACAATGGATTTATTATTTATATGTGATATTTATGATATTATTATTCTTATTTAAATATTATGTCACCCATACCTTCATGATTACCATTTCTTTGGAATACGATAACATCACTCATGTGTACGGAAATCTACTACCTTGTGAAACAATGTGATTCGTTCATGATATACATAGAAGGTTTTGGGGAAGGTTTTGATGAATTTATTTGATATATATGACATAAAAATTATTATATAATTATATTACATCACTTTACTTTATTTATTTAAATCCATTAAGAAAAGGGAAACATCGTTCATGCATATGTATGACATATTGTCTCCATGAATGGTGTATTTCATTTTCTATCACTAAATTTTATTAATTACAATAAATACATTATTGAGAAAAAATCCCGCAGGGTATCCTATCAGTATGTTTTGGGTGTGGTTTTTTTTTGAAAAATTTAGATGACCGTAAATCAGGAAAGGAAGAGGAATGAGGAGTCATGTACATGGATTGTGTACCATGTCTGGGAAGGGTACGCAGTCGCATACCAAGCAGCAGGAACGGTACAAGGATGTTGTTTGCAAAACCAAAAATGGTTCACGGTGGATGATGGTACGGTATGCAAATACAGTTTGTGAAATGGAAAATGGTTTGCGATGAATAGTGGTGCAGTTCACGAATGCGCTGAAGTCATCAGAGGAGGTCGACCGCGTAGGACTAAAGGAAGTACGTGGAGCATGTGGGAAAACGGTTTGCGAATGGATTCAGGTTCGCAGTGGCTGGAAGATCGATAGGCAGTGGAGGCCAAATTGAAGATTTACTAAATATTGATTTCAGGGATTAAGCGGATATTTTTTCCTATATAGGAATTGATAATCCCGCCAATTACTGTAGAGATTTAACATTATTAGAGAATACATTTTTCTCCAGGAAATTGATAAAGTCTAAAGGAAGTTTGCGAAGGGTGTTTCACGAAGGCTAAGGTGGTTCGCATAGGAGTATTTTTTCTAAAGGTGTTTGTGGGGATTCTTAACCTGCAAAGGAAGTCAAATACATGGAGGAGGTAGTCTGTTACGCATAAGGATTTGTCTCGGTACATTGAGTAGGAATATCCAGGACATGAGAGGGATAATTACTCAAGGAATACTTGGAGGGGGAGATCCGGTATGTGTAATCGATGGAAGTCCGTGAATAGAGAATAGTTCACGGATAGGAGGAGTTTCGCATAGGAGGATCACAGAAAAGGAAATCTGTTAATAGCGAACAGTTCACGAAAAAAGAGGGGTTTCACAAAGGAGGTTCACGGAATCGGTATGCAGTGAGCGAAGGAAGAGGAAGACAATGACCCTTTCCACATACATTAATCTAGATAAAGAGGCATAGGGAGTGACCCTTGGAAATTCAGTGAGCAGAACCTAAACCATGTAAAGGCAGTGAGCCTAGGAATAGAATATCTATCCCGAACATTGTACTCATTATTAGCCATGAGCCTAGTGGATTTGGTTTATCGGCACATTGTTGTTGTATACTCCTTGGATGAAGACCAATGAGGGTAAACATAGTAAAAATCATTGTGTCTTGTGCATGATTTCATATCAGTATATATATTTTCATGGGAGGAAGAGAGAATTGAGTTTATTCTAACAACGAAATAAGATCCAAAAGGGAAAAAAATTTAATATACCATACCCTGATTCACCCCCCCCCCCCCCTCTCAGGGTACCTAACCTAGTAGACCTAACATACTTATATAATTAATATATATGATATTGATATCAGTTTTATAGTTATGTATATTATGGAACCATGATGAAATTAATAGGACAAAAAATATAACAAATCAAAATATATATGAAAAACAAAGTGGTTATTACCTGAAACGTAAATTCAAAATGGAATTATTAACAAACACATAATAAAAGGTCATAATAAAATCATATATGGTATGATATATATAAATAGTTTTTTTAATATATTAATAACAAACTTATATTTATTATACATTAGGTTTGAACTTGTACGATGGAAGTCAAGACTTAAGTTAAGAGATTTTTGTCTCAATTTTTTTCTTTGAGACATACATTATGTTATACACCTATATTATTTCATGAGTTGTATATATATCCCCTTTTATATTTAATATCATGAAGTTATTTATTCACATGATATTTTAAGTTCCATTTTATTTTATTCTTTCATGGGTCCAATGATTCAAGTTTCCAAATTTCATATGATTATATCTTACAATATCATTGTTTCTTAAGATTATTTATGATTATGTTTCCGTTGATAAAATATTTTGATTCATCTCTTAATAAACACATTAATTTTCTTTTTATATGGTTATTCATTATATTTTAATGTAATAGTATCATTTTTCACTCTTTGTTACTTAAAATAATTGAGAAAATGCTTTTATGAAAATCTAACTTTATTACTCTCTTTGGTCAAAAATATGTTTTCTTCCAAAACCATATTTTCAAATAATTTCTTCAAATTTTTTTATTATTATCCTCTTATTTTTAAAATGTGTTTTTCCTATGTTTGAATTTTTTATAATATTTTTTTGAAATGAATTTTTATGTCATTTTCCAAATAATTTGTGGTTTCCTTTAACTAAAAATGTAAAAGGAAATTTTGTTTTAACATGTATGAAATGAGAAAAACATCCCATCTTAATGGCCATTATTTTCTTTAAAGATTACTTTATATGTTTTCAAGGTTGTTTTAAAATAAAAATGTTGGACTCCTCTAGTTTTAATGCTCAAAAGTCATTTATAATCATGTGTAATATTGTCTCAGTATGTTTCATTATGCCTATGTATAATCTTAACCTTTTCTGTTAAGTATTATTTCAAAAGACAGGTTGTAAATATTTGAATAATTATGGGTCACTAGTTAGTCGAATCATAGTCACTATTCACACCGTTCAATTAGAAAATCAGAAAAGTATGTGTCATCATTGAATTGACACCTCTCAGTCTGGAATTTGGTAAAGTATGAGACACTTTTGTTTTGATCTTATAGTCCCAAATTTTCATGAAAGACCAGACACCATTCCTACTAGTTTAGAATTTTCACAAAGGACCAGACACCATTGATGTATTTTTGCAAAGTCAAAGACATCATTCTTTTTGCACCAGTACAGATTCTTACAAATTCTAAGGCACCTTTCTGAAGACACAATTCCAAAATTCTAGAATTCTTGCAAAGTCTAAGACACCATTCTAAACACACTGTTCTAGAATTCTTGAATTCTCAAAACATATAAGACACCACTCCTGTGACACCATTCTAGAATTAGTCATTTATTCATTTATCATTTAAATAAAATATTATTTCTAATGGTCATATTTGATTTATTTAATGATACTTATATTATTAATGATCTTTTGTACCATTTTCAGTAGGAAGTACTAGGTACGAGGTACATGAAAGTGATTGAGATCATGATACCTATCATTCAAAAGAAAAACACCTGAGAATAAATAAAAGAGGTGTGGGATCATATTGACATATTCTGTATGACACACAAGACTGATAGAGAGATATAACATATACACACCCATCCTAATGGAAGTAAAATGTGGAAGAACTTTCTCTGAACTGAAGTGCAGACATCCTTATAGAAACCAACTCAATAGAAGAGAATTTCTGAAGAACAATTCATCTCACTCGAAACCATAGCACATAGCATCAATAAAACTCTTTTTTGGTGTCTGTTTCCTGAAGTTAACTTGATATTCTCAAATACTACATCTAATAAGATAATAAGAATCAAGAACATAACTCTGAGAATTCTAAACCCTCTTTAATTACTTATGCTCTGTTGTTTATAATTTTACTACTTTCGAGCAATGTGTGTATCTGTATCACAAACACAAATTGTATCCTTAGATAAGCTAAAGGATACAAGATGTCCTCATTCACTCATCTTTCTATACCTTTCTAATCCCACATATAATTGTGGAAGAGGTATTTGTGTGGCTTGTTTATATTTTTGTTTCCCACAAATAACTGTGGTAGAAGTCAAGTTGACCTAGACATCCTTGTGTGCTATTTTCAACCCCGATCCAGGGTATGGATCAAGTTTATTAATATAAACTACATAGTAGTAGGTGATCACCAAGTGGAGAGGACTAGATCTCTGATTTAGACTAAACCTATTATTTTTATCTTTTGTGTTCAAGTTCTATTTTCTTTTATGTCTTTGTTTATTCAAACTATAAAAATTTACTTTGCTTTGATTGTTAATATTATATAGTGTCTATAATTATTCTTGTTTTAGTAAATTACTTTCAAAAGTTATATAAATCTTTCAAATTTATATAACTGATAATTAATGAGTCTTTTGAAAAATTAATCGAACATTAAAAAGTATTATAAATCTGCTAATTTGGTTGAATGGATTGTTTTTTTAAAAAAATTGGGGAGTCATAATAAATTTTATAAAATATAAATTTTTATGGGAACTCAATTCACCCCCCCCCCCCTCGAGTTCCCTACTCTAAACAACATTTCATATCAAATAGTGTGTTTAATCATCTATGTTCAAAATTCTTAAAGTTTTTTTAATCGTTTCAAATGTGATTTTGTTTGTGTTTTAAAGATATATTATATTTTTATTAGTTAGAAATTTTTATCTCTTTAAAAACCTATAATTTATTCTTTATTATGGATAATATATTTAAAGTTTATGCCACCAACAGACCTCTATTTTTTAATGAAACTAATTATACTCATAGGAAAATTAAGATGAAAATTCATTTAGAAAGTATGGGTTTTGAAATTTGGTCTTCAATTGTAGATGAATATAAGATACTAGATACTACTCAAAATACATGGGATAACCCAACCAATACTACTTATAATAACAATTGAAAATCTTTTAAATTATTATACTATTCTTTTGGAGATGAATATTTTAATAGTATTTATTCATGTAAAATAGCCTATGAAATTTTGGATACTCTAGCTATTTCACATGAAGGAAGAACTAATGTTAAGGAAATGAGACTTCACACATATAATATTAAATATGATAAATTTAAAATGAGTCCTGATGAACCTATCTCTAACATGTATCTCAGGTTTAATGAGATTGTAAATAATATGATTTCTCTAAAAAATAAATTTATAGCTAAGGAACAAATCATGTGAATTCTCAGATGTCTACTAGAAATATGGACAGGAAATTTAGTATCAATAATAGAATCTTGTGATATCCATAAATTTCTAGTAAAGGATATAATATGTAATATAATGATGTATGAGGAAGAATTAAAGTTCGACAAGGAAGAGGATTATGAACCAAAGAAAAAGTCAGTGGCTTTCAAGACCACTACTTTTAAACACAAATAAAAGGAGAAGGAAAAAACTCATTCTGATAGTTCAAGTAATACACAATAATCATCTGATAGTGATGAATAAATGGTTTATATAGCCAAAAGATTCAAAATATTCAATAAAAAGAATAAATTTTTCATAAATCCTGGCTACAAAGGAAAGTATGAAAATAACGGAAAATAGAAAAAGGAATGGAAAATAAGTTACAATACAAATGAAATAGTTTTTTTTAATTTAAGATAATAGGACTTGTTAAAGATAATTGTTCAAAATTAAAATAAAAAACGACATATGAGGAAAAATATAGGAACTTTAAAAAGAAAATGATGATAACATGGAGTTCTTCTGAAGATATCTCTAGTGAGTCTAAATGTTCACATGATGAGAAGGCCTATAAATCTAATATGTGTTTTATGAAAAAAAACATTTGAGGTAACACTGGACTCTCCTATAAAAAAATTCTATTATTCTGGAGATAAATCTAATTTTAAAAACATGACCAATGAAGAAATGTTTGAGTACTGTAAAATGTATGAAGTCATGTGTAAGGAATTAAAATGTAAATTTAAAGTTTAAAAGAAACTATATGCTCTTTTCTATTCTGTTAACTATGAACTTACTATAGATAAAGAGAAAAATGCTCAATTTCTTAAAGAAAATAATAATCTTAAACTATCTAATGAACTGCTGAAAAAGTATTTGGAAAAGTTTAACAATGAAAAGAACACTTTAATTTACAATGTACATTTATTGATGGATTAAAGTTCAATATTCTTAGTATCTCTCAACTATGTGATGATGATTTCAATGTTAAATTTAAAAATGATGCATTCAATGTTTTTAATTCTAAAAACATGTTATTATTTACTAATTTTATAAATGAGAATGTCTATGCTATAAACATAGATTATTTAGTTTCTCATAATGTTTCCTACTTAAGTTTTCTTCATAAATAATCATGGATTTGGAATAGGAGGTTAGGCCACTATAACACTCACTAAGAAATATTACAAGGAAAGGGTTAGTAAATGATCTACCCAAACTAGAATTTCAAAACAATAAAGTCTAAAAAAATTCAAAAGGGAAACCATCAAAAAAAATATTTCAAACCAAAGAAATAATTTTCAACTTATCAACCACTCAAGTTGGTTCACATGGATTTTTTTGGGCCATCTAGAGTTTCAAGTCTTAATGGGAATAACTATGCTATATTCTTTTAGATGACTTCTCTAGGTATACTTGGTCCTTATTTTTAGATCACAAGAGTGAAGCTTGTTCTTACTTCACCAAGTAAGGTAGAATAGTAGAAAAACGAAGTTTTATTAGAATTAAATCCATTTGAAGTGAACATGTTTTTGAGTTTAAAAACCAAGAGTTTTAATCCTTTTTCTCACAAAAATGGATCTAGTCAAAAGTTCTCTACTCCTAGGAAACACCAGTAGAATGGAGTTATAGAAATAAGGAATAGAACCCTATAATAAATATCCTAGATAATGATTAATGAATATGATCTACCTATTTACTTATGGGAAGAAGCTATAAACACAGGTTTTAAAATTATTAATAGAGTATTAATTAGAACAATTATTAAGAAATCCCACTATGATTTGTGGAACAATATAAAACCCAAAGTTAGTTATGAAAAAGTATGTGGTTACAAAGTCTGTATTCTTAAAACTAAGGATAATATTGACAATTTAGCATTCAAAAGTGATGAAGGAATCTTTCTAGGCTATTCAACCTCTAGAAAATCCTATAGAGTTTTTAATAAAATAACCAAATGTGTGGAAGAATCTATGTATATAAATTTTTATGAAATAGATATGCATAAACCTAGAACCCATTTTTAAAACATTGAGGATGATCAGTCTAATATGGACATAAATTATAGAACTCTTGACCCTACTCTTAAGCAATCTATAAAATCCTCTTTTTCTAGAAAATATCCAAACTCTAATCACAGTGAACCTGAACCTATGAATGAACCTCAATTATCTAGGCCTTTTTTCTAGAACATTTAGAAATCTTAAGAACCATCCTTTAGATGTTTTATTTAGAGACTTAGATAAAGTGACACAAACTAGAGCTTCTCTCATAAATAATGTTGAACATCAATTCTTCTTTCCACAATTTTAACCTAATAACATCAATGATTCAATCAATGATTAATTTTTGGGTGATGGATATGTAAGAAAAATTAAATCAATTTGAAAGAAATAAAGCTTGAAAACTAGTGGATAGACCCAAAAACATCTTGACCATAGGCACTAAATGGTGGTTTAGAAATAATGTAGATAAAGAAGGCACCATTGTAAGAAATAAGGAAAGACTGGTTGCACAAGTATATAGTCAAGAAAAAGGAATTGGCTATGAAGAAACCATTTCACCAGTTTCTAGACTTCAATATATTAGAATCCTACTAGAATATGTAGGTCATTATAATTTCAAACTATATAAAATAGATGTCAAGAGTGAATTTGTAAATGGTTATATAGTTGAGGATGTTTTTGTTGAACAACCCCCTGGTTTTACAAATCCTCATTTTCCAACTCATTTATTTAAATTAGAAAAATATTTGTATGGTTTAAAACAATCTCCAAGGTCCTGGTTAGGTAAACTAAGTACTTTTCTTATTTCTAATGGTTTTACAAAAGGTATAAATTATCCAACTCAAATTATAAAAATATTTTCCAAAGATTGTTTGGTAGTTCAAATCTATTTTGATGATATTATTTTGGATCTTCAAAACATTATTTATGTGTTGATTTATGAAAAATGATGCAAAATGAGTTTAATGGGAGAACTTAAATTCTTTCTTGGATTTTAAATCTTTAAAAATAAAAAAGGTATTATTTTAAACCAAAGTAAATATACTAAATATATTTTAAAAAGGTTTGGATTTGAAAGTACAAAAGGTAGGGATACTCTAATTAGTACCACCTGTAAGTTGGATCTTGATGAACAAGGAAAGTTTTTTTATCAAACCAATTATAGAGTAATGATTGGAAGTCTACTCTATTTTAATATTATCTAGCCTCATATTATGTTTATTGTATGTATGTGTGCTCGTTTTCAAGAAAGTTCTAAAGAGTCACATCTTTTTATTGTTATAAAAATTTTCAAATGCCTCAAACATACTACCAACATAGGACTGTTCTATTCTAGAGGACCATCATTTGATTTAGTTATCTACTCTAATGATGACAACACAAGTGCGATTAACATATCTAAGAATCTATATTCTCATTCAATAAAAAAACTTATTGATGTAAGACATCACTTTTTGAGAGATTTGTATCAAAAATGTGATATTAATTTAGAATTCCTTAGCACAGAACATTAGTTTTCTAATATTTTCACTAAGCCTCTAAATTATGAAAGAATGAGTTACACTATATATGAATTGAGTATGATCAATTTTGAGAAACATTTTACTATCTCACTGGTTTTTGTCTCACAATTTGTTGTATCATTGTTCACTATCTTTCTAGTTGATGTCTCATTTTCGATGTGACACTATCGTGATGACATCCTTGACAGCATGCTATAAGGACTCTTCATTTTATACTAAGTATGTCACAAACCAGGCTGGGTCGTCATCTGACATGGTCTGCAACATGGCCCGAACGGCGTTTCTGATCCCCACGGGCTGACAACTAGTGCCAGGAACCACAATAAGGAAGTTGGGAATGATTTATCCTATAAAAGACATATAAACAATCGACATAAACTAAGAATGGTAATTAAATACTTTAAATTGAAAATAGAACAAGGATGGACAGTTAAACATACCTCCAAGTGACATCATGGGTCACCACCAAACACAGAAACAAGATTACTACAAGAGAGATCCAAAACTACAACCTGAGACTGAAAAGATAAAGTAGGCGTGAGCACCGATATTCTCAAAAGGAAATCCAAAATACAACAAGGCCCTATGCCAATGCCTTTAATAAAAGATCCAAACCCTGTTAGTTTGAAAATAATTCATAATAAAATAATGTTTTTTTCTCTTTTCAAATTCAAATAACAAGCTTGAATTTAGAAGAAAAACATTTCTCTTCCCTTTTCAAAATAGGTTTTTATCATTCATTAACCTTTCAAAATTAAAGGAGACCAATTTAGATTAAAATATGTATTTCACAAAAGATGGAACAAGCATGAAACAACTGAATTGAAAATTGTATCACAAGAACCATGGAAAGTCCCTAAGTAGCTAGTGTTAGTTGGGGACATAAGATCTTTGTGTCTCAGTGAAACGTGGCATAGAAACCATGACCCTTAGAAAATATGTCTTAGAAGGAAATGACCCTCAGAAAACATGGCATAGAAGGCCACGACCCTCAAAAAAAGTGTCTTATAAGACCATGACCCTAAGTCATTCATATGTTAAGTTAGTGTTTCAGTCGTCAAACCTGTAGTGGAACCGGGTCAAGTCACCTCCGGACCACTAGCCCACAAGTCCTAGTTCACCCACCTAGATACCTTGGTTTCCCATTATGATCTATTTCAAGTGGTGGTGAGTTTTTATCAAGAAAACATATATGTACACAACACTTTCTTTATCAAAAACTCATTCAACCTCTCACCACCGTTCTCCCTCCTTAAGAGCATTCCTTCTCTTTCAGGCCACACAAATAATAAGCATCAACACTAAGAACATATCAAAAATCACATTTTTAACACTTGAATTACATTTCTCAAACAAGGGGGAATGCCTCAAGAGGGGTTTTCCAATTTTGTAATCCTTTTTCAAAGTGCCAAACGGGCCCCATTAATTTACAATGAACATTACCGATCAGAAAACAATGCTACTCAACATCTTTAAGTTCCAAAAATCTTCTTAAAATCCATTTCGCAACCAAGGAACCAAACTTTTAAAAACATTCTTAAAATAAATCAAACCATTGATGAATGTAAAATTAACAATTAACCCCAAATTTATTTAAGAACTCATGCGTTCTTAAAAACTAACCAAAACATGAACTCCCCTCTTTTTAAAGTATTAATATAATATATCTTTATTCAAAAATCAATTTTCACAACACACATGCTAGCCACTTAGGAAAAACCACTTTAAAGATTTAGAATTTCAAAACCAATTTAGCCTAAAAATGGTATTACATTTTCCAAGAATGGTCAGGATAATATATCAACATGAAAAACACATGTTGAAAACTTTATAAATTATGTATAGAGAATGAAGAAACATTTTTCAAAAACACTTCTTAGCATTCTGTGTGTCAAGCTAAAAAAACATATCTAAAAGAAGGATACATATTTTAAACCGTAAAAGTGAACCATTAAATATAAAGGGATGTTCAGCGCCCAGAATAGCTAACACTTTTCATAGAATATATATACTATTTAATTTTGAAAACACTTTTTAAAGCACTAAAGAATTTATGGAATTCAAATTGAAGTCATAGGCATAGGGTACCTACCTCAAAACACAAATCTTTTGACAAGGGAAACCCGAGACCACTTCACCTACATGCATATATACTTTCATGTATATGTATATACATAGGTCCATACTGCTAATGAATCGAACCCCCAATGAAGCTACCACTCACTATACATATAATTTTATAAAGGAATTAAACAATTGAACAATTTTTAAAACATTTGAAATATCACATCAAAGTTTTACACCAATAACACACTCAAAACATCATTTCTAAAACCAAGTGCACCATGACGCAACACCAAAACTCAAACTGCAAAATTTATACAAAAAAATACTCAACAGATCAACATGGATTTTCACCAAAAATTGAACACATATTTCACCACATGCTACTAACATGTCAAAAGTACATAAAATCTAAAACATAACCATATTAAAAGAATGAAAAATAATAAATAAATTGGATGAATTAATTAAACTCACAAAAGAATTCATCAAATAATGATTATACACAGAATCACCTACCTCGGTATAGACCTACTTCGCAAATTGGTGTGAAACTCCCACTGCATGCCAAACACACCACAATCAAACACAAAAATATCCTAAAAACCATAATGTGAACCAAAAACATCAGAACCAAGCCAAATTTGACACTAAACCCTAACTATATATACTACCAATAGATGAAACAACCAACCGAAGTAAAATGCACCTTCAGAAAGGGTTCGGGAAGCCGACCAAGCACAGCGGTGTGGTTTCAGAGGTGTGTTGCATGCTAGGGATGTCACCAAAGGGTCTGGCTATAAAGGTGGGCATGGAAAATGTTGTCCGGTGAGGAGGGGGGGTGATATCCAACCTAGAAGAAAAGGGGCGCAACCATAGGAGTAATGGCTGGGGAAAGGATGAGGTGGTGCGGGTCGCTGGTGGCATGCGAGGAAAGTCGGGGAGGTGGGGTGCCAGTCCGGTTAGGATCAGGAGGTTGGTTCAAAAGGGGGGGTCGTGTGGGTAAAGAGGGAAAGGGTGTGGTTAATGTGTGTAGCAGGTAGCTGGGGCGTTTTCAAGTGAGCTGGAATGGATGAGGTTCACCGGTCTGAATTACTGGAGGAGGTAAAATTGGAGTGGTGCACTTAGGAAAGGAAAAGGGTTTTCTGCGCAAACACAGAGGGGAAGGGGGGCTTGGCATGATGAGGAAAGGGGAGTGCAAGAGTCAAACAGGAAGGAAAAAAACAAAATAAAACAAAATAATAAAGAAAGAAAAAAATAAAATGAAATGAAATAAAACCTTTAAAATATGCTAAACCAATCTAAATTAATAATAAATATATAAAAAATGATAATAATAATAATAATATGTTAATAATTTTAAAATTATGACAAAAATTTTAATATCAAAAGCCTATGTAAATAATTTATGAAAATATAATAATAATAATAATAATAATAATAATAATAATCTTAATATTATTATTATTGTTATTATTAAAACAACACAAAAAATATATATTAGTGACCACAATTTATTATTAATAACCAAATTAAAATTTTAACCTAAATAATAAAAATAATACTAATAATAAAACAAATGAAAATAATAATATCATTATTAACTAAGGTTGAACATCATGCGCGTGTGCGGTCATGTGTGTGGCCGCACGTACGGTTGTGTGCCAGTATAAAATCCCAATTTCTTTCAAAATAGAACCTGTTCAAACCACATCTTTAAAGAAAGACCCAAAAATAATTAAATTAAAATAAAGTGTTGATCGGGGTGTGAAATAGTACTTTTTATTAAATAACTATTTTAGTTATTTGATTTTATTTAATTTTTATTTTATACCACATTTTTTTACGACCTTAAAATCCCTAAATGATAAATATTAGTCACACCTTCTCACTTCACTCTTACTCTCGAACTCCCAAAACCAAACCCTTCACTCTTAAACCCATTATTCTCCTTAAAACCATCTATACATATTTAAAATGGTGATAATTAAGAGTCTATATTCTTTGACCCCATAGAAGCATTGTTCGAAAATGATATTGAAAAGAACTCCAATCAAAACGCCTAAGGAACCTCTAAATCCTGGTCTCACTAATTGAGTGATTGTGCTACAAAAGGAAGTGTGTAGAAAGTGGATTAGTTAGAGTAAGTATCTTTTTTTAATGTATTAGAAGAGTGGGGATGGTTATAATGGTTTACCAATGACAATAGACCCTTATACCCAAAGCGTGTTTTCAAGTTTTGTCAATATTTTGAGTTTACCTCCAATGCTAAGGATGGTGTTAGGGTTAGAAGTTGGGAAGATGAGAAAATATTTTCTATTTCTTTGGGGTTGTGGGATGATTCTTTTAAAGTAACTTATAAAGGTATCCTTGAGGATCATCAAGGAGTAGTTCCACCTTTAAGTGATATTTTTAGCCTAGAAAAGTCTTTGGGTGACTTAATGGGAGATGGAAAGAGGAGAAGACCTATTACAGAATAATTGGATGGAGAAACCAGACTTCTATTCAAGTTCATTAAAAATATTATCTTTTTAAGGAAATGTGACTATTCTACCTTGAATTATCAAGATGTGTTCTTGTTACATATCTTGAAAAATTATCTTAATATAAACTTGTGAAAATATCTTATCTTTAATATGTTTGAAATGATCAAAACCTCCTCAAAATCTGCTTCCTTATTCTATTCAATATTCATCTCTACAGTTTTGCAAGACAATGGATTGGTAAGGGAAAATGAGGAAACTATTAAGGATTATGATTCTTTTGTCTAATGAAATATGAATAATGATGAAGATCAGTTGGAATCCCTAAGAAATTTATGGGTTAAATATAATGAAAATTATTATAAGGATTTTCATCCTATTAAACATCCCACAAGACCCAAGGATATCCCTGACCCTAGTTTTCAACCAGATGAGGTATTAGAATACTCAGATGTGGAAATGGAATCTGATGTTTAAGAAGAAAATGTTTATGATAGAGAAGGAAATGAAGGTATTCTTGATGAAAGGGAAGAAAATCTAGCTATGGGAAAACTTGTTGATGAGTAATAAGCTATTGTGGAAGAAGTTATTGATAAGGATAAATAAGAAAATGAAATTGCAAAAGAATAATTCACTATAAATGAAGCTGAAAAATATAATAGAATAGGAAATAATAAGAAAAAAGAGAATAGTGAGGGTAATGACTCTAATTTTGATAAAGTCAATGAAAAATAAATCTATTTACCTGGTGGAAAGAGTATTGAATAGGATGTTAAATTAGAAGGAAATGTGGATGAGAATAAAATACACCAAAGGATGGTAGAAGATGTGGAAAGAGATCAAGTGATGTAGTCACTTAATTCTCTAAAGGAAGCATCAGTTAAGGGGGAGTAAAACCTTAGTCTTGAGAGGATTTAAGTTCAAAATCCTCTTAACCTAATTTCAATAGATGAAGGATATAAGTTTCTATGCTATTTTGATGTTGATGTATCTCATAGATTCTCATTTAAGGAAATGTATCTTTCAACTGTATTTCAACTCAAACCCATATCATTTAAATAAGTGGTTTGTGTTCAAGATCCAATACCTATTCATACACCTGCACAAGAAACCCCCAACTATGTTAGTCATGAATATTTGAAAGCTTTTAGAGATAACATGTTATCTGGATTTGAAATGATGATGAAGTCATAGCCTGCTCCTGTTACTAACCTTAGTGAAAGAGATGTTGGAATTATTATATAGAAGTTGATATGAAAAACTCAACCTATAATGCTTCATGAGATACAAGAGGAAAGGAGTGAAAATAAACACCTGAATATTGAGTTTAAGTCCTTAAAATCATTGGTTGAGGGGGTGAGGAAGGATTTGCAAGTAGCTCATGCTCCAAATCTGGTTGTTAGTCTCTATGAGGGTGATGTTAGCATGCTATCAAGAAAGGTTGTATCTCAAATTCAACATAATTTTATTTTGGTTTTTAAAGGAATTTTCAAGAAAAACACCAAGTTAGAAAATGAAATGTGTGGAATTGTGGCTACAATAAATTATCTGACAGATAAATATAAAGTCTCTTTGAATACATTTCTTAGAAATATTAATGCCTTCACCTTGGATGCTCCAGATCAATCAGCTTCTACATAGACCTCTCAGCATTTGGATAGTAACTTAATTAGTTCAATTATTTGAGAAGAGCTCCAGGCTTTGATTGGTGGTTCTGATCAGAAAAACCTTGGTAATATTAAGAACCATAATGAGAATTTCAATGAAATGGTTAGATCTTACTCCAAAACTACCACTGATTTTCAAGAAGAAATATCCCAGAAAGTGGATTACTATTTTAAGAGGATATATACCAAGAACCAGCTGACAAATAATTTCGATTATTTAGTGTATAATTTTAAGTTACCTCTAGTGAATCAAGATTTCATGGAGCAAGTAAATAAGTTTAAGGACTTTACTACAACCCTTGATAAGATCATGGAAAACAAGGATGACTTCGAGAAAGTTATAGAATATGGTGGTAAAGTTAATTGATATTTTATTAATTTTCTTAAAACATACTTGCACCATTATAGCACAGAAATTGTTGCTCCATCATCTGCCCCTCTGAGACCTGGCCTAATTCCTTCTACCTCAATTTCCATTGCACCTATTACCATTACCACTGCTCAGGCTCTATGCCAGATCAGACCAATCCTTACTAAGCATCCTTTACCTTAGCCTTCCTCTAGACCCATCCTTGAACCATCTATTATTTAAGGAGTGCCTCTACCTCTTCTCCATATCCACTATGAACCTCAAACCACTACCACTTATGTACTTCCATATTCTACACCCGATGTCTCTCATAAGAGAAACGAGGTGGTGGACTTAGAGCCGAAGTGATTTGATGATTTCTGATAGGGCGATGTTTTTTTTATTATGTTGTATTGATGTCTTTAATGAAATGTGACCACTATTTTATTCACTTATTTATAACCCTTTATGCATATTATTAATTTTTATTTCACTTTTTTTATAATCCCAAAAGGGGAAGAAATAAAAGATGGCATTCACCTAACAATCTTTATGCTATTCAAATGCTCTGATATTATTCTTTCTGTGATGAATTTAATTAATATCTATTTATGTCTCGATTTTACTTAATCTATCTAATATGATAAGAAAAATATTTATCCTTTAATTTTATAATTATGTATGTCCTATAAATTCCATGATTTTTTATCATTAAAATGGGGGATATTGTTGGAATCCTATAGTTTTAATGCTCACAAATCATGTTTAATCATGTTTAATCATTTTTAATCATGTTTAATCATGTTTAATAGTGTTTAATATTGTATCATTATGTATAATTGTGACTATGTATAATATTAATATATTATATCAGGTGTTATTTCACAAGAAATGTGGCCAATGAGCCTATACCCAAGTGGTATAGGCTCCTTCTTGGCTTCCAAAACACCTAGGATCAAATCCGAGCAGGGAAGAATTTCTGGCATTATAGCAGCACTGTAGAAGGGAACTGTAGCAGTACTCTAACAGTGTTGACACTATAGCGGCATAGGAACTATAGAAGGAACTATAGTAGTGGTAGTAATGTATAAGGGGCTAGAGTAGCCTGGGTACTGTAGTATTACTTTTCACTGAAGAGCCATTTGGGCCAAAAATTGGGTTTTCAAGCCTTGTATTCAAGCCACCTGGCCTTAGGCCTTTAGGATTTAAAATGGGTCTCCCTATGCCCATATAAAATAGATATTTTCTTTAAAAATAAAAATGAGGCTTCATCCCCAACCTTTTAAAAAAAATCATAAGAATGGTTGAAAATATTTGACTAAGTATGATTCACCAGTTAGTGGACTCACAGTCATTGGTCTCACAATTTAGTCGGAAAATTGGCAAATTATGAGTCACCATTGTAGTGACACCACTAAATATGACATTTATTAAAGTATGATACATCATTTTTTTGATCTACCGATCATGAATTTTCACAAAGACCAAACACCATTCCTACCAGTTTATAATTTTCATAAAGGACCAGACACCATTTCTAGATTTTCGTAAAGTCTATGACACCGTTATTTTGACACTGATCTGAGTTCTTGCAAAGTCTAAGACACCATTTGGAAGACACCATTCCAAAATTCCAAAATTCTCAAAAAGTCTAAGATACTGTTTTGAAGACAATGTTCCATAATTCCATAACTCTTTCAAAGTATAAGACACCGATCCTATGACATCATTATAGACTTTTTCATTTCTTTATTTATCATTTAAGTTCAAAATTATTACTAACAGTTATATTTTAGATTTATAATGATAATTATTTTATTAATGATCTTTTGTACCCTTTTCAATAGGTAGTACTAGGTATGATATAATTGAACCTAATGGAGATCATGCTCCCTACAGACCAAAAGAAAATCACTTGAGAATAAATAAAATAAGTGTGCAAGCAGATGGACATATGGTGTGTGACACACAAGATCGAGAGGGAGTGAGAACATATACACACCCATCCTACTAGAAGTAAACAATGGAAGAACTTTCTGTGAACATAATTGAAAACATCCTTACAGAAACAAAATCAACTGAAGAGAATTTCTAAGGAACATATCATCTCATTGGAAACTAGAACACATAGCATCAAAGACACACTGTTTTTGGTGTTTTTTTCCAGAAGTGGACTCGAGCTTCTCATATACTACATCTAAGAATTCCAGAAGCATCAAGTACATCACTCATATCATTATAAACCATCTTTTATTATTTCTTCACTATTGTGTATAATTTTACTACTATTCAAGCAGTGTGTGTACCTATATCACAAACACACACTATCTCTTGATATAAGCTGAAGGATGAAATATTTCATCATTCACTCATCTTTCTATACCTTTTTTCTCCCATGTATAATTGTTTAAGAGGTCTCTGTGTGGTCTGGTTTTATTTTTTCCCATAAAAAAAAATTGGTAGAGGTCTAGTTGACCTGGACAGCCTTGTGTAATGCTATGAACCAAGATCCATGGTGTGCATAAATTTTTTAAATATAAACTTCTTGGTAGTAGGTGATCACCAAGTGGAGATAACTAGGTCTCTTTTGAGACTGAAACTCCTATTTTTATCTTCTATGTTCATGTTATATTTTATTTCTTGTCTTTGCTTATTCAAACCAGAAAACATTACTTTTCTTTGATAGTGAATCTTAGATATTGTTTATAACTATTTTTTATTTACTAAATTACATTCAAAAATTATATCAATCTTTCAAATTATTGTAAATTAGAATTAATCAATCTTTTGATAAATTAATCAAACATTAAAAATTATTATAAAATACTTACTTTGGTTAATTGTCATACTTTTCAAAAAAATTGTTGACTCTTAATAAATTTTATAAAACATAAATTTTTATAGGAACTCAATTCACCCCACCTCTATTGAGTGTCCTAATCTGACCAAAAAATATATTTTCAAAATGTTTTATGTTTTGAAAATATTTTTTTAGTGGAAAGTTAGTTTCCCTCAATAATTTTTTTAAAATATTTTTAAATCTTCCATTATAAATTTTCAAGTTTATTTTCAAAGAAAATGATTTCCATATTGTTTTATGTTTTAAAAAGTTATTTTTAAAGAAAATTTATCTTCCTCAAGAAACGTTCCATGTGATTTATCTTTCAAATTCATATTCCATCTAAAATTATATCCTTTGATGTAAATTATTCTTTATTGGGTATATAAACCAAGGATACCGATATTATTATTTTTTTGAATGGTTTATGATGAAAATATTCTTAGGAAACCCGTTTCTCTTCCAAATTTTATACCATAATAAAATTTATATGAAACCTGCTTATTTTTTCCATAGGTCATATTAAGATGAAATGATGAAATGATTATGAATCCTATCTATTTTCCATAGATTATGATAGGATGAAATTTTTAAGAAACCCATTTCATTTCCTAAGTCATTATATTATGAATATTTTATAATCTTATAGCACACATAAATGTAGTTTTCATTATGGGAAGGGTGGGACCTATATCTACCTTAAATTCATTGGGTAAATATTTATGTCTCATGAGATAGACAGGACTAGAATAGGAATTGGAATTGGTTTAGTTAGGGAAGTTGTCATCTATTATGGTCATGGGAGTGAACCATGACTACTATGATGGTTTGGGGGGTGAACCCATTACACTATGATATCCATGGAAGTGATCCTTGACTACTATGGAAATGATTTTTTTATGTTTATGTGTATACCAAAAATTTATGTCTTATTCCAATGTTATTTTCTCAAGAATCGTGTTCTTTTATTCCCTTACGAATCATGTCTATGAACTTCAATAATTATTCTATGACTCAAGATTATGATCTTGGATATGCAGGGTAAGTTTTTAAAATGTTATTCTCATGTTCTCATACCATAATGTTCATATTATTCTTATGTATCTCCCTTGTTTACCCTTACTGAGGAAATGAGGTCACCCTCACTTATGTTTCCTTTCTGTAAGTTATGAAGAAATTTATTACGTATTATATGTATAAGAAGGGTGATAGTTATGAAGATCGTAGTGGGAGATGATTTAGTTTACCTATGGACTAATTTTTTGTTTTTCCATGTTTCCAAAGACAGTAACTATTAAGGTACTCAGGTGTTTTTTATGTAATATAATGAATATTCATAAAAAATGATGTAATATCTATGTATGATAAGCCTGGGTATCTATATTGAAAACCCAATATCACCCTTACATAGTGTCTACTTGCAATAATGTTGTATGTTGTGATAGATTTTCCAATATATAGTCCATCTAAATGTGAGATTTCCCTTATACAATAGCTTTCATTGGCCTTTATGTAGTGCATATAGAGGATTTCTACACTGACATAGTGTTATTACCTTGATTCAACTCATATTTTACCTTCATGTAATTGTGGAATTCTCATTGGTACCTTTACATATCTCATTCTACCCTTTCGTATATTTTGAAATATACAGTGGTACTCTAATGTAGTTCACACCTATAGAGGTTACCTTGATGCATGATCTCTATACCTTAACATAACCTATTGATATATGGAGGTACCCTTATATATGTCTACATGAGTATTTTTACCTTTACATGGTTAGTCTATGTGGCCATAAAGATTCCTTTACATTATATAAATAAGGATGCTTGGGGTTTTATCCACGGGAAATTCATAGGATTTTTCCTAAAGTCTGATGCTCAACCAAAGTCCTATGATGGAAAATTCATATGATCTTGTCTATCCAAATCCAAATGATTGATGGTGTTATAATATAATATGAACAATTATAAAAATTTATACAAATAACTCATTTTCCATTTCGAACCTCTGACCTACAAAAATGATTATAGAATCCTAATGTAGGATTTTTATGAATTAGAAACAAAATTATTTATACATGAATAACTAGAATTGAAATCCTTTAAATAACTAAATTCCACAATTCAAAATTAATATATGGATTTTAAATAAATTCTATAAGATGAATAAAAATTTTAAAAACAATGATTCGGGTTATTCATTCATTTTACATATGATTTTACCATGTATAAAATATATTAATTTACGTTATTTTAAATTATTTTTAGGTTTAATTATCATTGAAAAATATAAAAAATAATATTAAAAAAATTTCTCACATCACTCCCCCACACTTACACTGTTGTACTCATGGGAAATAAAAAACAATTAACTAAAATATTATCCTAACTAGTTATAAACACAAAAACTCAAAATGAAGAAAACAAAGATCTATCTACTCCTATAAATATCAATCCTCTTATATAAATTTAAACCATTTCCCATTTCATTACATGTTAATGTTTTAGTTCCAAGAGTGAAATTATTAAATTTTTAGAATAAATAAAACTTTAACAATGGGAAATTTCAATTTATCACTCTCCCCTTAGGTTTATTAAACCTAGGATCTATTTTTTACCTGAATGACTCAACTCAAATGATATTCCAATAATCCAATTTCTTACTTCTCTATTGGGTTCAACATTCCCTCACCCAAATCCATTCATTCTCAAAAAATACACACTTATATAAATTTTTCCCAAAAAATGTATTGATCAAAGAACTTGTTGTATGTGCAATGGAAATTATTAATCGCATAGCCTGTGCCTAACTGTCTCAAAATTTCATTGTGGGGTCTCAATTACCCATTTTAATCATTCTTCAAATTACATATATGAATATATTTTTAGTTGGATATCTAAGGTGTTATTTTTCAAAAAAGATGAGTTACCCAAGGTATAAGTTAAAAAATATTTTTTCCACCTGATATAAATTAAAATTCAATTTAACCTTTTCAATAACACTCATTTTTCTAGTTTTAAAACATAATTTCCATCAAAAAAGTAGAAAATTCACTCATAAATAATGAAAATAAAACAATTTTAGGGTTTATGAAATACTCAGAAATTGTGCGGTAACTTTACAAGTAAGGTAAGTATTTAAACTCAATTTTCTAAACCTAAAAACCCACTTAAAAGAAAGAATAGAAATGTAAAATAGTAATAAGAATTTATTTACAAATACTAAAAACATATCCAAAAATATTTTAAGATACCCTAAGACATGTTTGAGCCTCATCCACAACACTATTCATCAATGCCCCATGAATTTTTAGAAAAAATACATAAATATTGTAGAGAATAAATAGTGTAAAGGATAGAAACATCATGGTATTTGTTGATACATCGAGTTTGAGTTATACTCTCCCATGGTACTTTTTTGATAACATGATCTAATCTCCTCAGGTTTTCTACTTTGGAAACCTACTAAATTCATATTCAAAATAATACATTAATTAAGAAGTAGTAAAATAATGAAATTATTATTTCACCCAGAATTTGGCACAAACTTTTGAGTACCTCCAGTGGAAATTTTATATTATTAACCCTAGTCTGATGATGGGTTTTTTTATGATTGAAACCAAAACATCTTATTTTTACCATTAACCATTATTGTACACTAGTTTTGTTGAATCCTATGAATAGAGTGAGGAATTACCAACCCTTTAGTAAAACCTCTTGGATTTCTAGTCCACGTTCTTGTTGAGAAATTAAATCCTACCAAAAGACAATTAAAGGAATGGTAAAGTAATTCTTTCTCCAAGCCTGACCTTGACATCAAACAAGTTGAATATGATCTTTCCCATAATCAAATTATAAATTAGTAGCATAATTTTTCCTTCATAAAGAAAATATAGGCCCATTATAAGATGTATGATCTTCTTAATATAATGTAAAGGATTGACCAAAGTCATTTTAATGTTAAATTTTTGAAGAATGGTGACATTGTAACATCCCAAACATCGATTCCACTAAAAGGTGCTCCGAGCCTAGTGGGTCACATGGCCTCAAGCGCATATCCCAAAATTCCAGAGGCTGCCGACTAGTAGCGAGGGCCTGGATGAGTCTTTGGGGAGCCTATTATCTTATTGGCATAGTGTAGCATATCGTAATATCAATAATAGATACAAATATTGGAATCAATAAACCATATAATAGAAACAAACAGTGGAAGACTAATAAATGACAACAACAGAATATTTCTCATATACAGAATGGTTCTACATAACATATGTCTCTAATAAAGCATCCAAAATAGGAATATGAGGTATAATTACATTCCATATAAAAAAATTAAAAAAAGTCCAAAAATAAACCCAATAGCATCGCAAAACATAGCTCGGTCTCGTACTCTCTTGTTATAAAGCACCATATCAATTACCTATAGAAGGGTGATTTCCCTTATCATTACCTACCATCATATAATCTTGTTGGGTTCAAAAAGGTAACCCAAATAGGGTTTGAGATATAATCCCAGTAGTCAACCACCTAATGTTTGTTCCAATCAATCAGTTAACATATATGAAAGGTAATGTGCAATATGAAAAGTATTAAGCAAGTAAGTACTCAAAATTAAATATCCTACTTGGACTGGTTTACATTTACATTCAATTAATATCCATTTAAATATTCAATTATATTGACTTTATAAGTCTCGAGATCTGGATCAAGTTGGTAATCCCTCATTTAATTGGTGTCTAAATAGATTCCTCAAAAGGACATCTAAACAAATAAGTTAAGACCAAATCCAAGCTTGTGATTTGACTTGGAAGACACATCATAAGTCATTTCATTTATAATTTACTTTAGAAATCGGTCCTATACATCACATTCCTAAGTTTTAATTCAAGTATTTATCTGGGTTAAACATCAACCAACACCCTATAATCCCATCCTTGGTGAACCTCACAGGTACCCGGTATCTCTCTAAGTGAGGTATAAAGTCACAGCAAATCGAGTTCATCCTTGTAAATTCACACGAAGCCCGAGTATCACCCTTTTCATAATAGTCAAATTCCATATGAGTCCATCCATGTAATTCTCATAATAATCCTTGTATCACTCAACATATAATTCTATCCTCAATTAGTCTTTCCATGGTATCCCTCAATGGTTCCATTTAACAGCCATGGACTAATAACATTTAACCAATGAGTCCATTCATGGAATCCTAAGATGGATCCATGTATCACCCAAGGAATAAATTTCAATATTCAGATGAGTCCATCCATGGAATTATAATTATAATCCTTGTATCACCCAAGTCCATTTTTCATTTATCTAATTCAATTCCACTTAACATTTAATTCAACATTCCAAGGTCAAAACCTATAGCATCTAATATCAAACTCACCTAAAAGGTGTATCAAGCCTTTTAAAACCTCAATGGTCTTGGCCTTTCAATTAATCATGTGGGAATAATTCATTTATAAATAATTACATGCATAATAAACTGATACATGGATTTAACATCATTTAACTCATGTGGGCATATCATGATAATGAGCTTCCCATTCCAAATAAATTCATTACATCGCATGGAAACAACATAACTCACATGGCCTAGTAGTTCAAGGTCTATTAAAATACTCACATGTCAATTTTCAATATAAAAATCATAAGAAGCCTATCAAGCTATCCCATAGCTTAATTATAAAATAACTCAAATGGGAAAATCCATAATTATAGAAATTTAATCTAATTGCATCAATTCAAGTCATAGACACAACTTTACTCAAATTTGGAAGGTAAACATGATTTAAACAATAAATTCATACATGGTTCAAGGGGAAAGTCATCCATTACATACCCTTAATTAAATTTAATTACAATCTAACAATATTTCAATTCCATTTATAATAGGTTCTATTTTTAACAACCCATAAAAGTGATAAAGGCACACCTCAAAGGGGTGTCCTAGTCATAAATCCATAGAGGTCCATTCAATGAAACTAACCAATGGGGTGGCCCTTATTTAAGATATATAACCTAAAACATGCAAAAACGCACCTATTAAAATACCTAGAACACAAAAGGAAATAATGGGGTTCAATTTCAATTAAGGCAATGCCTGAAAAATGGGTGTGCTACACCCCAACATATATAAACATTTTTAATTTCAAAGAAATGAATGAGAGAACCAAACTTAGGCTCATTCTTCATAGATCTTCTAGTACCAATCTTTGACTCCCCTTGGTTTGAAATAAATCTAAATAATGGATGAAGAATAAGAAATTAGGGCATTTGAGCCAAAATCCAAATAGCACAGCTGATTCCAAAAATAAGTGCATACAATAAAATAGGAATTAAGTACGTGTTGTTACAGATCCAAGGAGACAAACCATGTTCAAATTGGAGTCTATATAGAGAGTCTATCTGAAAAACTACCCTAGGCACTAAGGAGGAGCTTGCATGTTTGGGGATCATGTGTATAGGAGAAAACCTCTTTTAGTTTTATAAAATAATTCTAATTAAATTTAAAATTCTTAAAATTCTTAAAATTATGGGGACAAATGGTTTACCCACATGGGTTCCTGTACACCAAGGGGAACCCTCATGGTTATCTCACATAGCTTATAAACCTTGTGAAAACCATTCTTAAACTCTCTATCAAAAACTACTAAAAACTATAGAACTATCGCATGGTCGTGCAGCTCCTTTTTCATGGTTTACAAAAACCATGTGTTTTGTAAGCCCCTGTTGTCTAGCCTCGCACGGTTTACTAAAATTGTGTGGCCTATCATGCACAGTTTTTCCTAACTATGTGCTAGGCCAAAAACACCCCAAAACTAGGTTCTGGGCTCTAAACAAGCTCTAAACACACCTGAGACCTCCATGACCCCAACAGAAATTCATTTTAAGCCATATTTAAGTAATCAAAATAATATTTGATGGAAAACACAAGATTCTTACATCAAAGAATAATTGAGTTTTTACAAACTTTCCCATTTAAAGAAATTCACCCTCGAATTTCCCTTCCATGAGTGGTGAAGAAAAATTTGAGAACAAAACCATCTAGTGTGCTCATACATTTTAGTCCCTCTCCTAGGTCTCATCTTACACTCATTCGTGATGCCATAGTTCCCATACTAAAGGGATGGACCGGCCTCTGATAACCTTCATGATATTATCCAAAATTTGTATAGGATTCTCCTCAAATGATGCATCTACTTGTAACTAATACTACTTGGGATGAAAATCATGTGACATGTCTAAATAGTAACTTCACATTTGAGAAACATGGAAGATGTCATGCACAGCTTGATACCTTTGAGGTAACTGCAACCGATAGGATACTGGACCAACTTTATCCAGAATCCTAATCAACCCAACATATCTCGGAGAAAGATTACCCTGTCCCTTGATCCTCTTGTGTACCAACCTCGGTGAAACATGTAGGAAAACTAATCCCCAACCATGAACTCTAGAGGTTATCAATGTAAATTGGTGTAAGATTTCTGATGAGACTATGCAGTATCCATCCAATTCCTAATTGACCGCACCTATTTTGTGGTCTCTTGGACAAGACGAGGTCCCGCCATAGCTTCATCTCCTGCCTCCAACCAACATATGGTTGATCGGCATGGCCTACCATGAAAATCCTCATATCACTCCATCTGAATAGTTTCTTGAAAGATATTGTTGTATGATAACTCAACCAGGGGTATGTGCCTCCTCCAAAAGCCCCCAAAATCTAGGACTCAGGCCAGTATCATGTCCTCAAGCACATAAATTGTGCACTCTGGATGGCCACCTATCTCAGGGAAGTATATTGTGCTCAAAAGCGCCTATGTACCTAGTTCCCTCTATATCCCTTTCTAGAATCAAGAAACAAACAAGGTGTCCCTATCTGAAATGATAGAATGCAGGACCCCTTTTATTTGTAAAATATCACAAATATACAACCTTCCAAGCTCATCAACACTAAAGGTTTACTTGATCAGTAGGAAATGATAAACCTTTCTGATCCTATCAAATTCAACCCATACAACATCATTATTTAGAGGATACCTCGGTAAACCTGTCATGAAACCCATCAAGATTTCATTCCTTCTCTACTTCGGAATGGGTAGCTGCTGTAAAAGTCTGGATGCTCGCTTCTGTTCTGCCCTAACAAGCTAACAGGTGGAACATCTCTTGAAAGAACCAGCTACATGTCTTTTCAAGATTATCCACAAATACTAATGATGTAAATACCAAAACATCTTGGTGACACCAATATCCACTATCAATTTTAAATCATAAAAACCTAGAAATATCTCCTCACACATGTTTAAGGAGACCCACACGTGAACATATACCTGCAGGATATCATCCTTGCCTGTGGTCCAAATAAGAGGAGGGTCCTCACCTTGTAACGACCTGAAATTTTGAATAAATCTTGTTTCCTAATTTTGTGTGTTATTATATTTTATTTTTATACTCAACAAAAATGTTTAATTTGATAACATGAGTATAATTAAAATGAGACCATTGGGTTTTCATTGTTATATGACCATTGTTCAATATGACCTCTGTAAACTAAAAGTTTCGATTATTGTCTCAAAATACAAGTAATCTTGTTTAATTAATATAGAAAGAAGATTCAATGGCCTCACCCAGTAGTCTTGGACCGATCGAAGCCCATCTAACAGAGCTGGGGAAGGAGGTAGCACCACTGGGCATTTCTCTGGACCAAACCCAAACCTAACTTCATCGTGTGAAGCTAGAACGGAATCTCCTTCGTGAGAAGTTCAAACTGATAGAAATTACTACTCTTACGATGTTGGCCGAGCCTCCCTCGGATTCTCTCACCTTAGCACACCTTACACTTAGGTCCTATGCTGGTGTGATAAGGGTCTATGTAAGGAGACCGTAACTGCCTTGTGTAAGCCTTTATTTTAAATAAAAATTGGGATTTCTTCTTATGATGATGTTTATGACTTTTTAAATGTGCGGATAAATATAGTATGCATACTTTTGGTGAATTTTAGAGAAAGGATATTTTAAAAAATGTTTATGTAAACCTTAAATAATTAAAAATGTGTAATGATTTTCAAAAAATGGTCTTTTACAATTATGTTCAGTACGAAATTTAGAGTCTAAAAAGATCAACTTAATTTTTGATGAATAGTAAATTATGAATAGTGATTTTATGCTTAGGATTAGTAATGTGACCAAATGGATTAGTAATCTCACTTAAAGAAAGTATTAATATAATCTAGGCACCTTGATTAAGTAATTTGATTCAATAAAATGGTTAAATAATGGTTTCATAAATTATTATTCAAGTATTAGTTTTTTTCGGGTGAATAGTGTTTTTTTAATTAAAAATTAAAATAAAAATATTTAGAAAATTATTTTTATAAAATGGATTTCATTTTTGAACTCAGAGCATCGATATTAGGTTAAGGTAAATTTTGGGGTTTTTCTGAAAAAAAATGAATTTTCAGTGAATAGAGTATTTATTTAAAAAATAATTTAAAAATATTTAGAAAATTATTTTTTTAAAATGGAGTTCATTTTTGAAATCAGAGAATTGATATGTGGTTAAGGTGAAATTTTGGGATTTTTCTGAGAAAGTTGAATTTTCAGTGAATAGTAAAAATACAGTTTTAGGGTTTCGGTATGTTTAATGACATCATAACTGTATCATGATGATTCCATGAGATATTTTATGGGTTCGAAAACCAAAGGTGATGAATTATTGTATTGTGGGGCCCATGTGGCCTAACTTCATGGGAAATATCTTGGGAGAGCACAGGGGTTTGAGAAACCCACTTATGAGGTGTCCCTTGGCCATTAATGCCTTGTCCCCTCACTTTCCCTATTAATACCAAGACATTATCTCATCCTTGGGACTCCAAAATCATTCTCAACTAAGTTCCGGTCTCCTTACCTCCCAAGGAGTCCTCCCAAGGTTCCCCCAAGCCCTCAAGGTCCAAACCTTTGAATTTTAAGAGTTATGTTTTAAGGTAAGGGATCTGACCCCCTCTCTTTCTTTTCAAGTGATCTCTTTTATGTCATTTATTTTATGATCCATGTTCTTATGTTGGAGGATGTTCTTTTATATTAATTATACTGTATGTTTTATGTTAATATGATGAGATACCCCCTCTTACTCTCATCATTTCATTTTATGAATGTTTATGTGGCGCCGTTAGGCTGCCGAAATTTTTGTAACGGATTCTTTCACCCTTCTCATTTTCAAGTTCTATTTTCTTGTCAAGTCTTTCAAGTTCATTTTTATTATGTTGGTGTATGATCTCTATATCTATCATACTGATCTTCTATGATCATATTATGAGATACCCCCTTTGATCTCTTCAATTCAGTATTTTAAAGTTTTAAGTGACGTCGTTGGGCTGCCGAATTTTTAAGTGGTTCTTTTACCCTTCTCGTTTTGAAGTTCTACTTTCATGTAAAGTCTTTCAAGTTCCTTTTTATTATATTGTGGTATTATCTCTATATCTATCATACTTATATTTTATGTTCATATTATGGGAGACCCTATTTTATCTCATCAATTCATTTTTTGAAGTTTAAGTGACGTCGTTAGGCTGCCGAATTTTCATAAGAGAAATCTTATTTTTGTCTTCCTTTCATGTTCTTCATTTCATATGGTACATCTTTAAAATTTAATTAAAATGTTCATATATCCTTCATATTCCGTACCTCTACTGTTTTATGGATCATTTATCAGTGGGTGACCCATGTCCCCTCTCTTTTCAATGTTTTCTAAAACCTCGTAACATAGCTGTTATGCTGCAAAATTTCTGTCTCAAAATGTCTCTCTCTTTTTCTAAAGTTCTTTTATTTTATTAAGTGAATACTCTAAGCTCTTTCTTATAAATTGGTATTCACATATATACCAAAATTTTCTATTTTAAATTCTGGGATTTACATACATGAGATCCACCTTCCTTTTCTGTGGGTTTTAAAGTGACATTAAGATCGTGTCTTTAAAGCGTTTTTTAAAACGTTATGATTATGAAATGAAACCCATTTATTTTATGCTATATGGGTTTTTTATGAAATTTTTGATGATGATATATGTGGCTCACATGATAATAAAGGAAAATTTAAGGGTGCACCCTGATAGCGCTCCAATGCATTGGGTAATGATGTAACCACTAGAGATTACAATTTTCACGATATCTTGGTGAATAACCCTGGTAATTTTCAAATGACACCTTGGGGATGGACCTTGGTGATATGTTCATGATTTTCTATGTTAAATGATGTAGCCACATCTTAAAGTTGTGAAAAATTTTATTTTTATTATGATATTCCACATGATTTCTTTCTCATGCCTTAAAGTTCTTTTTCATGACATAGTTGATGTATCTCAAGTTCACGTGTTAAATGTTTCTCTTGTTCCCTTACTGGACCTTCTGCTCACCATTTATTTTGATGTTTGTCCCCAGGTTATGGGATGCAGTAATGAACCTAGGATGAACTTAAGGATAAACCTTTCAAGTGTTTAAGAAGAATGTTTTTTTCTCATGTAATAAGTTCCTGGTTTCCAAGACACTAAACCTTAAAGATCCTCGGTTTTGTAGAATGTAATGAAAAGTTATGTTATAAAAAGGCAGGATGCTATAGTTGGTATCAAAGGATGGTTTAGTTATTTTTGGAAATTAGGATATTAAAACTTTAGGAAGAACCCTATAGAAAATTATAAATATAGGAAGTCTTCCTGGTATTTTGGTGAGTATTGAGTAAGGGGTTTCCAAGCAAATACATCCCTGTCTGGATAGGAGAAGGTAGAGGTGGCTCTGGCATAGATGTATATAGGGGTAAAACCTAAAAACACCGCTTTGATCTAGACTCGAATAGGAACTGGTACACGACAACGGGCCTTGCTGCACTCTTGGTTATGACACTCCCGGGGGATATGCTTTGGTAAATTCATAAGCTTAGTATGAACCATTGTTAAAGGAACAAAGATAAAATAAAATAAAGATTCACATAAGAATATATGATCATGGATAACCTAGATGGGAACCTAGGGGATCACAAGGTAGGGTATACTATTCTTCTACAATTTATCCTTATATGCTTTAAGTTCCTTTTCATGATTATTGGCTTAGTATTTAAGCCCTTAATTATACTTTCTCTTCTTTGTTAATGGTGGGAAATGAAAGAACATGTCCCAACAACCAATGTGATAGGAAATGTGATGATTACCATATTAATATGACAGAGATGATTAGGGGATTAAAGGATGATTATTATTGTGGAATACGTTCACTATTTTGGGGACCCTATATGATCGAGGTAAATATATTACTATGGTATTTTCATTGAGGAGTAAGGTTGCCTTATATTTTGAAGAATCAATGATTTTAAGGTGGACTTATAGTAATTTAGGTTACTTATGGGAATGATTAACCTATCTTGGGTAAAATATGTTTAGGTTAGCTACTTTTTTTATAAGATGTTAGGAGTGGTTGATGTTGTTTGGAGATGAACAATGAATTTTATTTTGGAAGACTATGTTATCAAATCCTTCTTGTATTTGGGTTTCAATCTTAGTTTGGTTTATTATGAGGAATTTTAAGGACCATTATTTATGGAATGGTCTATGATGAACCATGAGTAGTACCATGGAACTTTTAAGGTTTAAAAGTAGTTTCCATTCCTATGGGATTCTTTCTTTTTGAAGAGTTGTTTACCATAACCTATCTGTTTTTGGGATAATGTTTAAAGATAGAAGAAATAGATAGTTAATCTTCTGTGGATTATGTGATTCTCTAGAAGATGATTCTTGTGTTTTGATGAGACCAAGTAGTTTTGAATGCTCATCATTTGGAGAAAATATTAATTTTGGTAGAGACTTATTAAAGGATGAAACTCTATTTTAAGGTAGGTATATTTCCTTATGTTTTTGTTATATGTAGTAAATGAATTCCTCAAAATTATGAAAAGGAACGTAAAACAAAAACTTTGTTGGTTTACGTTTCCTACTAGGTAATCACAGACCGTTTACACACATCTTAAGTTTGGGATTTTATTATGGTTAACTTTCTCCTAATCATGTTTTCTATCACTCTCCCTCATAACTTGACCCTTTGTTTTCTCCTCCATTTCCATATTTTCTACATGGAATCCTAGTGTGGGTTAAGTCGGGTGACCTTTGTACTTCCCTTTCTTTCTTTTAAAGTAATATTTTTACGGACTCCTTTTCCGATGTGGGACTTTCAATGAAATTTCAAAACCCAATTTTAAAAATTGAGAGGACGCAATTTCTTAAGGGGGGAAGATTGTAACGACCCGAAATTTTGAATAAATCTTGTTTCCTAATTTTGTGTGTTATTCTATTTTATTTTTATACTCAAAAAAAAATGTTTCATTTGATAACATGAGTATAATTAAAATGAGACTGTTGGGTTTTTACTGTTATATGACCATTGGTCAATATGACCGTTGTAAACTAAAAGTTTCGATTATTGTCTCTAAATACAAGTAATCTTGTTTAATTAATATAGAAAGAAGATTTTATGGCCTCACCCAGTAGTCTTGGACCGATCGAAGCCCATCTAACAGAACTTGGGAAGGAGGTAGTACCACTGGGCTTTGTTCTGGACCAAACCCAAACCGAACTTCATCGTGTGAAGCTAGAACGGAATCGCCTTCACGAGAAGTTCAAACTGATAGAAATTACTACTCGTGCGATGTTGGTCGAGCCTCCCTCGGATTCTCTCACCTTAGCACACCTTACACTTAGGTCCTATGCTGGTGTGATAAGGGGGTATGTAAGGAGACCGTAACTGGCTTGTGTAATCCTTTGTTTTAAATAAAAATTGGGATTTCCTCTTATGATGATGTTTATGACTTTTTAAATGTGCGGATAAATATAGTATGCATATTTTAGGTGAATTTTAGAGAAAGGATATTTTAAAAAATGTTTATGTAAACCTTAAATAATTAAAAATGTGTAATGATTTTTAAAAAATGGTCTTCTACAATTATGTTCAGTACAAAATTTAGAGTCTAATAAGATCAACTTAATTTTTGATGAATAGTAAATTAGGAATAGTGATTTTATTCTTAGGATTAGTAATGTGACCAAATGGATTAGTAATCTAACTTAAATAAAGTATTAATATAATCTAGGCACCTTGATTAAGTAATGTGATTCAATAAAATGGTTAAATAACGGTTTCATAAATTATTATTCAAGTATTAGTTTTTTTCGGGTTAATAGTGTTTTTTTAATTAAAAATTAAATTAAAAATATTTAGAAAATTATTTTTATAAAATGGATTTCATTTTTGAACTCAGAGCATCGATATTATGTTAAGTTAAATTTTGGGGGTTTTCTGAAAAAAATGAATTTCCGGTGAATAGTGTATTTATTAAAAAAATAAATTAAAAATATTTAGAAAATTATTTTTATAAAATGGAGTTCAATTTTGAAATCAGATCATTGATATTTTGTTAAGGTGAAATTTTGGGATTTTTCTGAGAAAGTTGAATTTTCAGTGAATAGTAAAAATACAATTTTAGGGTTTCGGAATGTTTAATGACATCATAACTTTATCATGATGATGTCATGATATATTTTATGGGTTTGCCGACCAAAGGTGATGAATTATTGTATTGGGGTCCCCACGTGGCCTAACTTCATGGGAAATATCTTGGGAGAGCACATGGGTTTGAGAAACCCACTTATGAGGTGTCCCTTGGCCATTAATGCCTTCTCCCCTCACTTTCCCTATAAATACCAAGCCATTCTCTCATCCTTGGGACTCCAAAATCATTCTCAACGAAGTTCTGGTCTCCTTAACTCCCAAAGAGTCCTCCCAAGGTGCCCCCAAGCCCTCAATGTCCAAACCTTTGAGTTTTAAGAGTTACGTTTTAAGGTAAGGGATCTGACCCCCTCTCTTTCTTTTCAAGTGATCTCTTTTATGTCATTTATTTTATGATCCATGTTCTTATGTTGGAGGATGTTCTTTTATGTTCATTATACTTTCCTTTTTATGTTCATATCATTGGAGACCCCCTCTTACTCTCATCATTTCATTTTATGAAAGTTTAAGTGGCGCCGTTAGGCTGCCGAAATTTTTGTAACGGATTCTTTCACCCTTCTCATTTTCAAGTTCTATTTTCTTGTCAAGTCTTTCAAGTTCCTTTTTATTATGTTGGGGTATGATCTATATATATATCATACTGATATTTTACTATCATATGATGAGATACCCCATTTTATCTCTTCAATTCAGTATTTTAAAGTTTTAAGTGACGCCGTTAGGCTGCCGAATTTTTAAGTGGTTCTTTCACCCTTCTCGTTTTGAAGTTCTACTTTCATGTAAAGTCTTTCAAGTTCCTTTTTTTTATGTTGGGGTATTATCTCTATATATATCATACTTATATTTTATGTTCATATGATGTTAGGCCCTATTTGATCTCGTCAATTCATTTTTTGATGTTCAAGTGACGTCGTTAGGCTGCCGAATTTTCATAAGAGAAATCTTATTATTGTATTCCTTTCATGTTATTCATTTCATATGGTACATATTTAAAATTTCATTAACATGTTCATATATCCTTCATATTCTGTCCCTATACTGTTTTATGGATCATTTATGAGTGGGTGACCCATGTCCTCTCTCTTTTCAATGTTTTCTAAAACCTCGTAACATAGCCGTTATGCTGTAGAATTTCCGTCTCAAAATGTCTCTCTCTTTTTCTGAAGTTATTTTATTTTATTAAGTGAATACTCAAAGCTATTTCTTCTAAAGGGGTATTCACATATATACCAAAATGTTCTATTTTAAATTCTGGGATTTACATACATGAGACCCACCTTCCTTTTCTGTGGGTTTTAAAGTGACATTAAGATCGTGTCTTTAAAGCAGTTTTTAAAACATTATGATTATGAAATGAAACCCATTTATTTTATGCTATATGGGTTATTTATGAAATTTTTTATGATGATATATGTGGCTCACATGATAATAAATCCAAATTTAATGGTGTGCCCTGATAGCGCTCCAATACATTGGGTAATGATGTAACCACTAGAGATTACAATTTTCACGATATCTTGGTGAATAACCATGGTAATTTTCAAATGACACCTTAGGGATGGACCTTGGTGATATGTTCATGATTGTCTATGTTAAATTATGTATCCACATCTTAATGTTATGAAAAATTTTATTTTTATTATGATATGCCACATAATTTCTTTCTCATCCCTTAAAGTTCTTTTTCATGACATAGTTTATGTATCTCAAGTTCACGTGTTAAATGTTTCTCTTATTCCCTTACTGGGCTTTCTGCTCACCCTTTATTTTGATGTATGTCCCCAGGTTATGAGATGCAGTAATGAACCTACGATGAACTTAAGGAGAAGCCTTTCAAGTGTTTAAGAAGAATTTTTTTTTCTCATGTAATAAGTTCCTGGTTTCTAAGACACTAAACCTTAAAGATCCTCGGTTTTGTAGAATGTAATGAAAAGTTATGTTATAAAAAGTAATGATGTCATACACCTTCCACACTCTCCCTTAGAACTAGGAAATCGTATTCTAATATCTACCTCATCATCATTAAATTCATAAGGGTAGAGGTAACATCTAAGGAAGATAGAAACGTATTCCCCTATCAGGAGCCAAGCCAGGTTGACCCTGAACTGGTCACCTGAGTCGGTCTGCACCAAATCCTGAAGGGAATTCCCAATCCCCACGGGCTGGCACAAGTTCTCAGGTATCAATATTACAACATGGGAATGATTTACCCAATTATATAATGATAGAAAACCAAGAATACAAATAAACCAAAACTAAAAAAACACAACCAAACATGATATAAGAAAATTCCAAATTTAAAGTTTATAACTCTATGAAAAACCCCAAAATAACTATAGCAAATTAAAACTAAAACTCCGACCCAAGCCTCTATGAAACATGAGGAGAAACATACCTAATCCACCACCACTAAGATCCCCAAAGAGTTACACTAGGAACCCAAACCATCCACACAACACATTTTTCCTCTACCTGGAACAAACATACAACAATATTTGCAAATACCTATAGGGTTTGATCCAAATACCAGTAGGATTCCACCAAGATAAAAGATTCCATGCCAAAACATTTTAAATATAATCTAACATTCTAATTTAAGTAAAATATTTTTTTCAAAATATTTCTAGGAAAAATATTTATCAGGTAAATAGTTTATAAAAGAACACAGAAACCATTTCACAACCACTAGCTTAAAAGAAAAAGGGAATTTAAAAAAGAAAACACACACACTCAATAGGTCCTTTGTATGCTGATGAAAGGAACTATTCTATATAAGCATTATATTAGGTATATCACCATGGGAATATCCCTAGGGTGAAACTACATCATGTGGGATTCTAGGAACCTCATGTCTCGGTGAAAATGTGGTATAGTAACCACAACCAATAGAGCTCTCATGTATGAGCCACTAGAGAGGAGTAACATCCAAAATTATAGTGGTCTCCAATCATCATATATATTTATTTAGTGTTGTCATCATCAATACTGCTAAGTGTAACCATACCGAATCTTCATTTGTATCACTATCAACCTATTCCTAGTCCATCCATCTAGTTATCCAGGATTCCCTTGTGCTCAATTATGTTCCACATATCACACAACACATCATTATCACATTTCTTGAGCTCAAAAATCTAACAAAAAAATATTTACCACCACTTACCCAACCCAAAACCTCTTTCAAAACCAAGAACACACTAGAAATACTTTAAAACATGATCCACAACACTTTTATAATATAATAAAAATGCTTAAAAATTTATAAAACACTTTCGACATTCACGAAAAGGGTTTACACTAGGAAAACACCCAATTAATTTTTGGAAAAACACATTTTAATACATAAGAATTTAAAAACTATTTAAAAAAGGGTTTCTCACCACCCACACATTTTATCAAATACATTTAAGGAAAAATTCACAAAGGGACAAGTGAAACATGCACGGATTATAGCTTGTTTTCTCAAAAAATACAATTTTTAATACCAAAGAACATTTAATCTTTTCAAAAACTCAATCTGCACCTAACATATTACCCATAGATCATAAATAAAGAATAAATCAGGAAAATCCATGGACCAAGTCCCTTTTTAAAGTCAAACATAAACTAAGACCATTTCTAAAACATTTCCTTCATCATTTAAAAATTTACATCTCATATTTATAAATGAACAATAATCCAAACCTTCCAAATAATTTCATTTCCTTTTTAAAACTATCATCCAAAATCATAAGACCTATAAGTTTCTTTATAAACATGATTCACGCCTTTAAAACAACCCCAAAACCCCTTTTTAAGTAGCATTTTTTAATAACAAACACACAACATAGTCATTTTCTTTATTAAAAATCATTTCTAACTTATAAACACACAAACCACTTCAAAAAAATCATTCACACCACATAATTAAATTAAAAAATTCATATATAAATTCAAAAAATCATAATAAATACATCCAAAATTTTTATGACATAGAACCGCCAACCTCATATGAATAAATTTCCAAAAAAAAGTTGTGAAACTGTAATCGCGCATCAACTGCACCTCGAACAAGCCCTAAGAAGGAATGGTTCAATAAAAGAAACCAATATTAGACCCTAAAAAATAAGTCTAACCCTTAATAGAACCCCATGACTATGGGAGAAGATAATCCCAATGGAAACCAGAATAAAACTTACCCAGAGGGGCGGCTACCATAGGGAGGGTTCGTGCACTAGGGAGGCACTGGCGGTGAGCACGCCGAAATAATGGAGGCACACAGGGGAGGAGGGCCAACCAATAGGGGAGGCACGCGAGTAAGGTGGATCATGCAAGTGGACCAGGAAAGGGGTATAAGGGTGGGAATGGCCACACGGTGTGGAGTAGGGGTAGCTGGAGGGAGTCTCACCAAAAGGAGCTGCTGGAGGGCGCACTGCGTGAGCGGGAAAGGGGAGGGGGAAATGGGGGGTGCAACGTGATCAGGGTGAGGTAGGATGACCAAAACCCTAAAAAAATCAAAATAAAGTGATATGAATAATAATAATAATAATAATAATAATAAACTTAATAAATATGATATCATTATTCATAATAATAATATTATCATTATTATTATTATTATTAAATCATTTTCTTTTAATTTATTTCATTTCATGTCAAGTTAATAAATTTTAATCTATAAAAAAAGACTCAAATATAAATAAAATAATCACAACTGCAAGGTTCCGAGTTGGGGTCTGACAATTCTCCCCACCATAATGCTTTTCTCCCAGAAATTCATTATAAGGTTTAACCCAAAAGAAAAAATCGGCACTCCTTCATAGGTTAAGTATATTCCCAAAAAACATCAAATGAGAAGAGTAATAGAATAGTAACAATAGAAAAGGATACTTATAGATCAAACTTAGGATACCAAAATGGAATCCCCTCTATGTGCCACCTTCCCCCAAAAGTTTTAACACCTCCATTTGATAAAAGGGAAATAACTCACACAATGCATAATCTAACCCCTTAAACCAAAACACCTCAAACATTATTAATGAAACCCTCACCACTAGATTGATACAAGAAAACAAGATCACTCATTTCTAACTCAACATCAGAAACCCAACTGGGTCACCAACACAGGAGGCATGAAGGGAATCCCCACCATAAGAGATAGGATAAAATCGATTCACTCCAGAGGAATTATACCAATACCAATGGTGGGTCTCCCCACAATTAGAACCAACTACCCACCTAACTTGTATAGGACAGCATGGGATCCCAACATGGACCTACTTGAGAACTTCCCTAACAAATCAAATCCACCACCGCAATGGGCATGACAAAATAATCTCTAAAAAAAATACAAACACAACACAATTTTTCCACATCTATGGGACGCAACTAATTTCAATCAGCAAAACTAGGACCAAATCTAACTTATAAGGATGAATTTACATGGACTAACTCATGGAGATTTGCATCCAAAAAAGTTTCAACCATAGTGGATTGAGAAAACAAGAAAAATAAACATCTTTATAACCAAGGAGAAACTCTTCCACCCACATATCATGCAATAAAGAAATAGGCTCCCCATGTATCTTTTCACCAAATGGGGATGCTCAGAATGAGACATCTATACATAATTTTTAAACTAGATTCATTTCCTATATTAAAGACAGACACTAGACCAAGGTTCTTTTCACCCCCTTAGAGTTCTTGGCTATGTGCAAGATTCACTCTAGGGCTTATGGCTGGAGCCTGGATGTTTGAAGCATCTCCTACCTCACATTCAGGCATTGAAGACTTCCAAAAAGAACTTCTCCGTCTAGTTCCACATGAAATCTCACCATAATCAAACAGATTTAATAGAACACACACATCCCAAGACTCAATTGGTTTCAACATGATACTTCACCGTGATGAGAATTTAAAGGATAATTTCTTTCATCCCGAACAACAAACAAATAAATAAGGTTAGCTTGGAAGGAACCTTCATTTAGAATGGATAATTTTAGGAATTCCAAGAATAAGAACACGCTTATGTTAAAACACAATCTCTCAAAAGGTTCCACAACATCCGCCTTTGCATCTAAAAGTGATCATTACTCTATAAGATGCCATCGGACATGACCCTTGAAAATGATAGAAACATTTCAAGTATTGGGACCTTTAATTTATTCCCAAGTAGCACATGATTCCTGCATACATCCATAATAGCCTCTTAGGACCAAACTTTCCACATGGGTGGCCTAGCATGAACCCTTTCTCAAATGAAACCAATGAAAAGTCTGAAGACCCTTTAAGTCAACATCACACACTAACAACCTAGACTTCTTTCCACTATTCTCACTGGAATTCTATTTACCATTTCTAGGCTGGACATTCAAGCTTAAATATGCCCGACTTCACCTTTAGTGGTTCAATAAACTCAATAAATTATGATTTCTTTCAACTACTTCCAATTCCACTCTTCTCTTATGAGAGGATCTGCTTAATTCAAGAAGGAAGAGAGATAAACTCATCCCTAAAACCCCAAAATATATTATGTACTTTGATCAACATGAGGACCTTCCAACGGAGAATCACTCAAGTCCGTATTTCTATTATGAATCACTTCATTATGGGGGAATTCACTAGCCAAAAATGAAACGCCAGGGACCCATTCAAACTATCCCTTTGGCCAAAAAATACAACAAACAGACCCCAAACACACAAAAGGAACCTACTAAAAGGTATCCCGAATATTTTTCCATAAAACTCATTAACCATTATCTCAAACCAACTCACTGGAAAAATGTAACTTTAAACAAATCCCAATAAGAAGAGTATTCAAACCAAAATACCTTGAAAGTAACAATCACAAATCATAAAAACACACACTAAAATACTATATACTAAAAATATCTCCATATTTTCTTTAAAAACACCTTTGATTGCACATTCACCAATTATGCCTCATGAAGCCTCACACATGCCCTTCCTCATGCCAAACGAGGCACCAGTCCACTTTCCACAAATATTCCATGTGTGTGTTCACCCATGAGAGTACCAAAGGTCAAAATCAAACCTTTTTCACCTTCCAAATTAAAAATTTAATCCACAATTCCATTTTCTCAAAATCAGTAGTCACAAAATAAAAACCCATTTTGAATCTCTCAAAAAAATTAGAAAAGTTAAGATCATTAAAATAATAATACACTTTAAAATATTACACATCAATTTCAAAACATTTAATTTTTCTTTAAAACACTCCCAGATCCACAACAAACCCCATTTCACCCACACCCACTCATTTAAAAACTCATTTATACTCATTTAAAATAAGTTTCTAGAAATTCGTGAAAATTTTTAAAAGGCCACAAATTACCAAATTAAAATCCATTTTCAAACTCCTTGTATAAATTCCAAAACATTTAATTCCATTCAAAATGATTTTCAATAGTTCTAAAAATCCAATTTCATCAATAACCGTTTAATTAAAAATTCATAGTTTCTCATTTGAAACAAGTTTCCAAAATGCTTTCAAAAATAAATTCCCCTATTTCCAAACAATAAATTTTTGATAAACCATAAGTTTTGATTATAAAAATTCAATCCCCATAGATTCGACCTCATTCACTCAAAACCATTTCAATTTTAAAATCTAGTTTCTACAATTTTCAAAAAAGAGTTTTCAAAATGACTTTCCAAAACCCATAAAGATACCGAACAAATCAAGGGGAAACTAGTGCTGATTAGTGAATCAGAAATATGGTTGGAGACCATATTCCAGTCACACTACCATCACAGAGAGTTTTCTAGGAAAATATCCTTAGCTCCACATGGCGTTCTAGGCCCTATAAGATTACTGAGATAATTGATCTGACCCCCTTTTCATTACCCCAAACATAAAGAAAACCACAATAACCAAATGACTCAGATGAAACCCAACTTCCCCTAGTGACTTGAGTTCCATCATGATTTGTGATAGATAGACACCCTACTCATAATATGAATGTCAAGTACCAACAATCCTATCCCTGTTCTACTTAAACTATACCCCAAGGAACATGACCAAAAATAAAATCACCTGTTCTGATACCATTTTGTCACAAACTAATCTGGTTCAACCCTGAACTGGTCACCCAAGTCACTTTTTTCCAAGGCCCAAAGATAATTCTCCATACCCATATGCTGGCACAAGTTCCCATGTACCAATATTACAACATGGTAATAAATTACCCGATGCTATAGTGATAAAAAATTAAGAAGAAGAAAAAACCAAAACTGAAAAAAAAACAGGGTATAATAGAATTATAAATTTAAAGTTTACAACTATAATAAAACCCCCAAAAGGACAACAAAAAATAAAATCTAATAATCTAACCTAAACCTCCATACAACATGAGGAGCAGCATCCTCAAACCGCCGCCACCAAGATCCACAATGAGTTACACTATGAACCCAAACTATCCACACAACACACCTTTACTCTACCTGGAACAAACATACAACATGATCTATATACACCCAAGGGTGTGCATAGTCTGTGACCCAAATCCCAATATGATTCCACCTAGATAAAATATTCCACGCCAAAACATTTTAAAGATAATCTGACATACTGATTTAAGTAATAGTTTTTTACCAAAACATTTCTAGGAAATCAATTATTAGGTAAATATTTTATAAAGGAATGTGGAAACCATTTCAAAACCACTAGTTTAAAATAAAAAGGAAATTTTATAAAAGAAAACACAGACACACAAGAATTCCTCCATATATTGATGGAAGACACCATTCTACATAATCATCATTTTAGATAGAGAACCATGGGTAGATCCCTAGGGTCAAACTATCTCATGTGGGAATCTAGGAACCTCGCATATTAGTGAAAATGTGGTATAGTAACCATGACAAACATCATTCTCATGAAAGATTCACTACACAAGAGTAACATCCAAAATTCTAGTTTTCTCTAATCATTATCCATATTTAGTTAGTGTTGTAATCATCAATCCAGCTAAGTGAAATTAGGCCAGATCCACATCTTTATCACTATAAATCTAGTCCTAGTCCATCCATCTTATTACCCTAGATTCCCTTGTGATGAATTATGTTCCACATATCGCACAACACATCAATATCACATTTTTCGTGCCCAACAACGTAACGCAAAACATTTACCACCACTTACCCAACCCAAAACCTCTTTCAAAACCAAGATCACACCAATACTTATTTAAAACATTATCTACACCACTTTTACAATTTAATAAACGTGTTTCATAATTTATGAAACACTTTTGAAATTCTCCACAAGTATTTACATGAGGAAGACACCTAATTTCATTTTGGAAAAACCCTTTTTAATCCATAAGCATATCAAAACTATTTCAAAAATAATTTCACACCACTCTCATATTTTATCAAATACATTCAATGCATAAAAAACACACATGTGTAACATGCATGTATTATATCCAATTTTCTAAAAAAATAAAATTTTCAATACCAATGAACTTTGAAAATCTTTAAGAACTCAATTCACACCTCAAATATTACCCAACGAGCATAAATAAATAATCAATAAAGAAAATCCATGGTCCAAGCCCCTTTTTAAATTAAAATATAAACTAATTTCATTTATAAAACTTTCCTCTCATCATTTAAATAATGTACAACTCATATTTAAAAATTCACAACAAGACAAACTCACAAGATCATTTCATTTCCTTTTTTAAACTATCACCCAAACTCATATTCCTTGTAAGTGTCTATAAAAACATGATTTTCAAATTTAAAAAACCCCAAAACCCCTATTTAAGAAGAAATGTTTTATAACATATATAAAACATAGTCATTTTCTTTATTAAAACTCATTTCTACCATATAAATACACCAACCACTTCAAAAAACATTATTTGCACCACATAATTAAACCAAATAACACATTTATAAATTCAAACAGGCATAATAAATACATATAAAATTGTTATATAATGGAACCACCTACCTCATATGAATAAATTGTTAGTAAAAGTTTTGAAACCACAGCCTCACCTCAACCAAACCTTAAACAATCCTTAAGAAGGAAATATTAAACCATTGACACCAAGATTAGACCATAACAAAAGAGATCTAACCTTAAATCAAAACCCATTAACACTAGAGAAAATAACCCCAATGTAAATAGGAAGAAAACTTACACAGAGAGGAGGTTTACAGAGGGAGGGTTTGCACACCATGGAAGCGCTAATGGGGAGCTCATCAGAAGAAGGGAGGTGTGTCGGTGAGAAGGGTTGTCTAGAAGGGGAGGCACGCACATAAGGGGGGTCGCACTAGTGGACTAGGAAAGGGGGAAGGGTGGAAAAACCATCAAGCATGGAGGAGGGGTGGTCGAAGGGAGTCTCACCAGAAGGAGATACCGGAGGGGGTGCTGTGTGAGTGGTATAGGTAGGGGTAATGGGTGTGCGATGCGATGCGATAGGGGTGAGGTAGTAGGGCCAAAATTCAAAAATAAATAAATAAAGTAATATGAATAATAAAAATAATAACAAAAATAATAATAATAAACTTAATAAAAATAATATAATTATTCATAATAATAATATTATCATTATTATTATTATCATTAAATCATTTTATTTTTATTTTTTTCATTTTATTTTAAGTTAATAAAATTTAAACTCTTAAAAAAGAATCAAATACGAATAAAATAACTACAACTATAAGGTTCTAGTTCGGGGTGTGACAGCCCCTAACTGTTGTTCACCTCCATGTTAATCTCATAAAACAATTCCATAAGTTTCCACTCTCTACTAGCATGTTGCACTGCCTATATCTGATTCCTCCTATTCAGTGCATCATCCACTACATTCACTTTACCATGAACGTAGGCAAGCTCTAAATCAAGAGATTATAGATACTCAACAAAAATTCATTGTATCAAGTTTATATCATACTATTTAAATATTTACATAGGGATTTTATGGTCTGTGTGCACAAAAAAAATGCTCTCCCAGTAAGTAAAGTCTCCAACAGCGCAATGTGTGAACAACCGCAACTAACTCAAGATCATATGTTGGGTAGGTGCTCTCTTGTGTCATCGACTAATGAGACCCATACACAATGAATCAATACCAATGCATAAAATCTTTTCCCAACCTGATACCTAATGCATCACATTACATAGTGTAACTCCTTCCTAGCTCAAGAAAAATCAGTATCAGTGCTGAATTCAATCTCCCTTTTAACTCCTAAAAGGTCGTCTTACAGGAATCTAACCATACATACTTTACACCCTTCTTAGTCAAGCCTATAAATGGTGATAAAAATTGTGAGAAGTATTGTATGAAATTCTTGTAGTAACCATCCATCCCTAAGAAACTATTCACCTCAAAGATTTTCCTGGGATGCTCCCAAGTAACTATCGCTCTCACCTTCTCTAGATCTACAGGTAATCTGGTCTCTAAGATGACGTGATCCAAGAAGTGAATCTAATCCATTCATATGTGGAAATTTTTTATATTATCATATAATTTATTCTATCTAATTGTAATCAAAATTATCTTAATATGATTGGCATGGTCATGTCGATTGTGAGAATACACCATGATGTCATCCATGAAAACCACAACAAAAAATTGAGTTAAGGATGGAAACTTGGTTCATCAATGCCATAAAGACCATTGGTGTGTTCATGAGACCGAACATCATAACCACATGCTCATATAGACCATACCGTCTCCTGAAGGTTGTTTAAGGTATGTATGATGGTCTAACACACACTTGATGATAACTGAATCTCAAATCAATATTTCAGAAGACCTGTTATCCTCAGAGCTGGTCAAAAAAATCATCTATCCTCAGAAGAAGATACCAGTTTTTAACCATAAACTAGTTCAATTTATGGTAATCCATATATAACCTAAGGGCACCGTCTACCTTTTTCACAAACAGTACAGGCGAACCCCGCAGAGAAGTAATGGGTCAGATGAAACCCTTTGAAACTAAATCATCTTTCTTCCTCTTGAGCTCTTGAAACTCCATCATAGTCATCCTATAAGGAAACATGGATACCGGTGCAGCTTATGGAACTAGATATATAGATAACTCTACCTCTCTCACCGAATATAATCCTAAGAAGTCATCTTGGAAGATGTCCCTAAAATAATGAACCACTAGAGGGAAATAAGTCTGATGTTTCCCGTGCTCATACAGATATAAACTCACAATCTGAGCTATCATCCTACCCAGCCCACAATGTTCAGGTCTAGCTCGGATTGCCTAGAAATCCCATTCACCCTTGTGAATGAACTCCCCACCCTCTAGTGATGTAAATCTCACCCTGAAACAATAGTAATCTACAAAGGCTCAAAATAAAACTATCCAGTCCATCCAAAGAATGATATCAAATACTGTCATCTCAAGGATGTAAAGGTCACATATGAAGTGACACCCACAAACCCCAAGGGGAAACTTGCTTCACTCATGCATAACTTCTATCACAATCCCTAATAGAGTTACCAGTGTGATCACACAATGATAAGTATAAATAAATATCCCAAGTATCTCCAAAATAATAATAGATATAAAACTATGTGATTCCCCTATATCAAAGAGTGTTGAAGCTAAAATAGATGCTACTAGAATAGTACCTCTAATAGTAGAAGGTTTGGGATCCATCTATTATTGGTTCAATTGCACTGTATATGCCTATCATTTATTGTGACCCTATGAGACTTAATAAATAACCTTATCTGACCCATCCTACGGTCGTTGTAATCCTAGGATCTAGCTACCCCGGCCATGACCACCACAACGGCCTGATCAGCCTAACGTAACCCAACTATTTATCATGTGAGAAGATATTGACCCTACTCCTAAATTTGGAGTCGATGTAGACCCTCTCTCACTTAATACTAGTGGAAACTTTATACATAAGTGTTGTACATGTCCCGTATTACCATAAGATCAGCACTCGACTAGGTCCTTCATACACTACATCCTTGTATGCCTCATCATACTACACTGGTAGCACCTCACCAGGATACCTGCAGAGATATTCTGATTGGTAGTATTTCAGTGTGGATGCTCCAAATGAAACTTCATACTACCATTCAATGCAATTCCAGTACTACATGTTGAACCGCCCTTGCTCTCACCTCTAGATTCCTTCAGTATATTCTCTATAATCAGTACCTAATTCACTATCCTATATACAATAGTGAGCTAGAATACATTCACCTATGATCATATTGCATATCTGAGTCCATCCTCAAATTGATTGGATTTAAATAACTTGTCACCTATCATAATAGGTGTGATGTACTAGAGCTCAGTAAAAAGGGTCAAATAGTACATCACTAATAGCGCACCCTACTCTAGATGTAAGAACTCCTAGACTCTATCAGCCCTAAAGTTCATAGGGTAAAAGTAATCATAGAAGTCCTTATGAAACTCCATCCATTACATATCCTAATGATAATTAGTTTGAGTAATAACATCCCACCATCTCTTGGTATAATCACACAACATTTACACAGCGAGCTTTACCCTCCTCTCAGGGGGAATCTCTAAGTGCTCTAAGATAGACAACATGAGATCAAGCCATGGATCTACAGCCTGTGGTCCACTATCTACCAAAAACATGGGCAAATACTACTATTGAAACTCATGCATCAACTCTTCTATAGTTGGGGCAGGTTTTGGTGCACCTTAAATGGTATGCATGAACTGCATAGAGCCTTCATAGAACTGTGCCTCATCACTTGTGTCTAATATAACAGTTGGTTCCACAGCTGGCACTAATAGAGGACCCACTGGTATCCTATGTCCTCTTACCTTCAGAGTGTGATCATCACCACCTTCCTGACATACATATATAGGTATTCATAGTGGCATGGATCAATAATACCAAACACATGCCTCGATTTACAGTCATTAAAGAGTTCACAACTCAAAAGTGAAAAAAAACATGATAGGTAAAAACCTTCTTTTATAAGAACTCACCACTCTACCTACCCAATGGGTCAGGTCTAGATGTCAAACAAGAAAGAGATACTACCAAAATCCCACTACTAAGGACATGTCATGTCAAGCTCTCTTCTATAATCCATTTTAGTTCCACTTATATTCATATTTATTTCATTTCAATCTGAGTTCACATTCACATTCCCTGAATGGATACTCATTTCAAGTTTACCACATCCTTTTTAGAAGGATAAACCAATGGTATGATGGATTCTAATCCAAGGAGTCCCATACTCCCCATGGTTCAAACCTTGGTGTCCACCTATGGCACATCACAACACACTTCTCTTTAAGTTTAAACCATGATCCGCCAAATTCTGATCCAAGAGGGACCATACACCTCAGGGACCAAACATTGGTGTCCAACTATTTCACACCATAATATATCACAATATACCTAAAACAATAGTATTCATATATAGGACAACACCTATCACAACATCATGAAATTAGTAATGCATCCAAAATGGCATGGCATAATGCATGGAATGTGAAATCTAGCAAGTGCCTATATGAATTATGAGATGGAATACCCTCATATCATCATGAGACAACTTAATAGAACCCAAAATAATATGAAATATAATAGCATAAATCAATTTCATCATCCAACTATGGAATCAATTCAACTATAATATTCAAAACCCAAAAAATAGCAATCCAGTTCAAGGAAATTTGGATTTTTTTTCTACACGTGGGTTAGCAACACCCAGGCACAAATAATTAACAAATTAATATTACTTCATATCCCATTATATTATCACCAAATAGTAAATCAAACAAGAAAATAATTCCTTAATACCACTTTGTAACATCCCGAACTCGTATACCACTGAAAGGTGCCCCGAGCCCAGTGGGTCACAAGGCCTCAAGAACATCTCCCCAAATACTAGAGGTCTACGACTAGCAGTGAGGGCCTGGGTGACTCTATGGGTAGAATATTCCTTCATTATAATAGTATAGCATAGTTTAATATCAATAACACATATAAGTAGTGAAAATAATAAACCATACAATAGAAAAAAAATAGCGAAAGACTGATATATGAAAACAGTGTAATATGTCACATATACAAAATTATGCTACATGTCATATGTATCTAATAAAGCATCCAAAATATGAATATAAAGAATATATAGAATCCATATAACAAAATTAAAAAATGGACATAAATAATCCTAGTTGCATCACAAGACTCAGCTTGGTCCCATGCTCTCCTACTCCTAAGCAGCATATCAAGTACATGTAGAAGGAGGCTTTCTATTATCATTGCCTGAAATCATATAATATGTTTGGGTCTAAAAAGGTGACCCAAATAGGGTGTGAGATATAATCCTAGTAAGAAACCACCCAAGTTCTGTGGTAATCAGTCATTGAATATATAGGATAGTCAATGTGTAATATGTAAAGCATTAAGCAAGTGAGTAATCAAAAGTAAATATCTAACTTGCACTAGTTTCCATTTAAGTTCACTTCATATCCATTTAACAATTCAATTACATTGAATTTATAAGTCTCATGATTGGTACCAATCCCGACATCACTTGTATAATTGGTAGCACAATATATGCCTCATAAGGACATCAAAACAAATAAGTCCAGATAGAATCCAAGACTGTGCTTTGTCTTGGAAGATGCATCATAAGTCATTTCATTTACAATTTAGTTCAGAACATGATCCTACACTTGACATTCATAATTAGTAATTAAAGTACCAATCCAAGTTCAATATCAACCAACACCCTACAATCTCTTCCCAGGACAACCTCTCAGGAACCGAGTATCACTCTAGGTGTGGTATAATGTCTCATCCAATCGAGTATGTCCTCAGTTCTTTACATGAATCCTGAGTATCACCCTTGGCATAATATTCAAATTCCCTATGAGCCTTTCCATGAAATTATCATAATAATCCATGTATCACTCAGCATATAAGTCTAGCCTCAACAAATCTATCCATAGTATCTTTGAATTGATACATGTATCACCCATGACCAAATCACATTTAACCATTGAGTTTTTTCATGGAATCCTATGGTGGATCCATGTATCACCCAAGGTATAAAGTTCAATAGTCACATGAGTCCATCCGGGGAATTCTAATTTGAATCCATGTATCACCCAAGTATTTTTATCATTTAACCAATTCAATTCCATTTAACATTTCATTTAACATGCCAAGGTCAAAACCAAGAGCATCTAATATCAGACTCACCTAAAAAGGAGTATCAATCTTTGGCCAACCTCAAAGGGCTTTTCCTTTAAATTACTGATGTGATCATAATTAATTTAGAAAAAATAACTTGTATAATAAACCAATACATGAATTTAGCAGCATTTAACTCATGTGGGAATATCATGATAATGATCTTCCCATGACCAATCAATTCATTACATAGCATGCACTCAACATAACTCACATGTTCTAGTAGTTTAAGGGCCATTCAAATACTCACATGTCCATTTTCAATATAACAAGACTAATAAGTCAATCAAATTATCACATGTCTTAATAATGATATAACTCTTAGGGGAAAGTAGTTCAAGGTCCATTAAAATACTCACATGTCCATTTTTAATATAACAATCCTAATAATCCTATCAATCTATCACATGGATTAATTATGATATAAATCACATTTCAAAATTTATAATTATATCAATTCAATCCAATTTCATTAATTCAATCCATGTCCACTACTTTACACACATGGGAAATGCAAAACATACTTTAAATAATAAAGTAATTCATGGTTAAAGGGTAAATTCATTCATCATGTACCCTTAATTCAATTCAGTTATAATCTAATAATATTATAATTCCAGTTATAATAGATTCCATTTTTAACAACCCATGAAAAGGATAAACACACACCTCAAAATGGAGTCCAAGTCATAAATCCATAAAGGGTCATTAAAGGAAACTAACCCATGGGGTGGTCCTTATTCAAGTTATACAACCTATATCATGCATAAACACACCAATTCAATTACCTAAAACTCAATATTAAATAATGGGGTTCAATTTCAATTAAGGTGATACCCGAAAAAAGGGCACGCAGCACCCTGGCATATATAAAAAGATTTACTTTCAATGAAAGGTATGAGACCGCCTATCTTAGGCTCATGCTTTATATCTCATCTAGTATCAAGCCCTGATTTTTCTTAGTTTGGAAGAAATCTGAAGAATATATGAAGAAAAATAAATTAGGGAAAATGATCCTAAATCAAAATAGCATATCCAATACCCAAAAGAATGGCATAAGATCAAAAAGGAATTAAGGTCTTACAATTACGGATCCAAGGAGATGAACCGCATTCGAATTAGAGTATGGATGGAGAGTAGATCTGAAAAAACTACCCTAGGCACCAAGGAGGAGCTTCCATGAATGGGGATATTGTGAATAAGGGATAAACCTCATTTAGGTTTATAAAATAATTCTAATTTAATTAAAATTTTATAAAATTATTAAAATTATAGGGCCATATAGTTTACTAACACAGTTTTACAAACTATGTGGAAACCATTCATGGTTACTTTTAGGCCAAGGGGCACCCACATTATTATCCTGCACGGTTTATAAACCATGCACAAACTGTTCATAAACCCTCTATAAAAAACTTCTAAAAACTAAAGAACTACCGCATAGTTGTGCATCTCCTCTCACAATCGTGTGGCCTAAAATCCCCCACTATCCAACCTCACATGGTTTATTAAAACCATGAGCTATACCCCACACGGTTTATACAAACCATGTGTGAGGCCAAAAACACCCCAAAACTAGGTTTCAGGCTTCGAACAAGCCACATACACCCCCTAAACCTATATGATTCCAACGGGAATTTTTATTTGGCCATATTTAAGCAATTAAACTAATAATTGATGAAAAAAAAGATACATAACTTAAATAAAAACAATGTTCTTACCAACATAAACTCTAAATTAATTCATTGATTTCATAAATAGAAGAGAGACAGAGCTAGGAATAGCTCCATGATCATTGAGAGGCATCTCCATATATCTAAAAATAAAATTTCCAAGGTAGTGGTGCGTTATTTATAGGACCTTTGTTATGATGATAGAAGGGATGGTACTTTAAAGATGATTAATTACATAACTCCCTCCATTGAGGATCACTAAAACTAGGAATTAATTATCAATCCCTCAAAGGATGCAGTTAAAGTGGCTTTGTTCTCCCTCAATATGGATAGTGTACCTGGTATATATGGGTTTACAAGAAAATTATTCATGTTTTATTTGGATATTTTACATGATGAAGTTACTAATGCAGTGATTTATTTATTCACTCATGCATTCATGCCCTATGGAGTCAACTCACACTTCTTTAAATTAATTCCTAAAAATGAAGTTGTGATTGAAATTATAGAGTTTAAACCTATTTCCATTGGGAATACTATAAGAAAAATCATTGGTAAAATCATTATGACCAGACTAGGAGTCATTGTTAAAAAACACATCACTTTTAATCAGTTTGGGTTTGTACAAGGAAGAAGAATTAAAAATGTATTATTAATGGAATCAGAAAGTATCAATTTAATGAAGAGGAAAACAAAATAAAGGAACTTTGAACTTAATATTGACATCTCTGAGGAATTTGATACTCTGAAATGGAGCTCTATTTTGGTGGTTCTTAGGAGGAATGGATTTTCAGAATCTATTATCAGAATTATCCTAACTATTCTTACCTCTACAAGGATTTCCATACTCATTAATGGATCACTAAGGATTTTCTTACAATATACATGAGGTTTTAGAAAATTTGATCCCCTCTAAGAGATATTGTTTCCCATTGTATAAGATAATATGAGTAGATGTATTAATGATCTTTTCCAACATGGAATTTATAGGTGTATCAAGGCTGTCAGAAATGATTTCACCCCATCACATCTCTTGTATGTCGATGACATTATTCTTTTTCTTGAGGCTTCCAAGACAAATGTATATGTAATAAAGGATGTTTTTTCTCATTATGAGGAAGTTTCAATGTAAACCATCAGTTGTAAGAAATTATTCATTGTTTTTGGAGAGGGAATTATGGCCGGAAAGAAAAATAAGATCACCGGGAAACTTGGTGTTAAAAGAGGGTCCCTCCATTTTAATTACCTTGGTGTTCCACTATTTTGGATAAAAGTGAGGAGGAATTTCTTTGAGAACATATACTCTAGAATCATTAATCAGTTGTCTAGTTAGAAAGGTAAATCCATATCCCAGGAAGGGATGGAATTCCTTGTCAACTCGGTCATTACTTATAAATTTGTTCACTCCTTATCTATCTGTAGGTGGACAAGAAGCATAAAAAATAAAATTTAAGGTATTATAAGGAAATTAATATGGATTGAATCAGTACATGAGAGCTCTGAATGGCCTGAAGGCCTTCTTTTTTTTATTTTATTATAGATAATCCCCCTTTTAACGGTTGAAGGGGAACTCGTACATGACCCGTAGGCCCAAGGCACAAGGCCCGATATGACCCGTAATACATGACACGAAGGCCTAGAGGCATACCATGCCCATAATATGGCACGTAGGCCCAACCCACTAAAACTGACCCTCCCCAGCTTCTGCATCATTTGATCACCTTTAGCTCTAAACCTGCATTGCTAATTGGAAAGAATTTCCCTGTACAAAGCTGCATGGTGCCTGGTCCCGATGGCGGTTTCCATACCCTCTCATTCTTCCAATCCGGTTAGCTCTGCTTCTGCTGACTTCTACCAGTGCTCTGATCCTCTTCTGGGGCCTACTCTATGAACTAGGCTACTTAATGGTCTTCAATGGCCCAAAGGCCCTGTGGCCCGAAGGCCTTTGATGGCCCAAAGGCCCTTGAGACCTGTAGGCCCAAACCGGTGGCCCAAAATCCCAAATCGGGTGAATAGTTCCGGATGCTATAGTACTGAATAGTACCTACTAAAGTACCTGCTACAGTACTGCTACAGTGCCCCCAGAAATTCTCCTCCACCGGGTTTTGAACCTGGGTCTCTTGGATGCCAAGCAGGAGCACTTATCACTCGGGTACGGGCTCGTTGGCAGGGCATGAGAGGAATTTCATTGTGGTGGCATGGAAATATTTTATTAAACTAATTGATATGGGTGGACATTGAATTAAAGATCTAAGGATATTTAATAATGGTCTCATTAGAAAATTTACATGAAATATTTTGAATCCTATTTACTTTTATTTTAAATTTTTATCAAACAGGTTCAAAATGAGGCTAATGTCAGGATACAAAAACTATGTTTCATCATCTGTATGTGCTTCAATTAGGCACTATTTTAATGAAATCACACAGAATTCACAACGTCTTGTGAGCACAAAATCTATGCTTAATTTTTTTATCACTTTATGGTTGGATATCCCACTTAAAGACACTATTAATGTACTAGTGGACAGGGAAAAAATTTCCATTTCTGATCTTTTGATCTAGTTAAATAGCCTTGATGGAATTATCCCTTTGTAGAACAAAATGGACATCCATAATTATTCTTATATGGATATGAAATTTCTGATCTGGAGGTTAAATAAGACTATAAGGTTCAATTATAAGGATTATTATATGATATAATGTGAATGATCAAACATACCGCCTGCATGGTTGTTAAAATTCAAGGTACACTTTATACAACCTTTAAGATTATTTATTCCTTGGAGGGTGTAGAGAAAGTGACATACCACACATGATCAATTATAGAGGGTTGGTCATGTCATTGTTTCATTTTTATATTTTTGTTTTAATGGTGAAGAAAAAATAAATAACATCCTCATGGGATATAAATTTTCATAGAGCTTAAGTGATTATGTGGTAAACCTGTTTGGTGTTTCTTTATGCACTGAACTGTAGATCAAACATCTCCTGGAGGTGATCTATACACATGGGAAATGTGACAAGATATTTAATCTTCTTCTCACTACTACTATTGTAGGTAATTCTATGTTTTGGATGTCAAGAAATTAATGTTTTTTAGTGGTCAAACACATTAAATGCGCGCTATTATACTCTCTCTTCATAGAGAAATACATGTTGCCTCAACGTATTAAATGGGAGATTTGAAAAACACTTTCAAAGATCAGAATATTCTAAAAAGTATTGGTGTTTTAAGTAATCCTAAGAAACCACTTTTCCTTAAATCCATTCAATGGATTCCCTATATCAGTCCATAGATTAAATTCAACATTGATGGTGTGGCCTATAGAATGATAGGACCCTCAAGCTATGGAGGTATCTTTCATGACTACAGAAGCATTATAAAAGGATGTTTTTTATCATTACATGGGCATTGTAATTACTTATGAGGTTGAATTGTGGCATATTATATATTCTATAAAACATGGTTTCTAACATAATTAGAACTCATTATGAATTTAATCTAATTTTGAAATTGTTTTTAAGGGCTTAAAGTTAAGAAACTAAGATATTCCTTGGAAGCTCCTACCTCATTGGATTAATTTCATTAAGCATGATAAAAATCTCAATTTAACTGTGTCACATGCTTACAAGGAGTTTAATCTAGTGGCTGATGTTTTTTTTTTGAAGCAAGAAATTACTGAAATGAACTCAATGTGGTCCTTGAAAATTACAAATTATTGTAAAAAAATTATCGTTGTTGATATGATAGGAGTTATCTACTCCCATATTTGTAAATCTCTTTGTTCTACTTGATTTATTTTTCACTCTTTTTTAATAAATTTTGGGATTGGGCTGGCTTGGATCCCGGACATTCTTGGTAAATGAGATTTCAACATAAATATCTTATAACTTTTGTATCTTTTGAATCGAAACTTCATGAAAGATAAAACACAAGATATATATGTAAATATAAGAAATTTTTATGATAATATTCATTAAATACATTCATGGATAGTATATAGACCACATAAAATAAACAAGCGGTGAATATGGAATGTGTTTCATAGAAATAAAAGTGAGACAAAAATCCCTTACCTCGTGTTTAAATTGCATCAAAAGAAATATTACCACCAGTGAAATAAATTTAAATTTATTATAATTCTATACCATATTAATTTATATATTTATAATCTCATATATTATCCACTAATAACATTTTAACACCCATTTATTAATAATTCCTTAAAAAAACAGTTGTTTTTAGGTGTCAACTATTTCATTTTTAATGAGAATTTATGTTTGGTAGTTCTGATACTTATACTTCAGTCATGGTTCAATAATATATAGAATATTAATCATGATGTAATATTATATATATTTTTATTCATACATGATGTATATAGATATAAAAATGAATTACACCATTCATGGAGATGGTGGGTCGTACGTATGCATGACCATTGTTTCCACTTTTCGATAGATGAAACAAAAAAAAGATAAATAAGAATTTACCTTTATAAAATAATTATTATATCATATATATTAATAAAATATATTATATAACTATCTATTTAAATTGTAAATGAAAAATGAATCACATCTCTTTGTGGGGGTGGTATTCCACACGTATGCATTAGCGATGTTATCATTTTCCAACCGATGTAAAGGTAATAAGGAAGATGTGATATTATAATTATAGAATAATAATTATATAATTAATATCATATATAAACATTTAAAACAATAATAATAACCATACTTGAAATATAGTAATGGAAAATGAATTGTATCGCTATGTGGAGGCGGTTGTCTATACGTACACACGATCGATACTTTCACTTACCATTTGATGAAATATAGGGTGGATATTAGCAGTTCCATAATCATAATAAAATTTATGTAAATTTATGATACTTAAGTTATTATTTAATGATATATACCAAATATTTATAGATATTATAAGAATAAATAAATTGAAAGAGGTTAGGTAAGATGATAGCCTCTTCTTCTGTGGACAGCCTTTATATCCCTTATTGAGGACCCTTGGAATGGTCTATAAAGAAGAACATAACCTAAAATTAATGGATGGGAAAGTTTATAAGATAATTATTTAAATTTTTTTAGAGATATATGGCTCAAATTTGTGAAAATAAAATATATAAGTTTCCTTTTATAAGTTAGGTAAATGAGAAACTTGGAATAACAAAAAGATTAAAATATAACTAAGTAATTCTCAAGAAAAATGTTTCCAAATGGGAATAGATTCGACAAAAAATATTCTGAGGTCTAAATATCATCATCCAATGAAATTTATATATGTTTTGGTGTCATTTTAAACCTTATATTTTTGGTTTAACCTCTTGATTAACTAATTTTAATCTTAATTGTGGTAATGACTTTTTTAACATTAAAGGGTTATCATTTTACTTATAAGGTAGAATCTGGCTCATAAATGACCAAGGGATGAAATTTTAGACCATTTACCATCATTATTGTCCTATTTAAATATTTTCAATATTTTAAAATAATTTGATAAATTATTTTATCATAATATACTATAAATGTCATTTTAATAAATATTTATATAATTTTACTTCGAAAACAACATCAGAAAAATTTAATTTGAATATAATCATTTAAAAAATCCGTAATATGTTATATTTGTCTACAAAATTCTTGATAAACAATAACTCACCCAAAAATAATTACTTTTATATTTTTTTTCAAATCATTTACTTGATTTTTATACTTTATGCATAAGCATTGTGTCGGTGTTGTGTAAACAATTAAGGGAATTAATTTATAACTAAAATTTAAAAAAAATTATCATTATAAAAAAAATTAATTTATAGCTCAACTAAACATTTTTAACTGAAAATAATTTATTTTTATCCCTACTAAAAAATATCATTGATATTAAAATCAAGAAAGTGACATTTTTTACATTTATTTTTCTTAAATATAATGATACTAAAAATAAAAAATATATTGAAAAAATGGAATATTTTAAAATTTTGGAAGATTTTAGATGAAATAGAATCATACAATGAAATAAAGGAAAGTTTTTTAAATAATTTGAAGCCTTATCACATTACTTTCAACCCTAATTAACCCATTTTACTTCTACCATGGTAACAAAAATTTACTATGGTGACTATTCATATTGACCAAAAATAAAAGGGTCTTATATAAAAAAAATTGTACCTCATGATTAAAAATTCAGAATCCATTTCTGAATATTCAATTTATAGAAGTTCCAGAAATTAATTTAAGATAAAAATTAAATGAAAAAAAATCATAGAAATTCCTTTTAAGAATAAAAAATATTTTTATACCAATTCAACCATAAAATTGATTTCAATGAACTTAATTGGTTTATTAATAACATAATAGAACTAATTTTAATTTAAAATATTTTTAAATAAAATATAACTTTTAAAATTCTTGAAATAAAAATACATTTTTCAATAAGAATTAATTTTCCACTGTTCATTTAAAAAAAATATATTTATAAAATTATCAAAAAATTGATTTAATATAATTATGAAATGATAATTTAAAAAATGGTATTATTTTTACAAAAATAAAATTTCCTAAAGTTTCGAAAATTAATTATGATATTATCTCACAAAATTCAATGAAAATAATTTTTGAATAAAACCTAATTTAAAGAATAAAATGACTTTATTAATAATTGAGTTTTTATTTACTAATAATTTATCAATAAATTTTTATTAATTTAGACCTTTATATATATTTCAAAAAAAATTAATTCCATTCATACTTACTAATTCAGTTACAATGTTATAATGATAAAGAAAATAATAATAATTCATGGCTCATTTAAGCTTAGTGTTGCATGTTGTATGAACTATAGAACATAACATTATTTTAAAATATCAGGATTTTATAATGTTAATGTATCTATGAATAAGATTTATCTTCTTCCAAAACCTCATGACTTTCTTACACGGTGATATACAAAGTAACACCTTATCTCTAAGCTCAAACTCTAGGTCTCATCGATGATTATCAGTATAGATTTTTTTTCAACATTGTGTAGAATTCATATGAATTTGAATTGTTTAAACCTTCTAAGAAATCTTTAGGATAATATCAGTTCCTTTATAGTTTCATTCTCTAACTTTATCCCAATGTGTTATACTTTTTCAGATCTTCCCATACAGAGCCTTATAAGGTGCCAAATGAATGATAGAATGGAAATAGTTGTTATATGAGAACCTAACAAGTGGATGGTGTGGATACCAGTATCCGTGGAAATCCATTAAATTTGATCACATCATATCCTCTATAGTTTAAATGGTCCTTTCAAACTGACCATCCGTCTAAGGGTGATAGTTAGTACTAAAACACAACTCTACAACCAACACTTATTGAATGCTTCTCCAAAACCTCAAGGTCAACATTGAATTTTGATTATATATAATGTATAGTAGCAATCCATGTAGTCAAACCACTTCCCTTGTGTATATCTTAGCGATTTGGTCAAGATAGAAATCTTACTTGATGGAAATAAAATGCATTGACTTTGTAAGGTGATTGACTACCACCTAGATGACTTTATTTCTTTTAGATTTTCTATGGAGTACTGTGATAAAATCCATGGTTATTTTTTCCATTTCCATACTATTATGGGAAATGGTTTCATCATCCCTATAGACATATGTCATTCAGCCTTGACTTGTTGGCATATCAAGCATCGAGATATAAATTATATAATCTCCCTCTTTAGGTTTTCCCACCAAAAAAATTTCTTTATATCTCATTACATATTAGTGCTTCCTGGATTAATAAAGAAGGATGATCTATGTGTATCATTCAGAAATTCCCTCTTTAGTACTAGTTTTAATGGGACACCTATCCATATTCCAAGACTTATAACTCCATCTTTAGAAAAGTTGAAATCCATAGTATATTTTACCTTTGTCTATAACTCCTCATTTATTATTTTGGGCCTCCTTAATCCTCTTAAGAATTTATGGTTGTGAAATTGTTTGATCAAGGTAAGATGAAGATCCATTTATTATTCCCATGTACATCATTTTCATGTCTAAAATATTGGATCTCTTTAAGTCCTCTTAATGGATAGGGTCGTGGGATCCTTTCTACACAGAGCATATACCACTTATTTTTCCATCCTATGATGGTAATGGATTAAATAATCATAATCCTTGATCATCTCTACAACATCCCAAGAATTATAGAATATTATTCTTTTAATAAATGTTAATTTAATGGTTTGTTTAATAATTAAAATAAATTAAAGCATGATTTAACATAAAAATTAAATGCTTTTCTAAAATCAATTTCAATTTTGGTTATAAATTATGTTAAAATATTGAAACTATAAACTGTTATTTTTATTTTCTAAGTAATATAATCTTTATTGATGAATATTTTGATGAAAATATACTAAATTATTAGAAAATGTTATAATTAAACAAACCAAAAATATGATTACATTAAACATTTAAAAATATTATTGTGTATGATAAATTTACATTATTATTTTGTAACAATAGATAATTAACCCTATTTAAAATATATTTAATAAATTACATATGTTAATTTTAGAAAATAATTTTTGAGTACTTTTCATTTAATATAATTTATGTAACAAATTTATATTATTATTTTTTAAAATAATCATAAGTAAGCTAATATAAATGTTATTCTTACTAAAATATTATTACTAAAATATTAATTTGATAGTAATATAATCTAAGTAAATATTAATAGAAATAAAACAATAATTAAATTTACTAAATATAATTTTGAAATAAATATGTTAAATGTGTACGTATTTGGTAAGGTATATTAAGTATTATTTTTAGGTAATTTTAAAACTTAAATATTATAAATTTGACCATCCATTGAAGATGATTAGGGATAGCTTGATCAACCCATGTGGTAACTAGGATAAACCACGAGGAGAGCCAACCCAGACCAGTGCACAAAGAATCATGGGCATGGGCCTGCATAAAAGGCTAGTGAGTGAATGGGCGGACCAGTGGCACCATCGTGTGGATCAAAGCTGCAGATAAGGAGTCAGCATGGGTCGGAGCCAACATGGGATCAAGAAAAAACTTTATTACTCACACATAACACTCCAATGTAATGGGATAACTAATATAGGATCACTAAAATAGTTGGACTTTCGATGTGGGATGTGGTATACATGGGAATTGTTCACCAAATTAAAACATTCTTTTAAAATGATAGTCATCTGATCAGAAACATATTAGTTATATAATCATCTGAGTGTTCTTATTCAGCCTAACACATTATCCAAGTATCCATAACATCATCATCTTCTTCTCCTCCGATGCTGGTTTAATCCTTAACCGTGCGTTCATGACCTAACTCGATGTCGAACCACCATTATATTCTTCCTTAGACTATAAACTCAATGTTTTCAAATTTTAAAACAATAAAATTTCATGTATAAAGACCTCTAAAATTTACCTTCATTAATGTATCATTTTTCACCATTTTTTCTCTCAGTCTACAGCAAATGAATCCTTGAATTAATTGTATTGGAATTATTCTATCAAACCAAAATTTATTTTTTCATAGAGTCAAAAATACCAATGGCACTATCATTTTCAGGGAAATATTTACAATGAATCATCGGTGAATCTGATTAAAAACAAGTTATATTTATATATACACACACACACAATTAATGATAATATTTGATACTAATGAATCTCACATAGTTTGTTTTAGATTTTCAGTTTGTCAGGATATACCATTTACATTGATGAAGTATGTTTATATATATATATATCCCTATCAATATTAAATTCTATATTTAGCTATATCTCCAGCTTTCTCGAAACTCCATGAACTTGATATTCATATTTTTTTCATTAAAAAATTGGTAATCTCGCTCGATCATGGATTTCTATTACAACAGCCACATACAGCAATCATAATTAATAGGTGATATACATATATAAACTTCAATGTAAAATGGATATAATTGAACCTTTAGGGGTTGACTATATATATGGACCTTACCTTTAGGGGTTCTCTACTTGAAAAACACAATTATAAATGGGAGAGAGAAAGTGATATGAGAAGAGAGAGAGAGAGAGTCTAAAATAGAAGTATTCTTCTACGAGAGTTAAGGTAAGGGGATTATTTCCATTTTTTAAGAATCCATTGTTTATTTATATTTTTTTATATCAAAAAAAAACTCATTCTATGTAAAGTAGAAACCATAAATTTATCAAGCATATGTTTTCTAAAAAACCCTCCTCTAAGGGATTTATTTTTCAACAACTCCTTAATTCTTAAGAAAACCTATAACATTAATTATATTATGATTTAAAAAAAATTATGTGTAAGGGAGAATCGTAATTTTCTTATAAAACATCTATTTTTGAAAAAACCTATGTAAGGTAGATATACTTATTATTTTTCAAAAAACATATATGAAGGGGAAATATTTAGTTTGATTTTCCTTGCCTCTTCTTAAGAGTTATTCAATGAATTAAAAATAAATTTTCAAGTTAATTTTGTAGGGTTATAAATATCATTTTATTCATGAAATATTCCTTTAAACCTTTGGATAAAAACATATTTATAGATATGGTCATACAATATATTTATCATTGACTTTCCAAAAATTTTATTAAAAACATTTTCCTATGTTTAATTCCATATTTACAAGTATTAGTTCTTATGAAATATGGATTTCTTATAACCTCTATGTTTTTTCTTAAAATAATATTTTGATAAATATTATGTGATATAAACTTATTTTCTCTTGAAAAAAAATATATAGTTTTTTAAAGGTTGTTTTAGTGGATATTAAATGAGAAAAGTAAACCCTATCAAAAATGTTTTTATAAAACATATAACTTGGGTATCGTATGTGTTGATGAGGAATGGGGAGTGAACCCATGACCTAGAGGGGACATTTTCCTAAAATTGGTATTGTTAGTGGGATTGTGGATTTATTTAGGGTTTTTTAGTATAATTTTTTTTAATAAAAATTTATTATTTTCATGGAAAAGTTTTTAAAAACCTTAAGGAGAAATCCAAGTATATTTCAAGGTTTATTATATTTTGAAATAAAATGAGTTTTCAAAATGATATGTATATTTAAAATGTTTTTAAAATTATATCATATGGATATTTGTTTTTGAAAACCCTAGAGTTATATTTTGGAACGTTATTTATGATATCAAATGTTTTATATTTTATATGAAATGAAAGGTTTTCAAAAGCATTTTCAAATATTTTTTATAAAAGTCTTTTTCTATTGATTTAAAAACCCCTTATTGGGAAATTTTATGGTCACCCTTTGTTTTAAAATGATTTTTATAGGATCATTAAAAGTTATAAATGTGTTTGGTTTCTTTTAAGGAGATAGCTCAAGTAAATCAAGTTAGTTGCTTTATATTTTTTTGTAAAACTTTGATATATTGTAAGGTTTTTCCTAATCCTCCAAAACCTAAAGAAAATAATATCCTTGGATGTGTAAAAGACTATATATTAATTGGTTAAATTTTATAAAAGAAATACAACATGTTCTTAGTACTGGATCCAGGAGTGCAGGCCTCAGGTCTTTACAAGTTCTAACCACCTTTGTTGGCACATATTCAACTCATTTTGTATTAATATATAATTGTGGATTTTATGATTTGTATATATGTAAAAATTATCTCCATAAATATAATTTTACCAAATCCTTAATTTGAAGATCACTGAATCAAATTCATGATCATGGGTTGGGTAGTTCTTCTCAAGGATCTTTAACTAGTGGGAGGCACATGCTATCACTTTGTCATATTTTATGAGTAAAATACCCAAGCCCTTTTTTGATACATCATTGTAGAACAAAAATACATACCCAATTGTGGGTAATGTGAGAATGGAGAAGTGATTAACCTATTATTTAACTCTTTAAAAAACTCCCCATATTCTTCTGTCCAAAAAAACTTTACTTCTTTCTAAGTTATCTTGGTTAGTGGGCTTGAAAATCGTGATATTTTTTCACAAATTGATGATAATACCCAACTAATCGAAGGGTATAACAGATCTCTATTATAGATGTTGGTATTATTCATCCTTCAATTACCTCTATTTTTTATGTATATATAGATATCCCTTTTTTGGTGATAACATTACCCAGGAATGTTACTTACTTCATAAAAACTTGCATTTGTTTTACTTTGCATAAAAATTTTCCTTTCAAAGGTTCTAATGTACATCATACAAATGATCCTCATGTTCCTCCTTTATTTTTAGAGTATATATTGATATCATTTAAAAAGACTACCAAAAATTTGTGTTAGTAATCCCTAAAGACTCTATTCATTAATTCTATGAAGATTGATAGATAATTAGTTAGTCCAAATGGAATCACTATGAACTCGTAGTTCCCATACCTTGTATAAAAAGTAGTCTTTAGGATAACCTCATTCTTCTCCTTTACTTGATAATATCTTAAATAAAGATCCAACCAAGAGAAGTATTTATCTCTACATATATGATCAAAAATTTATTAATCCATGGAAGATGATACTTTTATTTTATCATGGTCTTTTTAAGGTCACAAAAATCAATGCAGAGGTGCATTGACCCATCCTTCTTCATGATGAAAAGGACTAGTAAACCTCATGGTGAAGCACCTAGGCATATAAACCATTTATCCATGTTCTCTTTTAGTTTATTATTCTAATCCTAAAGTTCATTAGATTCCATTTTATATAAATCTTGGATATTGTAAAAGACATATGTATGAGTTTGATTGAGAACACAACCTCTCAGTTTAAAGGAAGATCAGGTAATTCTTCAGGAAACACATCAACATATTCCTTCACAACGTTTATGTCATAAAGGATGATGTTTTCCTAATTCTCAATAATTTTATCTAGAAACACTTTCTTATAAGACAATAATATAAATGTCTAGACCCATCCTAGTGGGGCCCTTGTCGTGCCTCCCCAAGCCCGCCTCCAATAGGCCAGAGGCTGGGGACTAGCCCTGAGTAGGCATATCACTAACATGGGAGGAATTTCCTAAGTACCTATACACACACACACACACACATCTCTAAGCCCACAAATGATGAAATATAATAACCACTTAAGGGAAAAAATGAACGCATACAACTAAACCCAACCAAAATAGTATAATGGAAAGTAAAGTGAGGAAATTAAACTGTGCCAGAATACAAGCCCACCAAAAAAGGAGTATGCAAAATAAAAATTCCAACATATAAGCAAGAGATATGTATTAGGACTACTAATCACATCCATAGGAACACCTAGTTCTGTAAGGAAGCTGACAAAGCTCGGTCTGGTCCCGGTCATCCCTAGAATCTATCAAAAGGCTACTCGTCTGCACAAGACAAGACATGTGCGGTCGAAGCCCATGTAGGGGTGAGTATAAAAATACTCGTTGGGGGACCCAAAAACCAAAAAGTAAAACAAAAATTAAAGGTAAAGTCATATTTACATAGTATATGTGTAAAAAACATATAACAAGATAAACATATTCATATATACTCAAAACCTGGACCCGTAGTCTAGAGGTAAGTCACAATGATTGCATACTCACGCTAGGGATTCGGTTGGAATATTATATGAAGCAATTTTTTAGGAGAAATCACTCCATGAATCTGATGATTGGGATGATGTTCGTCTGAGAATTACGTTCATTGAGAAGTGTCATGAGAGAAAGAGAGAGAGAACAGATACACTCATTTTGATAGAACTCACTCCTGAGTGGGGAAAGATCATGATAAACATATGAGGATAACTGTTAAGGCCTTGGTGTATACCAAAACTCATCTATATTCACCTGTTAAGTAGAAAATCGGCATCCTGTAGGATTAGTTACATCGATACCTAACTTTACCTAGGGTCAAAAATGGGTTGAGGATCTCACTTTGGGCCTCTTATAGGGATTCCTACTCTATCCATAAAGTATTGTTGAAGGGATTATACTCCTATGGATAGAAAAAATACCTAGCCTTTAAGGGAATGATAAAAGGTTTACTCACCCAAACAAAACTTCTCCAAGGAACAGTGTACAAAAAGATCAATCTATGTACATAAAGGAACAAAACATGTAGAAAGGTCACACATCATGTCTTATGACCCCGGGTACTTCCCATGTACAATGGATCATTTCGAAGAGCATGTAATGTAAATATGTATACATGGCATGTAAGATAGTGACATGCATGGACTACTATCTGGTGTCCACTCCGTGTATATCAGTTGTGCACCCATACATGGCTCTAACCCATGTCTTCCATTCTATTTAACAGTACAATGGTAACCCCTATAACCGGCCTGGTCTGGCTGTGTGGTGGAGTACATGTTGTGTACTCCACCCCGTGTTCGTGTCTCATCTAAGATACATGCTAAGTCCCATGTAAGTACCCACATGTTGGGTGACATATTTCACACGTTGTTTCATCACATTCAGTCGTCCTAAAATCTACTCATCGTTCAATGGGTCCCACACGCCATGCAGTCTGAACTACATGTCATGTTCATCACGATTTTCCAGAATCACAGCTTCTTCTTCAGATTCTTCGGGAGATCCTTTAATTCTTGAACCATCTATTTTTTCCTCCAAACTAAATATCCAGGGTTGATTCATCACCATAAAGCTTATTCTATTGGTTTCGGGCCTCCGATCAGCCTTTAAAAGATGTTTCGATCCATCCTCATAAAGAACAGTTGATCAAAGATTTCTCCCGAACTGAGTCAATTCATCTACCGCCATCATCGTCACACCTTCTCAAGGTTATCATGATGCCTGATCTACAATTGTGGACTATTGTGTTGAAAAACTGATGTGCAGTGATCCGTTGTTCATAACCCCATGAAGAACACAAAGAAAGTGGGGTAAAAAGGTGAAGAAGAAATACACACAATGAATTCAAGAATGAACCTCCCTCTTTATTCATCACGGTGTCGATCCTCTCCCATTAGGAGGATCAAATGGAGAAAATCAAATTATTTTAAATTAAACATGGACCAATTCCCCAAAATAAGACTAATAAAAGTCCCTCCCACAAGAATGAATGATCTGCGGGTCAACTTGTTCGTGGGTTGATCTGCGTTTGTCGTTTAAATACAAGAATGGGGAAAATAATTGAAATACAATCCCCTACCTTGGTTGTCAAAAAAGAAGGAGATCAGTCGTCAGTCGAGATTCTTTATCACTGCGCAATGACCCACACATCATCGTCCATTGTCGTTCATAAGGAATTTTTCTAAAGGTGGATCCTCTCTAAAGCTCTAGAGGATTTTAGGGAATTTTCCAGGATTATTAGCCTAACCCTGGGTTCCTACTCATTTAAAACAAAATAATGTGTCACTACGTTATGGAAACGTTAAAAATAAAATAAATTATTAATTAATTTTATTTCCTTTAAAACATCTAAAAACTAACTTCTACTTCTGAATCACACTAGTCAATGTTAGACCCCACCTAAATTAAATTCACTACTCTAAAGACAATGGTGCCCTCATATTTTTGTTCTGGGAACCCATTTAAAATATATTCCACTTTTTCATGAAAACTGCTCACACATGCCATTTAAAAGTTTAGTTTATTTCAAACATTTATTTCAAGCACCTTGGGCCTCAGAATCGCACCCCGTCAAAAATATAGGTCTCGTAATAATTCCATATAATATTTAAAAATAATACAAAAAAAATTCGATGCATTACATTACCCCCACCTTAGGGTTTTTATGTCCCCAAAAAGACAAAACAAAAGGCTACTCAAATAGATGTGGGTACTGCGCATGAATTTGGGCCTCACACTTCCACGTGCTCTCCTAAATATTCCAATGCTTCCAAAAACATGCACAAAGGTAATTTCTCACCCATAGAGGATCCTCTCATGTTGATCCTCGGTCTCTACTAGTTACTCTATGAAGTTTTCTCCATCCTCGATGTCTATCTCACCCTTGTCGATAATGTGTGATAGGTCATGCACATACCTCCTCAACTGTAACATGTTGAATACATCATATACCTAGTGAAACTATGGAGGTTGGGCAAGGTGGTACTCCTCCTCTCTAACTCTGTGTGAATCTAAAAATGGCCGATGAACCTCAGAGACAACTTGACGCCCCTGCCAAATATTTACATCCCTCGTCGAGGTGAGACCCGAAGGAAGACATAGTCTGCATATTCGAACTCTAGAGGTCTCTAACGTATTTCAATGTAAGACTTCTACTGGATATATGCAGTCTTAATCCACTCCTGGATGATATAAAGCTTCTCAATGGTAGCTCTCACCAACTCTAGACACATTAGTGCTGATTCTCCAAGGTCAGTCCAGCAAGTCATTGACCGGTAGGGTCGCCTATATAAAGCCTCAAACGGTGCCATACCAATGGTGGAGTGGTATTTTTTGATGTATGTGAACTACACTAGTGGTAGGTGGTCCTCCCAAATATGACCAAATTCTATGATACAGGCCCACAACATACCCTCTAGAACCTAAATGGTTCTCCTTTTCTGACTATCTCTCTGGGGATGGAACGTCGTGCTCAAATTTAGCTAAGTCCCAAACACCTCCTACAATCCCTTCCACAATCGGGATGTGAAATGGGCATCGCGATATGAGACTATAGTTGAAGGAACACCATGAATCCAAACTATTTCACGCATGTAGAGGTGTCTGAAGCCCTCTATAGAACTTTGCTCCCTAATAGCTAGGAAGTGGGATGAATTGTTGATTTAGTCAACGATCAACCATATGGAATTCTGTCCATTGGAAATCTATGGTAATCCCAACATGAATTCCATCGATATTCCATCCCACTTCCACTTCAGCACTTACAGGGGGTGAGATAACCCTACTGGAACCTGGTGCTCATCCTTCACTAGCTTGCATATAAGGCATCAAGAAACTAACTCAGCTACTACTTTCTTCATACCTGTCCACCAAAACTGACATTAGAGGTCTTGGTACATTTTTTCTACTCTAGGATGTACTGCTAAGGTGTATGTATGAAACCCTCTCAGAACATCCTCTGACAACTCCTCTAGTAAAACCGTGTGCCCTCTCAAAAGGATAATGTGCTCCCCACCTTGAGAATATTCATCAGAATCATGTCGTGTGGAAAATTGAGCATGAAAAGTCTCACAGTTGTTATCCCCTAGTTGTTCCCCCCTAACTTTCCCTAATAGTGGAGGCGTGAAAACCATTTAATATAGATAATCTACGTCATCTTTATAAATGAAACATAATTGTAGCGATGCCAACTGCTCTGACCCCTCGCTCAACAGCTGCGAACTTGATCTCAGAATGAGAGTAATGCCACAATGTTCCCCTTTCCAGGAGTATAGATGATCTCAAAATCATAATCCTAGAAGAACTATAGCCATCACCTCTACTTCAGATTCATATCCTTCTATGAGAATATGTACTTGACGCTCTTGTGGTCAGAGTAGACAATAAATCGTTATCACATCAGGTAGTGTTGCCACATCTTCAATGTGAAGACTACCATTTCCAACTCAAGATCATGGCACCCGTAGTTCTGCTCATGCGGCCTTATCTAGAATGAACAATAATCAACCACAGCATGCATATGCATTAGGACATAGCCAATCAGGGTCCCTAATGAGTCGCAGAAAACTACATACTCAACACCCTCTTCTGGCAATATCAAGACTATTGCACTCGCCAAAATCTGCCTCAACTACTCAAAATACTACTCTCACTTCTTCATCCATACAAGAGGTTTCATAATCCATTTAAAGGTTTTCATCAATGCTGATATCTAGGACACATTAAGGATAAATATCTGGTAGTATCCCACCAGCCCAAGGAAACTTTACACCTCTATCACACTCTGGGGTGGCTCCCATGATAACACTGCCTCAACCTTGGATAGTTCCACTGATACTATATCTCTTAAGATAACATGTCCCAAAAAGTGGACCTCATGTATCCAAAACTAGAACTTTGAGAGCTTCTAATAAAGCTGGTGCTCTCGGAGTATGTCTATAACCATCCGCAGGTGTCTCATGTGCTCCTCCTCTGACACCGAGTACACGAGGATTTCATTGATGAAGACTACTATGAACCAGTCTAAGTATGGATGGAAGGTCCGATTTATAAGCCCCATGAACACTATAGGGACGTTCGTTACGCCGAAAGTCATTTCCAAGTACACATAGTGACCGTAGGTTCATCTGAAATCCATTTTTGATATATCCTCATCTCGTATTCGTAACTGGTGGTAACCCGATCAAAGTTTGACCTTCAAGAATCATCACACCCCTCTCAGCTGGTCGAATAGGTCATCGATCCTCAGAAGTGGATATTTTTTCTTCATTTTTACCAATTTCAAGCATCGGTAATCCATGCACAACCTCAAACACTCGTCTGCCTTCTTGGAAAAAAAACTAGGGCCGCCCAGGGTGAAACACTGGGTCTTACAAAGCCCTTACTCTGTATATCCTCCAACTACACCCTCAGATCACGAAGCTCTATAGGATCCATATGATATGCTGGTGAGCATATCAGTTCCATCTCGAGGTGCAATTCGATGCAAAAGTCGATCTCCCTGTGGGGAGTTAATCCTGTAACATCTTCTGTAAAGATGTCCTCATACTCTGCCACCACCAATGGGAACTGAAATCTCACAACATCTGCAGATCTGAGGGTAATACTAGGAAACTCATGAGTGATTGGATACACCCTCCAATGAATGATCCCATTCTTTGTAACTTGTGTTTCCTTTTCATAGAAAAATGAAAACTTTATTCCATTGTTGTGTAAAAACCACACTCTTCACCTAAAGCAGTCAATATGGGCATGGACCGAAGATAACCAATATATACTGAGAATGACATCGTAAGGCCTCGATACTTCTAATAAGATGTTCCAACCAAAAATATCACACACAAGGGTAATACCACACTATCGGAAAAGATGTGTGATCATCGATTCTCCTTCCTTAGGTATCTCTAAGTGTAAAGATCACGTCAAAGTCTCCACCAGAATCTCAATGTTTTGCACAAGACATGCGGTGAAGAAAGAATGACTGGAACCTATGTTTATAAGTATGGTAACTAAGGTAAAAAAGACACAGACCATACCTTGTATCATCCCTTGAGTCCCAAGGTTGAATGCCTCGATTTCATACAGTTTCCCATGCCCCTGTCCCCCAGCTCCCTGAGCCTAGTGCAGACCTCTTGGGGGGGGTGGTGGAAGTAGATCAAAGCGTCTTGCACCTTTTTTAGCTATCCCTTCTTCTCTTCCAAGTCTTCTTCTTGGAGGGTCTTCCTAGTCCACTCTTTGCATCTACCTTGGTGGTATATCCACCGCCTCCTTGTCGGCATCTCAACTGGTCAAAAAGTCTTTATCGAGATGTCCTCAGTCATCGCATGAGTAGAATCATATCTCCCTAGGTTGACTAGAACTATACTGAGAGTTCTTGACCATAAATCCCCTATCTTAGGTCCTCCTATGATGTATCTTACATCCAAATCCCTGTGCCTAACGTCATTTATCTAATGCCGAGGTCACTGCACCAGTCTTCCAACAACTGACTTCCACTGGTTGTCCTTAATCAGCCAAGAAGATCTCAACCATCAAATCTTTCTCAAGAACTCCTGTAAAAGTTGAAATGAAAAGATTCATTACCCTAGATTATATGTCCCATATTACACCCCACTACAAGGTTCAATCTCTGAAGTACTGATCTTTGACCATATCCATTAAGTACCTGGAGAGGTTGGTAAACCTCGATGAATAGTTAGCCACTGTTAAACTGCCCTACTAGAGCTGAAGAAGATCATGGATATTCACTTCTCTTATTGAAACTAGAGATAATTCCTACCTAAAGAGTTTCTCTAAATATATCCACAAAAGATTCTCCCCATCGTGAGTTTGCGTGGTCAAACTCCATCATGGTCCCACCAAACCCTAAAGAAGGCTCGCTCCTAGGATCACCATCTGGTCTGATGGTATCCTTACTAGATGTAGAAATCTAGTCACCACCTCAAGACAATCCTCATTAGATTGAAAGTCAAGATCCCCTCTGAACCTAAGGGGTATCTGTCTCTGAAACTCATGGAGCGCACTCAGCCTGCACTCCTCGTCTTTTGGTATTATGGGTACCACGTGCTGCTTCACTGGTGGTGGTATAATAGGTGAACCACCTGGAGGTAACTCCTAGAGAACCAATCCCTGAATCTAATCCTCTTCATTGATGGGTTCCCCATCTTTATTGAGTCACTGAATCCTAGCGGGTATGCGTCACGAAGGAATCCTATAATAAAACAAGGTGTACCATGGTTAAATAGTACATCTCGATAGATGACTCAAAAGGAAATGGAAAACATAAACCATTCCTATATGATGAATGTACCATTCTTTTGTTTCCCTAAAACTATTTTTTTCATGTACCGGGTGGAGAATCAGGTTATTAGGGTCCTAGTGTATGGATACGTTGGCCACACGCACCAACATTGGAGTCCATAGCCTAAAAACTAAGCTCAAAACACCTAACATTGTTTCCCCAAACCAATCTCACAGACTCTTGTTCCTATGGTAAAACTCACCACCTCTGATACCACACTGTCACGACCCCTCCCAGTGGGGCCCATGCCGCAACTCCTCAAGCCCGCCTCCAATAGGCTAGGGGTTGGTGACTAGCACTGAGTAGGCATATCACTAACATGAAAGGTAGTGTCTAAGTACCTGTACACATGCACACATATCCAAGACCAGAAATGTTGAAATATAAAAACCATTAAGGAAAAAAATTAATGCATACAACTAAACCCAACCAACAGAGTACAATGGAAAGCAATATGAGAAAATTAAATTGCACCAGAATACATTCCCACCAAAAGAAAGAGTCTTAGAACTAAAAAGTACAACCTATAAGTAAGAGATAGGTATTGGGATCACTAATCATAGTCATAGGAACTCCTCGACCTGTAAGGAAACTCAAAAATCTCGGCTCAGTCCTGGTCCACCCTATACTCCGTGAAAAGGTCTCTTATCTGCACAAGACACGACAATTGAGGGTGAAGCTCGTGCAGGGGTGAGTATAACAATACTCATTAGGGGACCCCAAAAACCAAAAAGTAAAACACAAATTAAAGGTATATTCAGCTCTATACAGAATATGTATACAGAACATATAACAAGGGAAACATATCCAGATATACTCGAAACCCTGACCCATAGTCTAGAGGTAAGTCACAATGACTGCATACCCACGTTAGGGATTAAATTTGAAGATTCCACAAAGCACTTTTCCAGGATAACTCACTCCTCAAGTCTAATAGCTCTGATGAAAATCATCTAAGAATTATGTTCATCAGGAAGTGTCATGAGAGGGAGAGAGAGAGAGAAAATAGATACACTCATTCCAGGACAACTCACTCCTGAGTGGGGAAAGATCACAATACACGGATGAGGATCACTTCTAGGGAATTGGTGTATAAAGAAACTCATCCAAATTCACCAGCTAAGTAAAGGATCAGTATCCTATAAAATTAGTCACATCAATACCTAACTCTACTTAAGGTTAAGAATGGGTAGAGGATCTCACTTTGGGCTACTCAGAGGGATTCTTACTCTATCTAGAAATTCCTGCTAAAGGAATCACACTCATGTGGATGGAAATGATACCTATCCTTCAAGGGAATGAGAAAATAGGAACTAACCCAAATGAAACCTTCCCATGGAATGTTGGACAAGAAGATCAATCCATGTATAGAAAGGTACTTAGCATATAGAAAGGTTACACTTTGTGTCCTATGACCCCAGGTACTTCCTGTGTACAGTGGCCCATGTCGAAGATCATGTCGTGTAGAAAGAGGTATACATGGCGTGTAAGAGAGTGAAATTTATTATACTACTATATGGGGACACTCTATGTACACTGGTCATGTGCATGTACATAGCTTCAACCTGTGTCTGCCATCCCATGTACCAGTACATTGGGCAACCCGCATAACCAGCCTGGTCTGGCATTGTCGTAGAGTACATGTCTTGTACTTCACCCCATGTCTGTGTGTCATCCGATATACATGCTGAGTTTCGTGTAAGGACCCACACACTATGTTAAATCTTTCACATGTCGTTTCATTTCCTTCTATTTCCTGAAAAACTGGTCATCACTCAATGGGGCCCACAGGCTGTGTAGTCCTAATAACACGTCAGGTTCGTCTCAATTTTATAGAATTCTCAGGTTCTTCATCTGGTGCATCAAGAGATCCTCATATTCTCAATAAAATCCTTTGTTTTCCTCTAAACTAAATATACAAGGTTGATTAATCACTTCAAAAATGATTCCTTTGGTTTCAGGCCTCCGATCAACCTCACAAACATCTTTTTGATCCATCTACATGAAGAACGGTTGAAGAATGATATCTCCTAAAGTGATTCGATTTGTCTGCCACCATCTTCATCTCACCTCTTCTAGGTCATCACAATGCCAGATCTACGATTTGGGGTCATTTCTTTGTTAAATGGACGTGCAATGATATGATTTTCATAACCCGATGAAGAATGTAAAGAACACGAGGTAAAAAGGGGAAGAATAAATCCACACAACAAATTGAGGAACAAACCTCCACCATTTTTCATCATGGAATCGATTCTATCTCATTAGGAGGATTAAATGGAGAAAACCAAATTATTTTAAATTAAACATGGATCAATTCACAAAAATAAACCCAATAAAAGACCCTCCTATAAAAACAGTCAATATGTGGGTCAACCTGTTCATGGGTCGATCCATGTTCATCATTTAAATCCAATAATGGGGAAAATAATTGAAATAAAAACCCCTACCTCAGTCATCAATGAATAAGGATATTGGTCGTCATTTGGGATTTGATATCACTACAAAACGATCCACGTGTCATCATTCGTCATTGTTCACCAGGAATTTCTCCAAGGGTGGCTCCTCTCCAAAGCTCCAGTGGATTCCAAGGAATTTTCTAGGGTTGTGATCCTAACCCTAGTCTCCAGATCATTTAAAAAATTAACATGTCACTATGTTATGGAAACATTAAAAATAAAATAAATTATTAATTTATTTTATTTCCTTTAAAATTCCTAAAAAATAACTTCTACTACTGACCTACACCGGTCGATGTTAGGGTCCGCCTAAGGTAAAATCAATGCTCTAAATTTAAAGGTGCCCTCATATTTCTTATCCAGTCACCTTTTTAAAAGTTATTCTTCTTTTTTAGGAAAACCGCTCGTGCGGGCTATTTAAAATTTTAGTTTATTTCAAGCATTTATTTTGGGAACCCTGGGCCTCAGAATTACACACATTCACAAATTATAGTCTCGTAACAATTCCAATCAATATTTAATAATAATACTTGTAAAATCCAAGACATTACAATAAATTCTTGTAATAATGATTCCAAATAAGATTTTTCCCCTTATTTGCACTTGTACAGAATCGAAGGATGATTTTCGATAGAGATATTGATTTTTTTTCTCTCTTTAATTTATGTTTCTCTATAAAAGTAAAACCAATACATACCTATAATTACATCTATTTCTTATAAAGTAAAAAAATTGTTCTCTAGGAAGTTTTCCCCACAAATATAGACAAGGGAGGAGTTATCTTCTTGTTAAGTCAAAAGTCTTCTTTTGGCTTTTACATCATGTTTTGGAAATCACAAATATATTCTATGTCATGTTTTGGAAATCTCAAATGTATTCTATCATATGTTTGTAAATAACAAATTGTCTTTTATCATGTTTATCGTATCGTACGATGTTGATCGTACCGACCAAAACGTATCGTACTGACTCTGTCAAACGTATCGTACTGACTCTGTCAAACGTATCGTACTGACTCTGTCAATCGTATCGTACTGACTTTGCTATTCAGATAATCATTATTTGTTTTGGTACTTTTTCAAAAACTCTCTCTGCATATGAATCGTACTCATGTTTTACATTTCTATATATCTCTTATCCTAACGAAACGATGTCGTTGAGTTAGTTATATACTAATCAAAACGATGTCGTGCTTTCTGTTTCAATATGACCGTTGGAGGCAATATGACCGTTGGAACCCGAGGCCTATAAATAGAAGGTCATTTGAAGCTGAGAACATACTGATGAACGAAGAGACTCTGTGAACTACGAAGATTCTAGAGAGAGACACTGTGACTTCTCTCATCAGCCTTGTGCGTCCGATCATCGTATCGAGGGCTTTCAAGTAATTGAAAGACAGAGGTGCCGATTACCTGCAAAATCGAGGGCTGTCGGGGATAGGCAGACAGACGAGCCGATCATCGTATCGAGGGCTGCCGGGGATAGGCAGACAGACGAGCCGATCATCGTATCGAGGGCTGCCGGGGATAGGCAGACAGACGTGCCGATAATCGTATCGAGGGCTCACCAAGGTGTTGGTGAGACAGACCTTTTATCCTAGGTGAAAGGATAACCCTTCTCTTTGGGTTAAAAGAATTGTATTACTTTTACATTTCCGATGTTGTATTAGAAAGGGATTTGTATTGTTTCCTTTCTTTACTTATTCAATTGTAATTGTTTCAATTACAATCATTCCATTACATATTGTATTGATTGGTTCTATACGCTTTAAGGTAGAATCATTCATATTTGTATTACTCTGATTATTGTGTTCATCTTGAATACAATTGTTTTACATAACAATAGTATTACAATACATCATACCTTTTACATTCAATACAATTGTGGGTGTTTGTATTTGTATTAGTTTAAAATCTTTTAAACTAATCTCTTTGTTACTAAAACTCAAGGTTTTTAAAAAAAACCTACAATTCACCCCCCCTCTTGTATTGTTCCATCTAATAGACTTTTATATCGACTATTCGATCCAACAATTGGTATCAGAGGAGGTTTTCCACTGATTTGTATTACTAGCTTTATTTCTTATTACTTTCTTAAATACTTACTACACTAACGTGTGGAGTGGAAAAGTTGTTTTTGTTATATTAGATGGCAGGAATGAATATCGGATCAATAGATAATCTGAATCCTTCTAGACCACCAATCTTTGATGGGAATGATTATGAGTATTGGAGAGATCGTATGAAGACTTTCGTCATCAATACTGGTGTAGACAATTTTATTATGCTTACTGGGGGTTACAGAATTCCTGACAAAGAAGTTAGTACTTTTACCAATCAAGAGAAGCAAGAATATCAACTGAATTACAAGGTACGCAATACTTTATTATGTTCTATGACCAGGAATATATATAGCCAGATATCTTCATGTGAAGCAGCCAACTGTATTTGGAAGAAATTAGAAGTCACTCATTTTGGTACATCCAAAGTTATAGAAACAAGGAGAGCAATGCTTCGAGCAGAGTATCATGGATTTGTTTTTCCTTATGGAGAGCCAGTATGTAAAGTGCAACAAAGGTTTATGACAATTGTCAACAGCTTACAATCTATGGGAGAAAAAGGTCTTGATGATGAAGCTCTTGTTGATAAGATTATAGATATTATGCCAAATGAATGGGAGTCAAAAAGAACAGCTATTGATGAAAATAGAAAAGTTTCCCAGATTACTCTTGATGAACTCTTTGGAACTCTTCTACAGCACGAGACAAGAATGAAAAGAGATGCTGATTTCAATAAGAAGAAGAATGGGAATGGAAGTGTAGCTTTTGCATCTAAAGCTAAAACACCTGAAAGGGTTACAAGGTCTAAATCCAAGAAAGTTGTTGTTTCTGATTCAAGTGATTGTAATCTTTCAGACAATGAGTTAGCTAATCTTGCTCGGAGGATGAACAAGATTGTGGGAAAGAAAGATTTTCAATATAGATTCAAAAAGAAAGATAGGAAAGATAGGAAAGATTCAGAGGTAACTTGTTATGAATGCAAGAAAGCAGGACATATAAGGCCTGATTGTCCTTTACTGAAGAGGAAAGATAGAAAAGAGAAATACTCTGAAAGAAACAAGAAAAGGTTTTATAAGACGAAGAAAGGCTTGAAAGCAAATGATACATGGAGTGCAAGTGGTAGTGATTCCTCAGATGATTCTTCAGAATATGAGACGTCAGGACAAAGGAATATTGGACTTCTAGCCAAACTACCAATTGAAGATCATTGTCTCATGGCTAAGGTACACAATGCTGAAGCTGTTACAAATGTCTCTTTAAATGCAAATTATGTTGATAATAAATATTATGAATCTTCAAATGATGAACCCTCATCATCAGAAGATGATACTTCACCTTCTTTTGAAGAAGTCTCTAGATTTGCTAAATTACTTGAAAATGAAAATTCTAAACTCAAAAAGAGATTTGAAAAAGCAAATTCTAGAATTTCTATTTTGACTAAAGAAGTATCAGATCTTTCTAAAGATCTTGATGGGAAAACTTCTGATTTTGAAAGTATTTTGAAAACCCTTGAGAAAGTCAAATCTGAAAAAGATAAACTTTCTAAGGATCTTGAAACTGCTATTTCAAAGAAAAACATTTTAGAGTCTAACTCTAGTTCTAATTCAAATGTTTTAGAAAACAAGAATTTGGTTTTAAAACTAAAGTCAGAGATTTTATCCTTGAAAAAGTGTTTGTCAAACTTTACTCATGGAAAAGAAAACTTTGATAGGATGTACTCTCAAATAAGACCTTTGAGAAATCGTTCTGGTCTTGGTTTTACTTATTCCAAACCTGTTTTTAGTAATAACTATTTTGTTCCTCAAAAAACCATTTTCTGTTCCAAGTGTCAATGTGGTGGACATTGGAGAAGAGATTGTTCTCTTAACAAAACTCAATCCTTAGGATTTCATAAAGCTCATTTTGCAAAACAAATGTGGATTCCTAAAATTCTTTTATCTAATCCTTCTGGATCCAAACAAGTTTGGATTCCGAAAATCTAATTGTTTCTTTTTCAGGAAAACGAGAAGTGTATCAATAAGAACATTTGGTACATGGATAGTGGTTGCTCTCGACATATGACTGGAAACAAAGTTTTCTTTGAAAAGGTTATCAAAACAAAAGGTGGAAAAGTTACCTTCGGAGATAATGCTCAAGGAAAGATTGTTGGTATAGGTAATATCGTTTTTCTTGGAAAAGTTCTTATTTCAAATGTTTTGTTTGTTAAAGGTCTTAAGCACAATCTCATCAGCATAAGTCAATTATGTGATGAAGGTTACCTTGTGAATTTTAGAAATGATAAGTGTCTAGTTCACAATTCCAAGGATGAATTCATTCTATCTGCCCATAGGCAAGAGAATGTTTACACTATTAACTTAGAAGACCTTAGGAACCAAAACTTACCTTGTCTAAGTGTAATAGAAGACTAATCGTGGCTATGGCATAGGAGATTAGGACACTGTAATTTGAGAAACCTAAGAAAACTCTCAAAGAAAGGACTTGTAAAAGGGCTACCGGATCTTAGATATGATTCTTCAAGAGTCTGTGATCCTTGTCAGTTTGGCAAGCAACATAAAACTAGCTTTAAACCAATTAATGAAGTTTCAACTTCTAATGCATTACAGCTTGTGCATATGGATCTGTTTGGTCCTTCACAATCTGGAAGCATTGGAGGCAAATACTATGTATTTGTTTTAGTTGATGACTTTACTAGATTTACATGGGTCTACTTTCTCACAAAGAAATCTGAAGCCTTTTCGTATTTCAAAACTTTTAGAGCCCAAGTTAAAAATGAGAAAAACCTACCATTGATAACTATTCATAGTGATCATGGTGGTGAATTTCAAAACTCAGATTTTGAAACTTTTTGTAGTAAGAAAGGTATTACTCACAATTTCTCAGCACCAAGAACTCCTCAGCAAAATGGTGTTGTTGAAAGAAGAAATCGTATTCTTCAGGAAATGACTCGAACCATGTTGAGTGAATACTCAATTGCTAAGCATTTTTGGGCTGAAGCTGTAAGTACTGCATGTTATACTATAAATCGTGTTTTAACTAGATCATTTCTTAATAAAACTCCTTACGAGTTATGGACTGGCCGAAAACCTAAAGTTTCTTACTTCAAAGTTTTTGGATGCAAAGTATTCATTCTGAATACAAAAGAAAATTTACACAAATTTGCACCAAAATCTGATGAAGGAATCTTTCTAGGCTATTCCACAACCTCTAAGGCTTATAGAGTTTTCAATAAAAACACTTGTACTGTTGAAGAAACAGTACATGTAAAATTTGATGAAACTAACCCTTTTGTTTTCAACCAACCCAATCCTACATCCTCGGATGTGTTTTCTAAAGATGTTTATCAACCTTTGTTAGAAGAACATTCTGATAAGGAAAATGTTCAAGAAAGTGTTCCTGAAACATTTACCACAGAAGATTTTCTACCATATGTTGATGAACAGGTTTTACAAAACCAAAATCAATTGTTTCTTAGGAATCATCCCAGTGATAATATCATTGGTGATATAAATCAACCTGTAAGGACCAGAAATTCCTTAAGAAATGAAATAGAACATCTTGCTTTTCTTTCCCAATTTGAACCTAAAAGTCCAAGTGAGGCTTTAGGTGATGATGATTGGATCAAAGCAATGCAGGATGAACTAAATGAATTTGAAAGGAATCAAGTCTGGACTTTAGTTGAAAGACCTAAAGAAACAACTGTAATTGGTGTAAAATGGGTTTTCAGAAACAAGTGTGATGAAAATGGAATCATTGTAAGAAATAAAGCAAGACTTGTTGTTAAAGGCTATAATCAACAAGAGGGAATAGACTATGAAGAAACATATGCTCCTGTAGCTAGACTTGAATCTATTCGCATTCTATTAGCCTTCGCAGCATATTTCAATTTCAAACTATTTCAAATGGATGTCAAATGTGCTTTTTTAAATTGTTTTGTTCAAGAAGAAGTTTTTGTCGAACAACCTCCTGGTTTTCAAGACCCAAAACATCCTGATCATGTCTTTAAACTTACCAAGGCTCTATATGGTCTTAAACAAGCCCCTAGAGCATGGTATGATAGACTTACAGGATTTCTTTTACAAAACAATTATAGAAAAGGTACAGCTGATCCAACTCTTTTTATCAAAATGGAAAACAAAAATGTTTTGGTTGTCCAAATCTATGTTGATGACATCATATTTGGATCAACTCAGAAATCTTTAACCGATTCTTTTGCAAATTTAATGAAATCTGAGTTTGAAATGAGTATGATGGGTGAGTTAACATTCTTTCTAGGTTTTCAAATATCTCAAAAACCAGAAGGAACTTATATATCTCAACATAAGTATATTAAAGACTTACTCAAAAAGTATGGATTTGACAAAACTAAAAGTATTAGCACCCCAATTGGTACCTCAAATACTCTTGATCTTGATGAAACTGGGAAACCAGTAGATCAAACAATTTTTAGAGGTATGATAGGGAGTTTGCTATACTTGACAGCTAGTCGACCCGACTTGATGTTTTCTGTATGCTTATGTGCAAGATATCAATCTAATCCAAAAGAGTCTCACTTAAAAGCCGTAAAGAGAATCTTTCGGTATTTAAAAGACACTATGGATTTAGGACTTTTCTACTCTTCTGGAAATGATTTTGTTTTAAAAAGTTTTTCAGATGCTGACTTTGGTGGTTGTAGAATGGATAGAAAAAGTACATCTGGAACATGTCATTTCTTAGGAGATTCTTTGGTTTCTTGGTCTTGCAAGAAACAACACTCAGTAGCACTCTCCACTGCTGAAGCTGAATATGTAGCAGCTGGAAGTTGCTGTGCTCAAGTATTGTGGATGCAGCACACACTCACTGACTATGGTTTGAGTTTCTCCAAAACTCAAATTCTGTGTGATAATACAAGTGCCATAACTCTTAGTAAAAACCCAGCACATCACTCTCGTGCAAAACACATAGACGTTAGGCATCACTTTCTTAGGGATCACACACAAAAAGGAGATATTGTTTTACAATTCATCGGAACGCAAGAACAACTTGCTGATATTTTTACAAAACCTTTACCTTCCGATAGATTTGAATTTATAAAACAGAAGCTAGGAATGATTACAATAAAATAATCATTCATATCTACTTCCTGTTTTACATTTCTCCTAATAGTAAGAAACTCCTCGTAGAAAGGGGGAGGACATTTCTTTATGTCTTTATGTTTCTGATCTTTAAATATTTACTCTCTTTATTTATGTTTCTTTCTGTTTATAGTATTGACAGTTTTATTGTTTCATTTTAAGTTTTCCTGTTTATCGTATTGACCATTTCAGTTTTTCTGTTTATCGTATTGAAATTCTTTTCCATCGTACCATTCAATAATTTTTTGAATCGACCGATGATGGTATTGAAATTCTTTTCCATCGTACCATTCAATAATTTTTTGAATCGACCGATGATGGTATTGAAATTCTTTTCCATCGTACCATTCAATAATTTTTTGAATCGACCGATGATGGTATTGAAATTCTTTTCCATCGTACCATTCAATAATTTTTTGAATCGACCGATGATGGTATTGAAATTCTTTTCCATCGTACCATTCAATAATTTTTTGAATCGACAGTTGATGGTATTGAAATTCTTTTCTATCGTACCATTCAATAATTTTTTGAATCGACCGATGATGGTATTGAAATTCTTTTCCATCGTACCATTCAATATTTTTTGAATCGACCGATGATAGTATTCAAATTCTTTTCCATCGTATCATTCAATATTTTTTTGTATCGACCGATGATAGTATTGAGATTGTTTTCCATCGTACTGTCGGTTAATGGTAACAACTATTTTCCATCGTACGGTCCGTTGATAGTATTGACTTTGTTTTCCATCGGCATCATGTTTTTTTTTCCTTACGATTGTTTCTTTGATACTTAACAAATCTAGCAATCACCTTTTGTTCTCCGACATGTATCTTTTTCAATTTTTATTTTATTTTCTTTCTTTGTTTTAATCCTAACCATTGATCTGGTATTATCTAATCTCGACCGTAGAAGTTCAACGGTCATCTCTTTTTTTGCCTATAAATACCCCCCCTCCCCTCCCCAAACCCACATTGATTGTTCAGGAATTGAGGCGAAGCTCTGCTCCCCCAGCTATAAACAATCGTACGATCTTCTCAATCGGCATCATCTTTATGTCTCAATCCTCTGCCAACACTCCCGCTGAAATGTCTTCAAAGACTTTTACAGAGAAAGACTTTCACAGAGAAAGGTTAGTATCCCGAGAATTCTTCGATATGTACGATTCTACAATCAAGAGGATTATTTTGTTTCAAGGATGGGAACATCTCTGTGTGGAAAAGCCTGATACTCAAGATCCAGTTCTTTTTGATGAAGTTTGTCAATTTTACAAAACCGTGTCTTTCGACAAAGATATGACTATAAACTTCGCTGTGTACGATCGAAAATTTTCCATGTCTGTGAAACAAGCGGCACACTTTCTGAACGTTTCTATAGAAGGGGATTCATTCTGTCCATCTCACAAACTACCAGAGGAAGTTGGTACGTTTAATAGAGAGAGTGCTGAAAAATCTTTGTTTGTTGTTAATGAGGGAAAGAGGAAAGTTTATCATCTTTCACCGGACAATCGGTTTGTCACTTTATGGATGAAAGGTTTTCTTGTCCCAAGGAAAGGGGATAGAGAAACTCTTAAAGTTTCTGATGTCTTTATGCTCGATTATCTTGTGAATATGAGGAAAGTGAATCTCATGGGATATATTTTTGAAACCGTCAAGAATGTCAAGAAAGGAGGGATTAAATCCCAGATAATAATGTATCCAGCCATCCTTACAAAATTCATTCTTGAGAGTATGAAGTTTTGTAACATTCCTTTGAAATGAAAACCTATGGATTTGTGGCCGTCTTTCATTAATAAGAGTACGATGAAAAAGTTGAATGTTTGTTTTGATTCAAATTCAAAACTTTTTGTCAGAGATGTAGAAGCTGAATTGCCTGAAAATCAATCGGCACCTATGCCAGCCAAAGACAATCAATCCGCCGGTGTTACTCGAAAGTCTGATCCGCAGACTAGTTCAAAGCCGAAGAAGAAGAAGCCGAGGTACGGTAAAGAAGTTGTTGCAAAGTGGAGAAAGGACAAGGAACAGAGAAAAGAGGGTGATCCGAAGTTTGGTCTTGATCCTGCTGAGGTTTTTGCAGAAAGAATAAGGGTAGAAGAAACCCTTCAAGCTGAAAAGAAAAAGAAGACTCTCTTGAAAAGAAAGGCTCAGGACTTTGATATTTCTAAAGTCTTGAAAGCAGTTGAAGATGCTAGTGCTCAACTAACTGTGGAAGTGCATCAAGAACCCATCGTACAGAGTTTGCCTGAGAAAGAAAAAGGAAAAAAAGTGATAGAAGAAGTGGAAGTAGAAGAAGGAGATTTTCTGTTAGAATTTCTTCAAAGTTCAAAGAAAAGTAGAGATAAATCGCTTCAAAAGCTGAGTGAAGGTGTTCAACAAACTCCTCATGCCGATCAGGAAAAATCTTCGGACAGGATGTCATCTCGAGAAAAGCAAGATGCTCAATCTTCTCAATCTGATAAAGTAGTTGTCATTAGTGACAGAGTGGAAGATGAAAGAAAACAGAAAGAAAAAGTGAAAGGGAAACAGCCAGTTGTTGATTCAAGAAGATCGTATGAACTAGCATCGTACGATGAAGATACCGATTCAGAGCATACAATCTCTCTCAAGAAGAGTGATTACATTGTTCAAGTTTTGAGAAGGATGGAGAAAACCATTCCTTATTTCCCGAGGCTGGAAGGAAAGATTGATTTTATCACTGAAAATCGGAGAAAGAAGTTTGGATCTGTAAAAGAATTGAGAAAGAAAGTCTTGTCTGTTGAAGCCGATCTGAAAGTTCTTTCGGAAAGCTCAGTTGCTCATAAGAAAGCTTGTAATAAGATGACCAAGTGGTCATACAAAAAAGAGAGCTCAATCAATGACCATGAGATTGCTATTGAAGATATAAGAAGGTTATCAAATGAGCTTGCAATTGCTTTCAACAAGCTTGATAAAGAAACAATTGAAAGGCTGAACCTTTTGTCGTCTCAAAGAGCCGATGTTCCTTCAGTGAAAGATTTGCAAGAGAGGATGAATGATTTCCAATCTGAATTCTCGAAGGTTTCATCTTTCAAAGATGAAATGGTTTTACTGAAGAATCAAAATTCCGAGTTGTCCAAGGATAACAAGACTCTGCAAAACAGAATTGATACCCTTGAAGAAGTAATCAGAGTACAGGAGGAGACCATCAGAAATCAAGATCAGATTTTTGCGGATCAACAGGAGCTTCTCAAAACTCAGGGTGAATCAATTTCTGAAGACAAGAAGGAGATCAAGAAGATGAAAGCTGTGCTTCATGAGCTTATAAAGAAGGAGAAGGAAAGAGAAAACAAATGATTGTTGTATTTGTTTCTTTTGGAACTTGTTTGTTTTGTAATAACTCTTATAATCCTTTCTCTTTTGTCCATTGTCTTGTATTACTTCACTAACTCTTCCAGACAATTCGAGATTCCTCCTTTCTTTTTGTAAATCACAAAGGGGGAGAATATTTACAAAGAAAAGGTTGTTTTACAAAGGGGGAGAATGCATTACAATGCTCTTAAGGAAAATCTGAATACAATTCTTAGGAAAGTCAATACCTAAGGGGGAGTTAGTTGTATTCAATTTCTTATTCAGAAGAGTTTTCAATAACTCAGGGGGAGATAAGTTTTTCTTGTTTCATTTACTTTGTATGTTTGTGCTTTCCAAAAAGGGGGAGATTGTTAAGTCAAAAGTCTTCTTTTGGCTTTTACATCATGTTTTGGAAATCACAAACATATTCTATGTCATGTTTTGGAAATCTCAAATGTATTCTATCATATGTTTGTAAATAACAAATTGTCTTTTATCATGTTTATCGTATCGTACGATGTTGATCGTACCGACCAAAACGTATCGTACTGACTCTGTCAAACGTATCGTACTGACTCTGTCAAACGTATCGTACTGACTTTGTCAATCGTATCGTACTGACTTTGCTATTCAGATAATCATTATTTGTTTTGGTACTTTGTCAAAAACTCTCTCTGCATATGAATCGTACTCATGTTTTACATTTCTATATATCTCTTATCCTAACGAAACGATGTCGTTGAGTTAGTTATATACTAATCAAAACGATGTCGTGCTTTCTGTTTCAATATGACCGTTGGAGGCAATATGACCGTTGGAACCCGAGGCCTATAAATAGGAGGTCATTTGAAGCTGAGAACATACTGATGAACGAAGAGACTCTGTGAACTACGAAGATTCTAGAGAGAGACACTGTGACTTCTCTCATCAGCCTTGTGCGTCCGATCATCGTATCGAGGGCTTTCAAGTAATTGAAAGACAGAGGTGCCGATTACCTGCAAAATCGAGGGCTGCCGGGGATAGGCAGACAGACGAGCCGATCATCGTATCGAGGGCTGCCGGGGATAGGCAGACAGACGAGCCAATCATCGTATCGAGGGCTGCCGGGGATAGGCAGACAGACGTGCCGATAATCGTATCGAGGGCTCACCAAGGTGTTGGTGAGACAGACCTTTTATCCTAGGTGAAAGGATAACCCTTCTCTTTGGGTTAAAAGAATTGTATTACTTTTACATTTCCGCTGTTGTATTAGAAAGGGATTTGTATTGTTTCCTTTCTTTACTTATTCAATTGTAATTGTTTCAATTACAATCATTCCATTACATATTGTATTGATTGGTTCTATACGCTTTAAGGTAGAATCATTCATATTTGTATTACTCTGATTATTATGTTCATCTTGAATACAATTGTTTTACATAACAATAGTATTACAATACATCATACCTTTTACATTCAATACAATTGTGGGTGTTTGTATTTGTATTAGTTTAAAATCTTTTAAACTAATCTCTTTGTTACTAAAACTCAAGGTTTTTAAAAAAAACCTACAATTCACCCCCCCTCTTGTATTGTTCCATCTAATAGACTTTTATATCGACTATTCGATCCAACAATTCTAGGGATACAATAATTGACCCATCTTTAATTTTCACTGATAACTCTACATATATATTTTGAGGTGGTGTTTGAATAATTTTACTAAACAAGCATGATATGAAAGAATATAAAGAACCAGAATCAAATAATAGGTTCACTATTCTTGAATGAGTAACTTTTATACCTATCTCCATGTCATTTTTGGGATCCACCTTAGTATTTTTTATAGCATAAGCTCTCCCTTTCTCTTTAGGACTTGGAAGTTGATGTCTTTGATTATTATTGAAAACACTTATCTTAGTTCACTGATTTTAATACTATTATTATTCCTTACAATTGAAACATTGAAAAATAGGTTGAGGGATTCCAAAATATTGATTGGTTTCTCCCATAAAAAAATCTATTACTAGGTTCCCTTCCTTCCCACACATAAATCATTTCCTTATCCCTTTCAAGAAATTATTGGTACGGTTATTTACACACTTTTCATGAGTGTGATGTTCATGTTTTCTTACACTTCTAGATTTCTCCATCACTCCATTGTAATTAAACTCTATTCTATGCTTTATATCTCCAAACTCATGATACCCTTTAGATTCATTGATTTCCATTTTGAAATTTAGAGAACATCATATAATCTCTTCATAACTATCAAAGTCTCGATTTATAAATTTCTTTTATAGATTCGACATTATCCCACCAAAGAAGTGGTAAACTTTAATTTCAGAGACAATGATAAAATAAAAGGTGTATTATTCAAGTCATGTGTAGTTCTCCTCATACACCCTGTTTAATTCCTTGTTTTTTTCTTGAGGGAAAGAAAATATATCTCTATTTTAACTCAGAGAGTTCAAGGAAAATATGTATCAAAAAATATTTTCTTGAATTATTTCACTCCATCGCTTCAAAAAACTCCTTGAGATTCATATTTTTTATCAATTACCAAAATTTATTAGCTTCTCCCACCATATGATAAATAGATATCATGACCTTCTCTTGATGAGATCATTGAAGGATAAAGAATATCTTTTTTAATGGAGTTGATCAGTTGTTCAATGATTAAGGGATCAAAGATCTAATGAAAGTCATAGGATTTTTTCACATAAAGATCTCAATTATAACGTGGTATTTCTTAGGGAAGTGTGGGTTTTCTCCCAAATTCAATTATCTATCCAAAAAATGAGTTATTTCAGTAATTATTATCATGAATTTCTTAACTCTTACTCCCATCGGGTTGGGAATATCATTTGGGTTGTCATCACATTTCCCATCACATTGGTTATTGGCTTAGTTCCTTTTATTCCCAACCACTAACTAAAATAAATAGAAAATTCGCTAGTGGAAATAGTGGCTTTAGCATCAAAATTTTGACTTCAGTTTCTTTTAAACTCATACAAAACATGTTTTTGGATACTTTTTGGCATCAGTTTAACAACAAATGACAAAAAAACTTATATTGATATTTTGGCATTAGTTTTTAACAAAACTGATGCCAAAAATAACCAAATAAATGATTTATGGATTCTATTTTTTAAAAAATATGACACCATAAAATTTAGAAAAATTAATTATCAATGTCGGTTTCTATAAAACCAATTCCAATAATCAGTTTTTATTATTTCTTTTAGTAAAAAAGTGACACTAAAAACATATTAAAAATACCCCAAATCGTGAAACCCTCATTTTTTGATCTTCCAAAACATTTTCTCTCAATTCACGATGACTCCAAAGGCCACCCATTGATCCTTAGAATCCATTTTTTAGTTTATTTGATTTTTATCATCATTTCATGATTTTTGGACTCGATTCTTCATCGTCTACAATTGTTTCACCATCAATGAAATTATTTTGTATTCAGAAACCATTTTTCAGATAGCCATTAACCGCAGTATGATTTTATTTCTTTTTTTATGTTTATTATTCATTTATAAAAATATATTTGTTAGATCTTGTAGTGTTTATTATTCCAATGAATTTTAGGGAGAAAATTCAGATTGTGGATCAATTTTTCTTCTTCAAATACAAATTTTTTTTGTTATTTATTTAATTTTGAAGATGAATTATTTATCATTTAGTTTGAATTTTGAGTCATTGTTTTAATTATTTTAATGTAGTTGATTGTTAATTATAAATGATGTTGAATTTTTCTTATTTTGATAAATTTTATATTTATTGAAATCATCAAATGGTTTTGATGATGTTATGAAATGAACAATGATATATGGGGTTATTTTTCATAAATACAATGTCAATCACATGTATGAACGAATGATCTCTATATTCCTTAGTTATGACTCCATGTAAAAAAGAGGTTTTCAATAGTAGTGGGGTTTAAGGAGTTATTATGGGGAGACTGTACCCCATATATTAGAATATTAATTAGTAAAACAAGTAACCATTTAACATACACAACCACAAACATTAGGGTATGAAATTAAATAGCATCTAAATATTATAATATGAGGTGTATAAAACATATATATATTGAAAAAATCATGATTTTCTATTTGGAATATCACAAATATATATAGATATAAAAGAAAATAAATTAAAATCAAACAATAAATTAGTTTACAAAATCATGTTTTTATACTGGGAATTTCTACTGGGTCATTACATGTGATGTACATTGGATCAACATGACACACATCACACAAAATAAATTACTTTAGTAGATAATTTTTTTTTATTCCTAATAATCATTGATGTTTCCTATTAGATTATCATTCATTTTTATTGTTTCTTTTTATTTTTAAAATATATCAGTTTTTATATATATTTAAATGTTTATATATTCTAATATATTTACCGATTATATTGAAATTTCAGGTATTGAATGTATAATAATTGGATAAATGTATGAAGAACCATTCGTGAATATGAAAATGGAGTTGATGATATTTCGGAATTTTCTAAAAAAAAACTTCAAAACATATATTTGACTTTCTGTCAATATTTGGGCTATTTGAATATGAGAAATTTAAATTCTAGAGAAATAAAGGATCATCAAATTTTATTTTGTTTAGCCTTAATTATTCATGTTGGATCTAGTATGGTGAATGAAATAAAAATTCAATATCTAATGTTGATGATAATATTCATAAGCAGGAAGAGGATCATATTGAAGAATTAATTCATGATTTAAGTGTTTAAACCATAGAAAAAATAGCACCTATTGAATGATAGTTTATAGGTTTTGAGAAACCATTATTATTAACTTGTAGTAAATATATAGTGTTATTAGTATATTTGAGATTATTTAACTTTAAAGTAAGAAATGGGTGGAGTGAAAAAATTTCTTCATCTTACTTGATCTTTTAAAAGACCTACTTCCAGAAGACAACAAGCTTCCATATTCAAATTATGAGGTGAATAAAATATTATTCTCAATGGTATTAGGGTATAAAAAGATACATGTTTTCCCTAATTATTTTGTGCTTTATAAGAAAGAATATAAATATTTATCAAAACTTCCTACATGTGGGACATCACACTATAAGATAGATAAAAAAGTCAACTCAGATTTATTCTCAGTTAAAGGCATATAACCTCATGAAAAATCAATTTTATACTTTCTAATATTTATATCCAATAATTCCTTCATATAATTACAATAATTAAAATGTAATTCATTCTCAGGTATGAGAATAAAATCTCCTGGTAGAGCAATTTGGTACTTTCCAATAATTCCTCATTCTAAGTGACTTTTTGAAAATTCAATTGTGAAAAAAAGGTTAAGATGGGATTTAGATTAGCACATATCTGATGATAACTTACATCACCATGCTGATTCAACATAGTGGAAGAAATTTGATAAAAAAATCAGTGATTTTGGAAGTGAAGTTAGAAATATCATAATGGGATTGTGTACTAATAGAATGAATCCATATCTAAGACTAAGTATCTGACATAGTTCATGGTCTGTTTTGTTTGTATTTTATAACTATTCAACACATATATATATGAAGAAAAAATATATTATGATGAGATTAATAATTTATGGGCCAAAATATCTGGGAAATGATATTTATGTGTACCTTTCACCATTTATTGATGATTTGAAACTATTATGGGACACATTTGTTAAATATTTTGATGTATACAAGAAAGAGTATGTTCATTTTCATGCTATGGTAATGTTCATTATAAACGATTTTCCTATATATGGAAACTTATTTAGATACAGTGTTATGGGACATAAAGCATGTCCAATTTGTAAAAAATAGACTTCAAATTATCCATTTCATAATGTAAGAAATATTGTGTACATGGGACATCCAATATTTTTGTGAATTGATCATTCTTATCATATATTGAAAAAATAATTTAACAGTTTAAAGGAATACAAACTTCTTTCATGACCAGTTTTAGTTGAAGAATATTATGAGAGGGTGAAAAATATCTATTAGAAATTTAGAAGGAAAAGAATTTATGGTATTCAAAAAATATTTATAAGAAATAGTATATCTTTTTAGATATAAATTATTGGAGATTTTTAGATATAAAATATAACATTGATGTTGTGCATGTTGAGAAAACAATATTTTACATTTTATTGGAACTTTTTCAGACATAAAAGGAAATAAAAAATATAGATTCCATGCTAGATTAGACTTTATATCAATAGGAATGCATTTAGATTTAGCTCCCACTATGAAAGGAAAAAAACATATTTACCTCTGGCTTATCACACATTAAAAAATATTGAGAAGATAAATATTTTTTGAGTGTCTTCATGTCATTAAAGTACCAAGTATTTATTCTTAAAATGTTAAGAATTTTGTGTCATTTAAATATTATAAATTAATATGTTTTAAATCTCATGACTGTCATGTATTGATCTAACAGCTTCTACCAGTCGCACTGCATGGTATATTGCTGCCAGTTTTCAAAAATTCTATCATCATGTTATGTAATTTTTCAAATTCATTTATAGCAAATTCGTTGATCTAAATTTGTTAGATGTGTTGGAGAATGAAGCTTATCTTTTACTTTGAAACTAGAAATATATTTCACACCTAGGTTTTTTAATGTAATGGTTTATCTGGTGATTCATTTTCTGTATGAAATAAGAATGTGTGGGCCTTTTTATTTATTATGGATGTATTCTTTTGAAAGATATATGAAAATTTTAAAGCGATATGTTAAAAATAATTATCATCCAGAGGCCTCTATTGTTAAAAAATATGTATCAAAAGAGGTAATTGGGTTTTTTACTAATTATTTATATGAAGTGAAGCATATTGGTATCACTATATATTGACATATGACAGTTGGTAGTGAAGGTAGATAGATTCGAGGCTTTAAGGTAAGGTTCATTCCACATGATGAAGTGATGCAAGAACATTTATACATTTTTAACAACACATATGAGGTTAAGTCATATATATCATCACATATTGTTGAATTAATGTTAGGATATCCCAAAATAAATGAAAATTGGTGGATTATTGAGTATAAAAATACATGTGTATCATGGTTTAAAGAGAAAGTCATCATAGATATATCAGCATGAGAAACAATAAAATTATTAGAAGGGGGACCATCTCTTAATGTGAGTACATGGTATGGTTTTGATATTAATGGGTAAACATTTTACACAAAAAAATCTAGACAAAGAGTGTATCGTTCCAAATAGTGGTGTATTGGTCGCCATTGAAGCACTACACTTTTCGAGTGAAAAAGATAAAAACTCAATTTTTTTCATCAACGCCATATTTTAGAGTTCTTGAAGACATATGGGAAATTAATTATATTAAATTTAAAGTAATAATGTTTAAGTGTAATTGGGTTTCAAGTAATATTTGTGTGAAACATGATGAATATGGGTTTAAACTGGTTGATTTGAAAATATTTAGTTACATTGAGAAACCATTTATCATGGAAACACATGCAAAGAAAATATTTTATGTCATTGATCCATTGAATGATCAGTGTTCCATAATTTTTTGATGGAAAAGAATCTATTTGAATGATGAGGATGATGATGATGTTATTGATTTATATGAGGCTTCTTCGTCTATTATAGGATTTACAGAAAACAATGAATATAACGCATACATAGTGAATGCAATAGGAAAAGATTATGCTGAAGGGATATAGGAAAACACTAAATTACACTCCTAATTAATCTGGTAATTATTTACATTATATTTCTTTTTTGAAATTTACATGTGTAAAAACATTATTATTTAATAACTATAGTGTATTTAATTATATATATTTGATTATTTATATGATTTTTTGTGTTAGATTTTGATATTATACGATTATGGTTAAACATTTTTTCATTGAAATACCTATTGTATGTTATTATATTTTGGATAAAGTTACGCATATGAGAAAACTCTTTTGAACTTTGATATTTAAATTTATAAATGTTTCTATCATTTTAGAAGTAATTTTTAAATTTAATAGTTTAGCTTGTATATTTTTTGGTTAAGAATCATAACATCATTATCTAAAAAAACTTACACATGTGTTCTACTTTTTTTACTTACATAATTCTGTTTTCCAATTTTATAATTATTCACTTGTTTAATAATATGCACCTATACAAGAATTTCATTACATTTTTCTATTTCAATGATAGATATAGATACAGAAAAAGTGGAACATGTACCAAGGTTTTTTCCTTTTTTCATATTATTAAATATCTAGTAATATAAATATTTAATGAAAAAAACTTTTAATTTTAAAAAAAATAATTTCAAGACTGATGATGAGACTTTAGCAGTGGATTCTTCTACTTTTACTATTAAGAAATATAGTTCTTGAGTTGGTAAATGTGGAATTACATATTAATCAAAACAATCACTTTCTCATGGAGATGAGAAATAACATATTACATTTAATGATGATAATAATGAAATTATCGTAAATACAATGTAGTTTATTAGCTATATCACCATGTAGAACCATTACAGGATTAGAATTTTATACACTAATTTGAAGGATGCTGAAAATATAGTGATAGATAGGCCTTGGGATACTGTAATGGTATAATATATTAATAGATTTATTTTTTCTCATTTTTTGAATATGATAAATTTTAAATGACTAATATTTATTTTTTCCAATTATAGATTAAATTCAATTTTTAAGAAAGAAAAGAAATTAAGAAAAGATTTATTTCTTTAGTGGTGGTATGATGGAGATTTTTCAACACAAATTTGAAAAAAAATTATGTTTTTGGAAGGAGACAAAATGAAAACAAAATTCTTAAGAATGAGTTTGTATATGCTGATACATGAAATAAATTTATTTCTAACTGACATGATGATGACTTTCTAGTATGATAATTATATTATACTTTAAAATTTCTTATATACATCTAATTACTTATTAGTTAAACTTTTATATAATAGGCCTCTAGGAAATCCCATCAATAAATCCAGTTGAATAATGTATACCCTCATACTTTATCTCATGGAGGGTATCATTTATTGGAGAAAAAAATTATTGAGAAAAAGTTTGAAACATTAAGAGCTCAGTCTACTAGTGGTTTTAATAAGGTTCAGTCTGGTCCTCCATCTCCCCCCACCAGCCATAAAAAATATACAATAGTGAGAAGAAGAAAAAAATGAAGAAATATCATATATATAAAGCTGAGTAAGTAACAGAAATAATTATAAGTAAGTATTTTTTACATGAATTTTTCTATTTTATAAATTAATAACACTAATATACAATTTTCATTTTTTATTTCAAGATGAACTTTAGGAGAAATCAACAGAGGTTACCTTTATCCCTAAGGGTATGATGGACATCCTAGACACAGCATTAGAAAATCCAGAACCCCCTAGATGCATAAGAGGATATAAGGTAGGTGTTAGTATTTGGAATGTTTTTGGTCATCAAAGTAAGTAATCAAGAGACCCAAAAATCGAATCCTTAAAATATGAGCTGAAAGATATAAAATAGTCCCTAGGAGATCAAATTCAATCAACAGTGTAGGCTATGTTCGAAAAATTTATGAGACAGTCATAGTTTTCACAGCCTTCCCATCATGTCTAGCCTTTTCAGCCATTTGCACAGCCTATAAAACCCTCCCAGTCAGACCAACCTACCCAGCATGCCTACTCAGATCCTTCACCACCTCACTCGGACCCAACCTTATACTATGAGTTGTATGCTAGATATCATCATGTACATATTGTATCATTTGTACACAGGTCACATTTATCCCTAATGGTATGTGGAAGAGACAATCCATTGATAATATTCAGAAAATATAAAATGGAACTAATTTATTTTGAAGAGATCGTTGTGCCTGTGTTGCAGTTTTTTTCTATATAATTAAATTGACATCTCGGTTTTTATTTATTTAATTAAATATGGTTAAAATTGACTAAATATAGTACTTTTTAATTAGGTATCTACACAAACTTCTTATTTAAAATTACACTATAGGTGTTTATGGTTTTATAGATCTGGAATTTATTTCCATGGATTTGAAATATTTAAGGACTATTGATAGAGTTACATATATATATATATATGAGAGAGATTATTAAATACAGATATTGGGTGTGGGTTTTTTCCATTTCTTGATGGTTGAGAACACAAACATAATTTTGAACTAACTTTCATTATAATGTCATTAATTATGAACTTTTTGTATTTTAGGGGAATTGGATGTTAGGCATATTCAACTTAAGTGAATGCACCTTATGTTAGGGTTGGTTTCCTTAGAACCAACTATTTTTACTTTGATTACAAGAATATACACTTATAATATATTGTTCATTGTTCTATATGACTATAATATAATAATGTCATGGAATATTTGTTGCATTGATAAGGTCATGGTAGATCCCCGCAATGATGAGAACCTTAAAATGTCATAACAATATTCTTAAATAAAGTTCTAAGGTTGGATGACATACTATGATAGGACACATAGTATACAGATCATCATGTGTGAGTACTCATAAAAAGACGAGACTCTCTCTCATGGAGTTCGCACTTGGTAATCTGCAAGATGGGAGATCATGAGAACAGACCCTCCATCAGTAATTCTGCATGTTTTGGTGTCATCAGACATTTCTATCTATGAGTATGTGTAATGTTACTTAGACTGTAATATTATCATTAACTCATGTCATGACTCATGCACTTAGATTTACTGACAAAAATCATCATGAAGACAGTTGGTGGGAAGTAGGGTACGTTGGGTGCGTCACAAATGACATGTTGTTAATGGATAAGTCGAGGAAGGATTTGTACCTTCTAAATTTATGGAAGTATATATCTTGGGCCCTTTGATTGAAATAAAACTATCACCCAAATTCCATAGCCATGGTGTAACAACGGGTTTATTTCTGGAAGTCAAAGAATGACAGATCAAGCATATAGGTTTATGACACTTCCATGAAACCTGCTTGATGAGATATTGAGACAAAGGGATTAAATTACATGGTAATAATTCGTATGAGGTGACACATCAATACGTCATCAACTTCTTTCTCTTGGGTGCCTTGACCTTTTTCTAGATAGTAATCTTGGACTTTAGGCAAGTCCGCCTAATGCCAACAAGAAAGAGGCCTAGAGGGTCACACACTAAGTGTATTCAAGTATCTCAAGTAGAATAATGATTATTCTCATACACGGTTTAATAATTATTCAAGAAAGCCTAAATCATTTTAATGTTGGTGGAAGAATAAAATGAAAACAAGTACACGCCGTGTATTAATGATTACATGCCGTGTAGTTTTTTTTTTAAAACAAGTACACGCAGTGTATTAATGATTACATGCCCTGTAGTTTTAATTTTGGAAAGGAAATGAAAAAAAAGTACATGATGTGTATTAATGATTACATGCCATGTAGTTTTTTATGAAAAACAAGTACATGCCATGTATTAATGATTACATGCCATGTAGTTTTTTCAGTCGATATTTTGAGGATATAATATTGTTTTATTAAATGATATTTATTATAATCAGCGTGGGCACATGCCAAAGAATTAATTATTCTAAATGGGAGTTTTCAATAAGAGTTAATGAAATAAATTAAACGCATAACGCATTTATTTATTGTCATAACTCTATAACCTCAAACCCGATTATAAATATCCTCACGACCGCAACACTTTTCCCCAATCGTTGTGCACAACAATTCTGGAGAAACCATTCAAGGCCAAAATAACTCCTTCCTCTAAGAATTCTATCATGACCAAGATACATCTACCTCCATTGGATCAAGGAAATCTAATGTGGACAATGAAAGCAAAGGATTCTCCACGCTAGCACTCGGAGATTCCCTTGGCGACGTCAAGAGATACGTGGTGCGTGTGTGGATCACCACTAGAGGAAGTCTACACTTGGATTCTGTGATGCAAGGACGAGTCACATCATAACATGATCATAAATATCAATGAAAAAAGAATGTCATAAAAGTTACTTCTTTTCAATTAACTAAATTAATTATAATCAACCTGTGATGGTCTTTCCTTTGTAGTTCTGGGACTTTTCTTCTTCTTTGTCTATTTCTATGATTTGATCTGTGGAGTCTGGCATTTATCATCGTATTCATCCCGGATTTATCATTACTAATGAAAAAAAGCCAAGTGGGCACATCCACCCACGAGCTTCCGCTGCGCCCAGGACCTTCACCTTATATTGGTTTTTCTCTTTATTAGGGGATGTTTATAAAAAAACTTCCACCTTGTTAGAAAATTAAGTTTTCAACTTTTTTATAAGTTCATTATATTTAATTCATATTGTATGTACATGCATTATTATTTAAATATATGAAAATGCAGGTCATGGAAAAAAATTAACAAATATCACTTGTCAATAAAGAACTCAAATGTAATCCAATATGTGAAAGTAACAATAATTATTTTTTATATTATATATAATTATAATTATATATATATATATATATGTGTGTATATTGGTTTTTATTATCAAGTCAATGTTTTATAACAATAGCGTCATTATCAACAAGGAAATGTTGAATGTGATTATTATGTTCTCCGATTTATGTAGGACATAACCGCAACTAGGGTAACTATTGAATTTGATAATGTTAGTTATATTAATTATTTTATATTTTCTATCATAGTATTAAATTTTTTTAATCTTATATAATTCCATGTTATTTTATATATTCAATGATGTAGAGTCTTATATGAAACATTAACTTACCTATATTTGATCTTTGTTTGCAAACTATTTGTTATGTTTGATTATGATTTAAGGTATGTATATTCTAATGTTTATGATTAATATTACTGTTTCCTAATAATAAGTGTTCATAAAATTATTCTTTTGTTATAACAGGTGTTTGAATATAATGTTATCAAAAGAATTCTTCAACAAAAAATGTCAATGATTATGTTGTAAATTATTAGGTGTGTGTTTTTTAATTCTATTTTATAATACAAATGTATAGATAAATATTTTCTGATTAAGTTGTTAAAAGTATGCATGTTTTTATAGATTTTTAATTTATGGTATATGTTGTTTGATGGTTGTGTATTTTTTTCTATTATAGGTATTCTAATTTTTTGGGGGTGTAATATTTAAAATTTTCTAAAAAATTATCTTTCGGTGTATGTTTTCATCAAAACCGATAATGAAAATTTAAAAAAAATAAACAAGGGCTTCATCATAGGTTTTTTTTATAAATCGACACTGAAAAGAACCTTCGATGTTGGTTTAAAGTAAAAAATAACTCCAAAAATAGGGCCAAAATTTCTAAAAATCTATTTTCGATGTCAGTTTTTAGAAAACAGACACCAAAAACCTTATTTTTTATGTCACATTTACAAATGTCAAATAAAACCCAATGTTAAAATTGAAAAAAAATATGTTAAAATGTGTTTTTGCACTAGTGATTAGGAGTTATAATTTTCTAACTATTATGCACATAAAATGGGAATTTATGAACATTTAAGGGATAACTCATACATAAAATACATTCCTTAACTTAAGAATTTCTAGTTTTCAGTCTAAGTGGTCCATAGTCTATTTCCTAACTTAAAATTATATGGACATTTTTATTCCCTTTATGAAATTTTTAAGGTGCTTGTGAATTTAATAAATAATATCCCTGGGAGTTTCAGTCTAGTTTTTCATCAAATCATATTTATTATTCATCAGGTGATGATCGAGTTAATACTCAATTCACCCTCTTTGGGGTTATTACCCCTAGGTACAACAATGTCAAAGCTACGTCCAGATGTTGTATCTAGACATAGATTTTTTCCTTGTAAATAAATAAATATATACATTAACATAATTTAGGGATGTTTTTATATATTTAGTATTATACATAAGACTTTCACCAAAGTTTTTTATCTTAATCCCCAAAAATAACTAGACCTACCTCTGATACCAACTATGACATCTCATATCATTAATACACCTTAATTCATGATTTATTACCTAAAGACACACATGATAAAATCCCAAAAGTTCAAAATGCCTAGTGTATTTTTAAAATTAGATACATAACACCATATATTGAAATAAGGATATAGAAATAAGATTTAAAAATCCTATAACATGTCATTAAATTCCTTCTATATTATAAAAATGCACTTGATAACCTGAAGATGTAGATAATAAAGGGGAGTACGATAAGTCTATATAAGTGAATAATTAAAGAATAATATGATGAAAGTAATATATTTGAGTCATGATGCATATCAAGGTGACATAAAATGTGTTAAAATCATAAACATGAACATAAAAGCATAATATAACATGATAACATCAAGGAAACATAGGAATGTTTCAATAACATAAAACATTAAATCATAAGTATAAGTCAAGGTTAAACACCAAGAAACCATAACATAGTGTTCTTGGGATAATGTCTCATGCACCATAAATGGAATCTCATGAGATAAAAACATCACCCAATGTATGTAGGGGTGTATAATTCTGATCCCACCCATCATATTCATATCATGTACATGCCTTAGTGTTCTACATAAATCATACAACCTAAGAAGGGATTTCATCAATTTTATTCCCATGATTAAGGAGTGTGAGTTACATGCACAGAAGTTCCCAATAAATTAAAGATATTTACATCTATGTGAATACCCTTGAGTGGAAATGAGGATTGGTATTAACTACACAAATGTTTGGTATGAAAAATCATAATATATTTTAGGCAGCATAAAGAGCTTATATATATATTCATGGGAGATTTAATGAAAGTGAAAGGTAGTCTCTAATTACTTGTAAATAATAAATATAGTAAAAGGGGTATTTAAAAACACATTAAAATATAAAAAATTTGAAATCAAATGGAATAATACCAAAAAAGTGCATGAATAATGAGGAGGAAATAATGCCTTACCTTGAAAGGGTGTTTCTAACAGCTTGAGAGGGTATTATTAAGAGATTTCAAATAACTTGGAAGAAATTTATTAGAGGATAGGGAGAAAAACTTCATGAAAAATTTATTTTGTGTGAATAAGAGTGCAGTTTGGGTGGTTATTTATAGAAATAAATAGGGTAATTATTTATTAATTTCTAAACTTAGGTTTTGGACTCTATATAATGAAATAATAAAAAACCAAAAATATTCCCATTATTTTTCCCACGGTTTCTGCCAAATAATATTGGTTTTAAATATTTTATAATTAAAATAACCTAATACATTAAAATAATACCATTGGTGATGTGGAAGTGAGTCATGTTCATAAAGACTAGGTTTTAAAAAAAGAAAATATAATACAGGTTTTGGAGGATTCATTAAATGGACATAAAAATAATAAAATAACACAAAAAACACATTATTTTAAAGGGGAAATATATATTTGGTATTGGTGGAATTTTATCTAATTTATTACATCATTTTTGAACCATTATGATGTTATAATACAGATCGTATATTTATATCATATTTAATTTGTACCCAAAAAAAATACTATCATAAAAAATTATAAAAAATTAATCATTAGATTATTTCAATGTATTGATTTCAAAAATAATATTTATTTAATCAAAATAATTCTATAAGTATGAGAATTTACAATTTTGAATAAAAATCCACATTCACTGGAAAATACTTGTTTTATTGACAATAACAATTTTCTGACCCTTATAAAGATTACATTCGACATCATTAAATTATATTATTATTTGTATGTAAATATATATTATTTTATAATACTATTATATGAAAGAAATATTTATTTAAACATTAATTTATCAAAAAGAGTGTTAAAACAATATATTATACAAAAAAACAATTTTGGTTTCTTTATATCAAAATCTAATTTTCATCAACTCATAATTGTATATATAAAGTAATAATTAAAATGGATAAACATAATCATTATTTTATTACAAATAAAACATAAAAACACATACTAATAATTTATACATACATAACTTCTTATTACATAATCTTATTCTCTAAGGGTAAGGTGTGTGATGGTGTCACTTTCTTAGGGTGTTTGGAGATCATGGTTTGGGCCATTATCTCGATAAATTCTCTCGTAAAAAGTTTTATTATTGTTTCAAATGTTCAATTTCAGCTTGGTATTGGTCAAGGGGAAAACACAATGATGCCATCTCCCTTTGAAGATCCAATAATTGGGATTCATAGGGTATAATCCTACTAGTTTAAGTCATTGCTTCTTCATTTTCATTCAATTAGACTTTATCATAACCCATAATATATACTAATATTAATGGTCATTGTATAATGGTTATATTAACAAATGGTTAAAATGCTTAATGTTCATTTAAATATAAGTAGATATATTTTATAATGGTCCAAAATAACCAAAGTAGTGCATGTGTTTTCAAAAACTATATTACAAAATAAGACATTTATTAATTCAAAATGGGAATTTTATTTATAAAAGTTGGGTTCATTACACAAACTACCCAAACATGGTTCATTAACACCCTAAGGTGTTGTTGAACTATCAGGATTTCCACATCGATGTCTACATCTGAATCTTGCTATAAATCCATAGTTAAATCCTCAACCATCATTCTTTACTCACAAGAACCAACATATCACCAGCCTAACCCACTCTCATATCACACCACCTTTGACCCATTTTTATTTCCAACACACAAACTCATTTCAACATTGAACCTGAATACAAAAACTGAGTTTACCTACTCACTATAATCCTTACTGTAACACCCTGAGATTCCACAGTACGTCTTTCTTTAAATAATACAATAGTGTGCGATGTACGCAACACTAAGTTCAAGCTCATCACGACCTATCAAACAAGCAGTTTAAAAAAAGCGATTATGAATAGCAATAACCACATTTTAAATTTTATATATATCCCATATAATTTTAACATTCATGTAAAGATCCGGAAATTTCAAGGAAAATTTTTTATTAATTTTCTTTGGGATTTTACAAGAACGCAGTTTCTGACGGCACCTGATTCCAAGGCCCGGTGTGCCTGGAATCAATTTCCGAAGTTTAGCTCGGGTATGTTTAGTGAACGAACGAGCGGGTTTTTCTAACTTTTGAACCAGTGCTCAGAATCGAATTCTGAGGGCACCGATGGATTCGCAGCGCCGGTAATTGCTTAAGAAGACCCCTTTTCTGGAGTTGCGTTATCTCGGATGAGTTGTTTAATTAAATTGAGGGATAATAATATAATTGTTTTACAATTATATTTTCTTTTCTTGTTAAGTGGATTAAGTGTTGTGTCACAATCTTCTCTCTTATGTGGTTATAACCTATGTAAGTGAGTTAGGGGTGGGACCCACTTGTTGATAACTACCTATGAGAGGATTAAGGTGTGGTGGGGCCCACACGAGCCCAACCCCTCACCTTCCCCTAACTTCATAACTTTTCCCCTCTTAAATTTTGTAACTCTCAAAAAGAAACCCCCTTTTTAAAATAAAGTCAACTCCTTAATTGTGTAGGTTTTTCAAGTAATTAATTCTTGGATTTGTTTGAATTTTAAATGAATTCCTTTGGCTTGTGTGTTAATTAAATAAGACTAAGTCTTATTTCATGGGAGAATAGTTGATGGTGCGAAAGGATTTGAAGAGAAAGCTCTAAGATTTGAAGAACTTCTTCATTCTTGAAGAACGTGGAGAATGCAACTCTCCGACGAAGAACATCGACACCAAAGAGCGGCGACGTACCCCCTTTCTTCCTTCTCTGTGGCAAGAGAGGATACATCACATCTTGAGTACACTTGAGCGACGTCGGGCCTTCCAAGACCTTCGATGAAGAATGCTTCCCAGTCTCCATCAAAGGAGGAGACACCGCCATGGGAAAAATCGCAAACGACGATGTCACCTTCCGACGTCAACGAACGACGCTACCTCTCCACAGATCCATCGAGGGATCACATCACAAGGTAGGGGTTTTATGTGTTTCTATTTCATGATTACTTCCGTTGTTTTCTTCCTTTCAAATTGAATCGCTTGTTATCGTGATAACGGGAGGAGGTCAGACCACACGAACACGGCCGAAACTCCTCCCCTTTTTTGGTTGTTGATATTGATGCGGCACGAGCAAGGAAACGCGGTGCCGAAGCACCGCGTGGAAATTGTTAAAGGGAGGGTGGAGAAGCGCGGCGTCGTCGCACCGCGCCGTTGGAAACATACTAATCTGTGGCGCCGTCGCGCCGCACCGTAGAAGACGAACAAAAGATGTGGCACCATCGTGCCGCGCTAGAGGACTACTAAAGCACAGCGGCCGGAGCGGGGCCGTGGCGGAGGGGTGCGGCGCCGTCGCTCCATGCCGGAAAAACCAAGGCCACGGCTGGTTCCGGGCTGCGGTGGAGCAGGGGAACCGGCGGCCGGTACAGGGCCGCCGGCGTTGGAGCAGGGGGGACCGGCCTTGCCGGTCCCGTGGCGGCAACAGCCGACCGGCCGGGGCGGGCCGACCGGACAAGGGAAAAGTCGGGGGTCACAAACCCCCAGCCGGCCAGCTGAACGGCCCCATAAAGGGGACATGGTTTCTCCACGCGGGCGTAGCGCGCCCCCCGCCCGTTTCGCTCGGCCGTAACAGCCGAGCCGGCTGCCTGGCCACCCGGCCAGCGCCAGCGCGCCGGGCCGAGCCGCCCAGGCCGGGTCGGGCCGTGCCCGGGCCGGGCCGGGCCGCGCCCAGGCTGGGCCGGGCCACGCCCAAGCGGTCCGGACCCGAACCCAGTTCGGGTCGACCTGGTTCGGGCCGACCCTGGGGGTATCGGGTCGGGTCGGACCGGGCCCGAACCCCTAAATACCGAACCTCTTTCGGTTTGTTGCCCATATCTTGAGCTGCGGACATCTGATCGACGCACTGTCAGTTGTGTAGCGATCCTTGGATCGAGACGGTCGTTTCTTTATATTACACTAAAGGTTTCGGAGTACTTTGGGTTTATCCAGGTTGGTTCTTACACGAAACCAACCGGGCCCTTCGAGCGAAAACGCTTATAACTTGAGTTCCGGACATCCGATTGGCGTGCCGTCGACTTTGTTGAATTTATATTGATGAGACAGAACTTTTGGCTTACTCCGATCGAGGTTTGGATGCCGTCGGAGTGCGGTCGGGTTGGTTCGCTCACGAAACCAACCGGGCCCCTGGAACGAAAAAGCCAATAACTCACAGACCGGGAGTCAGATTGACACGCCGTCTGTCTCATTGAATTCCTATTGATGAGACGGAACTTTTGGCATACTTCGCCTGAGGTTTGGATGCAGTTGGATAGTGTCCAGGTTGGATTGCACACGAATCCAACCGGGCCCCTGGAACGAAAAGGGCTAGTAACTTTCAGACTGGACGTCCGTTTGACGAACCGTCAGCGGCGTTGGTGATCACGTTGACAAACGGTCCCTATGAGAATACCCTATGAGTGTTCGGGGTACTGTTGAGATACGGCCGGGTTGGTTCGCACACGAAACCAACTGGGCCCCTGGGACGAAAAGGCTAGTAAATCACAGACCGGGCGTCCGATTGACGCGCCGTCTGTTGCGTTGAGAACCCTATGATGAGGCGATCCTTTGAGATACTTCTTCATGGGACCTTTAGATACTTGGATTATCGACATGTAGCTCGTGGAGTGGACCCTCCCAGAGACGAGCGTTCGGAGTATGGAGACCGTGTAGCCCGCTAAGACCTGACGACTGCTTGACCGACTTGACTTAGAGTGAGTCAACTAGCCTAGTGGACGGAGCACTACTTTGTTTGGGTGTAGAACCATGGCAGATGGAGCACTACCTGTGTTACAGTGCAGACCCGCGATACTCGTCCGAAGAGTACCTTTGCATGCTACTAGGGGGTGTGCACTACTGTGTTTGGGTGGCATACCCCCGGGGGGAAGCACTACTGTGTTTGGGTGGCTGGCCCATGGTACTCGACAGGAGGAGTACCTCAGCAGTCTTAGGTTAGTGAGAAGTACCTCAGATTCGTGACAGGACCACTGTACACTCCAGAGACAGGGATCTTTAGCAGTTACGGTTTCGATAATGAAAATCCTGGTTTGAGATGAGTTTTTGACCTTTGTGTAAACCTCATGTTGAGATGGGTCACTTGATAACTTAGGTGTATGTATGGGCATATACCTGGGTAGTGGTTATCCGTTGATTTCATAATCTTTGTGTTTCCACATGATTGAGATGGGTTACTTGATAACTTAGGTATATGTATGGGCATATACGTAAGTAGAGGTTATCTATTGAGATCCTCTTTGTGGTTATCCTTGTTGGTTTTAGTGAGACCTTGAGGGTCTCGGGGTCCCTACTGAGTATTGTTATACTCACCCCTGCACGGGCTATGCCCGCACCTCGTTTTGTTGGTTGCAGATGATGATTCAGTACCCAGAGGTGGACCACATGACGAGACAGTACCCGGAGGTGGACCACACGACGAGACAGTACCCGGAGGAGGACCACACGACGAGACAGTATCCGAAGGTGGACTTCACGACGAGACGATACTTAGAGGAGGTTGATGGGCGAGAGCGTTGTGGAGGCTATCTGTACCTAACCTTCAGGTAGGATCCGAGGAGGATGACCCAAGATCCACTTTCGTTCTTCCAGATGTTGTCTTTTTCTGTTGTACTTTTGTTCAGTTGTAGCTGTACTTTCAGTTGGGTTTGTATTCTGGCCCATTTACTTTTAAGCACTTCCTTTTTGTACTTAGTTTTTTACTTCCACTTGTACTCTGTGGTGTTTTTTTTTACTTTTATAAGGTAATGCCTTCCCAGTTATTGGGATTTTCTCCTTTGGTGCTAGTCGCCATCCCCTGGACTATGGAAGGTGGGCTTGGGGTAGTCACAGCACGGGCCCCGAGGACGAGTCGTGACAAATTGGTATCAGAGGATTCGGTTCTACCGCAGAACTTATAACTCTGATATTTTTCATTCTGTGAAGCAATAGTGTTAAAGGTACCGAGTGTGGTCTTCAGTTTAGGGAGTCCAGTGTTGGTGTGGGCGGCCGACTTATCCATACACCAGGACCCTGACAACTGATTTCAAACTTTTTGCACGAAAACACTGATTGTGTGTGTGTGTGTGTTTCAATAAGTTTTTAAAAGTCAGCTGAAACCAAGTCAGCTCAAACTAGTTCAGCTCACCAGGTATAAACGTTTGACTGTGTCACGTTATTTCTTTCAGGATTCCTTTTCATGGATGACCAGCTAGAGCCCAGAGGGATGTGCGTACTGATATCATGTCGAGTGATGAGGCTTCGGTACAGGGCCCTCTTGCATTTGAGGCACCAGCGGAGGCACCAGGGGTACTACCATATGTTGGGACACTGATGCCACCAGCCCTAGCAGTAGGCGATGCACGCCACTTGAGCGTGCTGCACGAGTTCCAGTGCCAGAGGCCACCCAGGTTCCGGGGAGAGACGGACTCGCAGGCGGCTGAGGATTGGCTGGAGGCTGTGGTGAGAGTCTTCAGGCTAGTGGGGACGCCAGCAGACTTCATGGTGATCTTTGTTTCCAGCCTTCTTTAGGAAGCAGCAGGCAGGTGGTGGAGCCACTTGTTCTAGTTTTGTGATGATATGACCTTCACATGGGAAGACTTCGAGACCTTTTTTAGGGTGGAGTTTGTGCCAGTAGCTCTACACCCCGAGCATGTACAGGAGCTGCTGCCTTTGCCGCAGGATTTTCGATCAGTAGCTGAGTCATTTGTGGGCAGTAGACAGATGATGCAGAGGTCCAAGAGGACCAGATCCAGCCGTACGAGGGGAAGGAAGTGTTATGAATGTGGAATGAAGGGTCACCTGGCACGTGATTGTCCGACCCCCCGCACAGTTGATCCGCAGGCTTTAGAGGAGCCACCAAGGCAAAAGCAGCGGCGGGTGCTTGAGCAACAGCCGAGCAGTGGAAAAGGCAGTAGAGCTCCAGGAGCAGGTGGACAGGATCGGAACTAGTGGATACGTCCCTTGTACTTCTAGTTCCATATTTCTGTTGTATTTGTGTCTTTGTACTATGAGATGCAATAATAAAAAGACACTTATCTTTGTGATGTTTTCTTTCCTGTCCTTTTGTTTGGTTGATACTGAGTGGTCCCGGTTAAGACTGTTGACATGACCCTCACTTTCTAGATTTCTACTGGAGGAGACCCAGTGACCTCACACTGATGCCGACAGTGTGACTCAACCCTTGGAGGCAAGAGTGACAGTTGGATCTCTTGGTAGTTACGTCGAGGTCTTACGACGTCATCCATGGAATGAATGCATCATTCATGTCAGGATTGACTGTATTAGGCAATGGGTGTGGTTCATCTAGGGGATGAGACCGAGTTTCTCTTTTTGGAAAAGGAAAATTTTAGCAGCTCTTTCAGATCGTAGGCAAAGAAGGTGCAGATCATCCAGGAGCGGATGAAGACTGCACAGTGCAGTAAGAAACAAGAACCGTCGCCAGTCTTAGAGACTCAGGTGTGTTAAATGTTTCAAGAAGAGGAAGCCTTAAGGAGAGATGAGTCTGCAAAGCAGCAGATGTAGAGGCAGAGCTAGGAGAGTAGCATGAGGTGGTGTACCTTTTAACATGCTACAACCACCCGCCTTTGTTGTCCCTGCTAGGCTCAGGGAGCTGGAGGGTGGAGGAAGAGTGCGGCTGCATGCGGTCAAGGAGAGTGACTCAATGGATCTAAGAATGATTCAAGGGACAGTCCGTGTCCACTACTAGCTGTCATAGTAAAAGACGTTAATATGAATCATTCCTTCCTTACACGAATCTTGTCCCAGACCTAGAGTTTCCGTTAATCTCTGGACTTGACCCTCACGTCTGGAGACACCTTGAGAGGAGACTCGATAATCACACTTACGCTGACGGTGTGGTCAGACCCTTGAGCCGAGAGTTTCGGTTGGAATCTCTTGGTGGCAGCGTCGAGACCTTATGATGTTGATTTGAGTATGGACTGGGCAATCACAGTTCATACACAAATTGACGGTATTAGGCAAAAAGGTTGTGGTTTAACTACGACGTCGGGATGGGTTTTCCTTAGTCAGTGAAAAGGAAACCCCATTCAGCATAGGATAAACTCATGCACAGGAGGGTGCGACTGATCACTCCTAAGTCATTCAACCTTACCCTCGTGGCAGTAGTCGTTTTGAGTTTCATTTCTAACAGAAATTGGAGACCTCTAGAGTTCAAGGATGATAATCACATATTTATATGGGTCTCACCTCGACGAGGTTTATGGAGATGTGACCGAGGAAACAAGTTATCTCCGAGGTTCAACGGGCCTTTCTAGGTCCTCAGCTGGGTAGGCGAGGTGGTTTATCGCTTGACCCATCCACCTCAATTGCACCAGGTGCACGACGACTTCCACGTATCTCAACTGAGGAGATGCGTGATTGACCCAATGCATATCATCAACCATGGGGAGCTGGACCTTGGCGATGGGGTGACTTTCACGGAGGTTCCAGTAGGGATCGAGGATCTACAGGAGCAGATCCTATGAGTACAGTCGATTCTTTGGTTTTTATTTCATTGGAAACACAGGAACCTTCAGGTGAGCACAGGGAGTGGAAGGCTCATATGCGTGCTCAGTACCGCTTTTGTAACCCTAGTTTGTGTTAAAGCTTTACGAGGATGTAAATCCCTGAGGTGGGAGTAATGTAAAGATCTTGAAATTTCAAGGAAAATTTTTTCTTAATTTTCTTTGGGATTTTACAAGAACGCAGTTTCTGACGGCACCTGATTCCGAGGCCCGGTGTTCCCGGAATCAATTTCTGAAGTTTAGCTCGGGTACGTTTAGTGAACGAACGAGCGGGTTTTTCTAACATTTGAACCAGTGCTCGGAATCGAATTCCGAGGGCACCGATGGATTCGCAGTGCCGATAATTGCTTAAGAAGACCCCTTTTCTGGAGTTTCGTTATCTCGGATGAGTTTTTTAATTAAAATGAGGGATAATAATATAATTGTTTTACAATTATATTTTCTTTTCTTGTTAAGTGGATTAAGTGTTGTGTCACAACACTTTTCCTCTCTCTTATATGGTTATAACCTATGTAAGGGAGTTAGGGGTGGGACCCACTTGTTGATAACTACCTTTGAGAGGATTAAGGTGGGGTGCGGCCCACACGACCCCAACCCCTCACCTTCCCCTAACTTCATAACTTTTCCCCTCTTAAATTTTGTAACTCTCAAAAAGAAACCCCCATTTTTAAATAAATTCAACTCCTTAATTGTGTAGGTTTTTCAAGTAATTAATTCTTGGATTCGTTTGAATTTTAAATGAATTCCTTTGTCTTGTGTGTTAATTAAATAAGACTAAGTCTTATTTCGTGGGATAATAGTTGATGGTGCGAAAGGATTTGAAGAGAAATCTCTAAGCTTTGAAGAACTTCTTCCCTCTTGAAGAACGCGAAGAACGCAACTCTCCGATGAAGAACGCCGACACCAAAGAGCGGCGACGTGCCCCCTTTCTTCCTTCTCTACGACAAGAGGGGATACGTCACATCTTGAGTACACTTGGTCGACATCGGGCCTTCCAAGACCTTCGACGAAGAACGCTTCCCGGTCTCCATGGAGACACCGCCGTGGGAAAAATCGCAAACGACGACGTCACCTTCCGACGTCAACGAACGATGCTACCTCTCCACAGATCCATCGAGGGATCACATCACGAGGTAGGGGTTTTATGCTACTCTATTTCGTGATTACTTCCGTCATTTTCTTCCTTTCAAATTGAACCGCTTGTTATAGTGATAACGGGAGGAGGTCGGACCGCACGAACACGGCCGACACTCCTCCCCTTTTTTGGTTGTTGATATTGATGCGGCACGAGCAAGGCAACGCGGTGCCGAAGCACCGCACGAAAATTGTTAAAGGGAGGGAGGAGAAGCGCGGCGCCGTCGCACCGCACCGTTTGAAACAAACTAATCCGCGGCACCGTCGCACCGCACCGTAGAAGACGAACAAAAGACGTGGTGCCGCCGCGCCGCGCCGGAGGACTACTAAAGCACCGCGACCAGAGCGGGGCCGTGGCGTAGGGGCGCAGCACCGTCGCTTCGAGCCGGACAAACCAAGGTCATGGCCGGTTCCGGGCCACGGCGAAGCAGGGGAACCGATGGCCGGTACCGGACCGCCGGCGTCGGAGCAGGGGGGACCGGCCTTGCCGGTCCCGTGGCGGCAACAGCCGGCCGGCCGGGGCAGGCCGGCTGGACGAGTGAAAAGTCGGGGGTTACAAACCCCTGGCTGGCCAGCTAAGCAGCCCCATAAAGGGGTGGTGGTTTCTCAACGTAGGGGTAGCGCGCCCCCCGCCCGCTTCGCTCGGCCGTAACGGGCGAGCCGGCCGCCTGGCCACCCGAACAGCGCCAGCGCGCCCAGCGCGCCGGGCCGGGCCGAGCCTCCCAGGCCGGGTCGGGCGGCGCCCAGGCCGGGACGGGCCACGCCCAAGTGGGCCGGACCCGGACCCAGTTCGGGTCGACCCGGTTCGGGCCGACCCTGGGAGTATCAGGCCGGGTCAGACCGGGCCCGAACCCCTTAATACCGAACCTCTTTCGGTCCGTTGCCCATAACTTGAGTTGTGGACCTCTGATTGATGCACCGTCAGTTGCGTAGCGATCCTTGGATCGAGACGGTCGTTTAGATATATTACATTCAAGGTTTCAGAGTACTTTGGGTTCGGCCGGGTTGGTTCGTACACGAAACCAACCGGGCCCTCGGAGCGAAAATGCTTATAACTTGAGTTCCAGACATCCGATTGACGTGTCGTCGACTTTGTTGAATTTCTCATGATGAGACAAAACTTTTGGCATACTCCGCTCGAGGTTTGGACGTCGTCGGAGTGCGGTCGGGTTGGTTTGCTCACGAAACCAACCGGGCCCCTAGAACGAAAAAGCCAATAACTCACAGACCGGGCGTCTGATTGACACACCGTCTGTCTCGTTGAATTCCTCTTGATGAGATGGAACTTTTGGCATACTTCGCCTGATATTTGGATGCAGTTGGATGGTTTCTGGGTTGGATTGCACATGAATCCAACCGGGCCCCTAGAACGAAAAGGGCTAGTAACTTTCAGACTGGACGTCCGTTTGACGAACCGTCAGCGGCGTTGGTGATCACGTTGAGAAACGGTCCCTATGAGAATACCCTATGAGAGTTTGGGGTACAGTTGAGATATGGCCGGGTTGGTTCGCACACGAAACCAACCGGGCCCCTAGGAAGAAAAGGCTAGTAACTCACAGACCGGGCGTCCGATTGATGCACTGTCTGTTGCGTTGAGACCCCTATGACGAGGCGGTTCTCTGAGATACTTCTTCATGGGACCTTGAGATACTTGGAGTATCGACCTGTAGCTCGTGGAGCGGACCCTCTCGGAGATGAGCGTTCGGAGTACGGAGACCATGTAGCCGGCTGAGACCTGACGACTGCTTGACCAACTCGACTTGGAGTGAGTCGACTAGCCCTGTGGACGGAGCACTACTTTGTTTGGGTGTAGACCCATGGTGGACGGAGCACTACCTGTGTGACAGTGAAGACCCGCGGTACTCGTCCGGAGAGTAACTCTTCATGCTACTAGGGGGTGTGCACTACTGTGTTTGGGTGGCATACCCCGGCGTGAAGCACTACTGTGTTTGGGTGGCTGGCCCACGGTACTCGATAGGAGGAGTATCTCAGCAGTCTTAGGTTAGTGAGCAGTACCTCGGAGTCGTGACAGTACCACTATACACTCCAAAGATGGGGCTCTTCAGCAGTTACGGTTTCGATAATGAAAATCCTGGTTTGAGCTGAGTTTTTGACCTTTGTGTATACCTCATGTTGATATGGGTCACTTGATAACTTAGGTGTATGTATGGGCATATACCTGGGTAGTGGTTATCTGTTGACTTCATAATCTTTGTGTTTCCTCATGATTGATATGGGTTACTTGATAACTTAGGTATATGTATGGTCATATACCTAAGTAGAGGTTATCTGTTGAGATCTTATTTTTGGTTATCCTTGTTGGTTTTAGTGAGAACTTGAGGGTCTCGGGGTCCCTACTGAGTATCGTTATACTCACCCATGCACGGGCTATGCCCGCACCTCATTGTGTTGGTTGCAGACGGCGAGTCAGTACCCAGAGGTGGACCACATGACGAGACAGTACCCGAAGGTGGACCACACGACGAGACAGTACCTGGAGGTGGACCACACGATGAGACAGTATCCGAAGGTGGACTTCACGACGAGACGATACTCGGAGGAGGTTGACGGGCGAGAGCATTGTGGAGGCTATCTGTACCTACCCTTCAGGTAGGATCCGAGGAGGACGACCCAGGAGCCGCTTCCGTTCTTCCAGCTGTTGTCTTTTTCTGTTGTACTTTTGTTCAGTTGTAGCTCTACTTTCATTTGGGTTTGTATTCTGGCCCATTTACTTTTCAGCACTTCCTTTTTGTACTTAGTGTTTTACTTCCGCTTTTACTCTGTGGTGTTTTGTTTACTTTTATAAGGCAATGTCTTCCCAGTTATCGGGATTTATGCCTTTGGTGCTAGTCGCCAGCCCCTGGCCTATGGAAGGTGGGCTTGGGGTAGTCACAGAACGGGCCCCGAGGACGGGTCGTGACAGTTCATATTTTGTTTTTTTAGACATAATATAAGGGAAAATTAAATTTTTTTAGATGAAAGAAGTATTTTTCAAAAATGTAGTTTTACAGAATTTTAATGGAGAACCCATTTTAAATCTAATATTTGACACTTTTATATATATAATTTGGAAAAATTAACTTTTTATTTAGAATCGGGACATAAAAAATTTAGTTTTCATAAATTTTTGGTGTTTTTTTATAACTTTCATATTTGGGTGAATAGTAAAAAATACTAAATATTAATTGAAAACAACTTTTTTAATAAAAATAATTTATAGTGTTCAACTATACATTTGAATGTTTTGGAAGTATAATCAGATTATATTTTTACCATTTAATCCAATTTTGGTCATTGGAATTAATTTCGCTTTGAAATATTACATAAATAAGTGTCAATCTTTTAATAGTTATTGTTTCTTAAAAACACGCTATTTGTTTTGATAACAAGAATTAATTTTAAATTAATTAATGAAACATATATATTTTAAATTTGGTAAAATAGACATCATTTTTGAATTCAGAATATCAAATATAGCTTAGGCTGATTTTTTGGTATTTTTCTAAAAAACATCAATTTTTGATGAATAGTAAAACCAGTTAGTAGTAGTTAAAAAACTAACTTTTTCATTTAAATGAAATTTTACCACTTCTGTGAATTGAATTTCTAAAATCTGACATACATGGTTTTTATTAATAAGTAAAATGTTGTTCAATAAGATAAAAATAATTTTTGTTGAATAGTAACTTTTGACTTTTATTTAACGCGGTTAAAGTCAAATTGGGTAATTCAACATAAAAAGAATATTATAATAATACAAAATTGCCTTAACACTTGTCCTAACCTTATTTGATGATTCATGGCTAACCATGGGCATCCTTGGGTAGATTTTGGGAGCTCATGGATCCACATAAGAGTGATAATGACACTTTATTTTAATTAACTTAAAGTAAATACAAAAATGTCATTAACAAATACCTTTTAGTATATCAATCTTTACATGGGGTTATATAAGTCATATTTTTTATTATAAATATTAATTGTAAATCTAAAATTATTTCCTACATTATGGTATTTTTTATAATTTTTAGACATCAAATAGATTATATTATTTATGACACAATAATGATGCAGTATTCACCTTATTAATAAATGATTTAAATAAATAAGATTATTAATACTAAAAAAATATCCAAAACCTGTCCAATTATTATTGAATGATTTTATTTCGAACATGAGTCATCTTATATTCTACTTTAATGAGTTTTGGACCTTTTTAAACTGAAGATAATTTTATAATAAAATAACATTTTCAAACTCTCTTAAAGAGCCCCTCCTCTCCCTTATAAAAGGAAACCACGTTTAACCCATTATTCACACCTCTCAAGCCCCTTGGATTGTCCAAAACCTGCCCAAATAATCTCTCAAGATCCCTCTATTCCACCTAGAATCCTTACCTAATGCAGAAATCACTTTAAGAAGTCTTTTTGGTTCAAACCAAAGGGAGTTACCCAAATTAAAGGTAATGGTTTCTCTTAACTTCTTTTCTTTTATTTTTCCTCTCCAACCCCTAAATTTTTTTTATTCATTTCTTTTATAACAAAACTAGTATCTTTAATATACTAGGATTTTGTTATGAGAAGGATTCAAACTACACTTACACACACCTCCATCTAATGGGTAAAGAACACACGGTTTCTGTGGATGGAAAACTAACGCCTCACGAAACGATGATTGTTCAATTATCTCCTACCGCATCTCATGGTGGCCATTAAGATGGAACTGTATTTATATATAATATATATTATGTTTATGTTTTCTTTATGATTCTTTATTTTCCATTTATATAATACCTTTATGGTTTCCATTATGGGTAAACGCGATAATTTCATTTGAGGAAGTGTGGACTACTGCCCCCTCAAAGTGATATGACTCGTTAATGCCTTATGTGGGATGTATAAAGGATGGGGTTAATTATATTATATATGATATTATACTATAATTATAATATACCTATATATAATTATGTTTTAATTCCATTATAATACAAAATATAAAATAAAGTAGTGTTCATGCGTACGTACGACTTACCATCTCCATGAATGATGCATTTCATTTGTTATCTCCAAATGTTATGTATTGTTATAAATACTTATATATATATACTAGATATATATCATATATATGATATCTAAATCATTAATATCATTTTGGATATAAATTACTTTTGACCACATGGATAATAAGTAATTTTAAAAAGTTTACTTTTGACTCAAGTACCAAATATCAAAAAAATGATCGTTATTAACTTAAATAATTTCGTAATGTTTATAATGTACTAATAAGTGATATAAAAGGAATAATAAATTTGAAAAATGTTCTGAAGCAAGAATAAATTAACTTTATTTTATTATTCAGGATATTAAAGAACGAACGGGTCAAGTCGGACATGTGGTAAGGGTTAATTTCACAATTTCTTTATTATCTGAGGTTGTTTTTACGTAAGTATATACTGGGACCTGTTTATCATCCACATTCATCTTTCTTAAAATTATATTTCAAAAAAAAATTACTATTTACTGGACTATGGGTTAAATTCATTTATACCCTTGTTTGACTTTTTATAAAATGTTTTGAAAGAAATATTTCCGTCATTTTCCAAACAGGGTACTTTATGACCTTTTCGACAAAATTAAGTTTAGAATGTTTTTTTAACTTATACAGAGGGTGTTGATATTTTCCGCCATTATAACATCGTTGAAGCTTCTCTTACAATTTTATAAGAATATTTTCAAAATAAAAATTTCTTTTCTAATTATGTTACTTTTAAATGATTTCAAAATAGAAAGAGATATTTCTCTCAAGTAGTTTTGATTTCATCTATGTCAACATCCTTTGAAAGATTTTACACTTGTTTGAAAGTTTATTTGTTATAATACAATATTCCATATTGTATTGAATGATTTATGATATGTTTGACTGTGGATGTGTTATTTTTATACCTTTCATGGTTTATGGTTAATGTATTGACCTTTCTTATGCTAGTTTTAATATGAATGTTTATGTTATGTTTCAACCTTTTCATATGAGGAATGTATTGGACTTAGTAAGTGACGGGTGGAGCCCTCTAGAGATCCTCGATGAATCGGTAGGTCTCATGAGATAATTAGAAGTTGAATTTGATGAGGCCTTTCCCAATTTGATATATGGTTTTGGTCGAGTCCTAAATCATTTTTAGACATCTTGGCCGAGGCATTGAAAAGATGTATCAGAATGTTTGGCATTATACATTCCCTCATTATGAAAATAATATTGATGGTTCATATGGTTATTCGACTAGTATAATACCCATGACTATGTTTTATTATGGCATTATTTACTCAACTCATATTTCTTCCATAAAGTGTTCATGTTTATTATTTTTAAAGGCATATGTTTTCAATTATTCACCATGCCTAATGTTTATGTTATCTTCCACCGTATTGCTTACCCTTACTGAGTGTTTGAGCTCACCCCTTTCTTATGTTTCATTTTCCCAGGATATGAAGAATTTATTTATGAGTGATTTGCAGTCATAATCTAAGATGATTGGATGTTTCTAATGGAATAAATTAGTGTTTTATTTCTTTTCACATTGTAATGTTGAACTTATGTATGTATCATGTTTCCAAGTCTATTAAACTGATTGGTCTTTCGGGATTTGATCCCTTGTGATGATGCCAATATTATGTAATAATGCATCGACTCTCGGTAACTAGGTTCAAGGCGTTACACTTATATTACCACAAGAATCCACTAACTAATTTTTCTATTCCCATGTAATTTATAACACATGGGTCATATTACCATATCTTATTTGATACTCCCCATAATAAGAGTATCCTTATCATCACCTTGATACTTGTAACTACCCTCATATTCCAAAACTAACTCCTGAAAATCCCAATAATCATAAGTAAAAAATATCGAGATGGTAACCAACCACACGTATCAATCATAAATCATTGATGTGTTGATGTTGATTAATCTATATACTCTTGCTTCTCCCTGCCATATGGCTCCACTACCAATGGAAGATTTCAGTAAATCATGCTCCTACCATAGGGATTTCTTACCAAAACACACACCAAGTGGTCTAAGCCATGATACCATCAAAATTAAAAATGTATCTCATCCTGATACTCAAGCCAACCAATATAAAACATCTATCCTATATACTAACAAAAATTATCTCTCTTGAAACACCCATGATATAGCTTCCAATCACAAAATCCAAACACACAGGGTCATCACATTCCATTATAGAATACCATGAAAACCCAATTTACACTATAATTGGTGTCTTTTTCCATTGTCCAAAAAAAGTATATAATCTCTAAAATCATAGGGTTATTTCCAAAAAAAATCATAATACAAGCTGAGAACATGTTCAAGCATTTGGATTTTTCTCAGTCAATCATGAAAATCCAAGATGACTAGTCTATACAGACATTAGTTGCTTATTTTAAAACCCATTTTAAAACATTTCAAACATAGAAAAACTCACCATAGATTTCAAAACAACCAATTCAATCCAATGGGTTTCACCAAAAACTAAAATCTATAAAATCTATGACCTAGCAAGTCATTTTCAAAAAACCAATCCCATTTAAAAAATATTTTTGAAATACAATTCCAATAAAACTCAAAATACTAAAAAAATACATTGGAATCTATCCCAACTCTAATAATCATCCTACTGGATCCATAGCCAATGTGACCTATTAGACATATACTGAATATCCATCTCTAAGAAATAATTTTTTTCTTGATAGAAAAAAAATAAAGTTATTCACATGTACATCATAACCCATGTCATGTACATTAGTAATAGATTAATACAATGACCCAATAGGAATCCCCAATGCCTCAACAATATTAAGTGATGTTGGGATCAAGTGGATGTGAATGAACTATAAACATATTAGAGTAAAATAATTCAAGTGAAAAAAAACCCACCTAAAAACATAACAAATAATGCACTTACAACATACAAGTTTGTCCATTTTGTGCTAATCAGGCCACCATACCACCCGACCATACATTTTTTGGCTCCATGTGGAAAGGAAGGAAATCACTACATGTTATAACCTCACCCATACTCAAAGATTTTGGGTAGTGTATCCTTGAGTCCTAGAATATCCCTTCTCACTCAAGGGAGGAAATGTGCCAAACATTCATCAATTCCCAACCCAAACCCAAAAAAACTAAGCAAAATGTTGTCCAAACCTTAACCCACTATAAAAAGGAATATGAAAATATCATATATCCACAATCCTAGACCCATACCTTCTCACTCAAGGTAGGTTCATCATCAATGTCTCACAACACATCATGACCCAACCCTATCAAGGGAGATCCTCAACCCAAGCCAGATCACCCCAGTATGGTTCACTATCTCGATCCAAGCCTACTCAAGGTATGGTCCTAACACCAAAACCTAAGACTTATTACTCAAGGCATGATCATACCTCAGGAACCCTCTGCCTCTTTTGGTTTTCCATTTAGAACAACATGTGAAAAAAAATCATGGACTGTATCCCCTTCCACAACTCACATGCTTATCACTATGGGACTAATATCTCAGGACCTAGTCCCGCATCATGAACACATCCACACAACTATATCAACCCTCCAATGTGTCTATCACATCTATCTGGTTTAAATTATAACTTTTATATAAAAAGAATATTCCTTAAAGGGATACAAGCACAACATGAATCTCCATACATTAATCACCACCCATGAAAATCACATAAATGGTACATACAAAGTACACATGCTTTAGAAAATAGGGAATCTCCCACACACTATCAAATTGACCAAAATCAACTCACACCTATACCTTCTATATTTACTATAAAAATAGATCCAAATCCTATAACAACCCGGACCCAAGTAGCCCAAAATTAGTGTCCACTTTATTACATTGGCATAATATACAAGGAATCAAATCACAAAGGACCGAATGGTTTTTTAGTATTGGTTAACTAGATACATACTTGAGTCTTACATTACATCTGAAAATAAAAATTACAACATAATTTTTTTTCAAGAATTTCATTACTCCCTCTTTAATATACTTGCATATAAATCATAGTACACTTCATGGATTCTTGGGAAAGGAAAAAAATAATAGTGATCTCAAATTCTTAGTAAGGTTTAAGTACAGAAGAAGATATCATGAATCAATAAGAAAAATTAACTTGGTAAAGTAAATAACTAAACACACATTCTGTTTAAATAATTTGACTAGAATAATCAATATGTAATGTTAAATAACTGAAAACACGTTTCATTTAATAAATGGAATAAATATCATAACTAGATATGGTATAATAAATATGGGAAGATAAATAATTGAAAACACATGTCATTTAATCAAAAATCTGTGAATGAAATACATCCATAGATAATATCGTTGTGAAAATATCAAGGATAATAATAAATAAATTTTTTAATAAAGGAAATGATTAATAATTGGATGTCATGTTATCAGGCATATGATACCTCAACCATCAATACCTTTCCTAATATGGTTTAAAACTATAGGTACAAACCCATTTAATGCAATTTTACTAATTCGCCTCATGAGACTACTAATGCATCAAGGGGCTATATAATTACATTCCCCACCCATCACTACATTTCCAAATCATTCATCATATGAAAAATAATTTATTTAATTCATAAACAGTGTTCCTTATCATTAAATATTCATATTGAATAATTAATACGGATTATTAATATTTCCCAAGTCAATCAAATAACATTCAAAGTAAAACACCATATGTAATAATGGTATATGGTTTAGAAAATATTTATATCTATAATAAAAAAAATATGGATAATATTTAATTGAAACAATAACGATCAATAATAAATTGGTATTAATGTTAAATAAATCCATGGGAAAGTGTATACACCATCTAAATTGAATAGGTTTATATTAACAAAAAAAACTCAAGGAAATGGAAATTGAGATGAAATATTTTACAATGATCATGACATTGAAGTGAGAATTTATCAATGAATAAATTATTTGTATCAAATTTAAATCCACAAAGAAAAATTTTAAATAAAAAATAACATAATCAAAAGTCATTATAGGCATAATCTTATAATATCAAAGGAAAATAAAGAAGTAATATAACCAAATGAATAGAAATTATGTTATGAAATTATTTAGCACTTGGTAACTTTAATGTCACATCCAATTGGATGAAATAATTAAAATTAAAACATAAAATACCATGAAGTATTAATTATTCATGATATTACATGTAAATTTGTAATTATGTATACCATATAAAAGAAATTACGTTCATAACATTACAGTATTCCTTAATGAAGGGAAATTGAGATGAAGTTCCATACAATGATCATAATGTTGAAGTGAGAAATAATAAATAAATCGATAATGTGTATCAAATATAAATCCAAATAAAACAAGTGGAAATAAAACATAATATATTAAAAATTAATTACAAATATAATCTAATAATATCAAACACAATGAACAAGTAATATAGCCCAATGAAAAAAATAGTTATGAAATTATTTACGACTTGGTAATTTTCAAGTAAATTCACCTTGGACGAAATAATTAAAAGTGAAACTTAAAATAACAAGAAGTATTAATTAATTATGATATTACTTTTAAAAGGGTCAATATATAATCCATATAAAATAAATTAGGTGCATACCATTACAATATGTCTTGATAAATGGAAATTGAGACGAAATCCCTTACAATAATCATAATGTTGAAGTGAAAATTAAAAAATGAATAGATTATGTGTATCAAATGTAAATACAAATAGAATAAGTATAAATAGAACATAAGATATTATAAGGTCATTACACACATAATATAATTATATCAAAGACAATTAAGAAGTAATATAACCCAATGAAAAGAAATTGAGTTTAAAAATTCTTTAACACTTGGTAATTTTCAAGTCAATTCCATTTGGATAAAATAATTAAAAGTTAAAATTTAAATATCATGAATTATTAATGAATCATGATAATACATGTCAGACGTACAGTATATAAACCATATAAAAGAAATTATGTGCATAATATTACAATATTTCTCAATGAAGAGAAACTGAGATGAAATCCCTTACCTCACGCTTCCTTTTAGTTGAACATGTTTTAACCTCTAGTAGAGTGGTTTTAAACATGTTATTAACTTATACCAAAACCATATTAATATTTATAATATCATATATGATCCTTTTATAACATATTATCACATGTTCATTAATATTCATTCATTATTTTAATTCTTTCGAGTGTTAATTATCTTGTTTTCTCATTGGTGATTTTTCCTAAAAGTTTCAGTTATTTTGCATATTATATAGTCACATGATCTCCAGAATAATAATAATGACATAATTATCATATATAAAAACAAATTATACTTTTAAGGCCAATCATGAAATATGGTTTTGAGAAATTAAGTATGTTACGATCATCGAGACGGTAGGCCATACGTATGCATGAGTAACGTTTCCATTTTTTAATGATAATTATGGAAAGGAGATAAATAATATTTTATATTTTTGTAATGATAATAATATCTTAAATAAAATATTATTTATTTATATATACGTATATATATCATCCATGTGGTGTGGTGATGAAAAGAGAGTCATATCACTTCATGAAGGCAATAATGCACACATACATGAACGGAGTTATCATATTTCAATAACTGAAAAGGTAATAGTTAAAATGATATATTATCATTTCATAATGATAAATATATCATTAATATCATAATTATGTCTTTTTTATCACATATATTCATTAAATTTATCCTTATTACCTTCCATCTAAAGTGTTAGTGAAAAATAAATCACATCACTTCGCGAGGTGGTAGTCCACCGTACACACGTGAAACGTTATCTTATAACCTATAAAATAGAAAGTACCAAAATTTATATGTGATATAATTAATAATTAGGTATAATTATTTTATAAATATCATATATATTCTTTATATTCATCCTCACACACAATCGTGAGTGGTGTTGATGGAAAACATGTTACATCAGTTCGCAAGGTGATATTCCACCGTACACATGAGCGATGTTATTTTTTCCCATTTGAGTGAATAGAAGATAGATATAGATCATGAAATTAACATAATAATATCTTATTATATGGGATATATTGGTTTTTTTAAATAATCATAAATTAAGAATATTCTAAGAATGTCGGAGAAGAAATAAAACAAAAACACATAGTTAGTAATTTTACCTCTTCTCAGACCACCTCTTTAGGATTATACCTAACATATTCCTATAATGGATTTATGGAAAAAAAGACTTCTAGAATGAGGGGATGGAAGTTGGGAAGTAATTATTTCAGTTATTGGCCAAACCAAATGATTTTAAAAGTGTGAATAAGAGATGATAGCAAATGTCCTCTTATAAGTAAGGTGAGTGGAACACCTGTAATTTTTCAAAATAAAAACGTGCCCCACATTTTTCAAAAGAAAAAAAGGGTACAAAATGAAGTATTATATATCCTTAGAAATTATAAGGTTAAAATATGGCCAAAAATATATTTTTGACAAGTTTTTAGGTCATTTTAACCCTTATTTATTTAATTTACCCCCCCCCCCCCCCAGTAAGCCCATTTTTACCTTAACTGTGGTAAAAATATAAGGGTTAAAATAACCTAAAAACTTATTTGTTTTGAATTTTAGACAGGAGGTTAAATCAATTTTTTTGTAGTCATGAATAAAGGGAACATTTTTTTTGAATATCCCTAGGAAAATGAGATTATATATGTCTAAATTTACATTGGGAGAAATTATATGTTCTTTCTCTATAAAACCCCATCTATTTTGTTATCCTATAGTTGTTTTTTGGGTTTACAAGTCTTCTTACCATTTAACCTTCAACTGATTTATAATTCTTCTGGAATGGTGGTTGTAAGTGGAACTGGCATTATCTCTTCTTTTGGTCAGGATTAATTTTTCTCACATTCACATATTTGACATATTATTTTGAGAATTTCCTTGCCTCCAAATAAATGATCTCTTAATGTCACCTTCCATTGACTTTTTATTTATTTTAAAAAATTGTGAAAGTGAACTTTTAACTCTCATGTCTAACATTTTCCTCAAATTTATTTTTCTCATATCATTTTTTTTACATTTCATTACAAATATTAATTTCCAGGTTTTTATAGTTATGCAATGTAATTTTTATATAGATTATATTTTTTTAAAACCATTTATTTATAAATTATCTGTTTACAAAATTTATCAAAATATAAAGGATATTTCATCTAATTTTATAAATTTATTTCTAAGATTATCCTAAATTGTTTTCATTTATCTAAATTTCCTTTAATTTTTCACATGCTTAATTAGGGGTATATTTTAAGTAAATCACCAAAATTATCCATATGAATGACTTATTTATTACTTTTGGAAATTTTTTGTAACTCATTTATTTCTTAGGGTATATTTATATTATGGTTGATTTACAAATGTGATCATGTTCATATATCTTGAATATATATGGTTTTTAATTATTTTATGGGTGGGAATCAAATTATATATCCCTAAAATGAATTGGGTAATGATTTTTATCTCCTAATATTTTATGTTATATAACATAGGTGGTTAACCTAATCCTCTGTATTTTGGAACTTCATTGATTATCCTAGTCCACTATGATATAAATGTCTTGTTAGTAAACCTTGACATAAGTTTTGATTTTCTTAACTTATGTTTGGGTCCAATTCCAATGTTTTGTATCCATGGATCACTATTATTTTCTTATGATTCCACACACATATGTTATATATAAGACTTATGATTCATATTATGTACTTTCTCCATTGGGTATTAATTTATGATTATGTTCCCATTATTACATGTAATTTTTTATGATTAATCATTTATGATCATATTTATAATTACATATATTGACTCTATTGATATCCCTTATATCTTACCTCTTACTAAGCATCTAAGAACACCATTTTCATATGTTACAATTCCCCAGGTAATGAAGATGAGTATTATGTATAATATGTCTAGAAGTATATCTTTTGTGGAAACTTTTGTGGGAGAAAGTTAAGAATTATTATAAAATAATAATTTTATGTAATTAATCTCTAAAGACACTAAACCTATAGGTTCTGAAGGTGTGATTTATTGTGTATTTTAATAAATAATCATGTTTATTGATTTATTATATATTCATTTTATGGTTTTTTCATCTAAATCTACCCAGTGAAATCCCTCGGGTACCTGATATTGTCATAGCACATGGGTACCTTTCCTTATCTTCTCATCCTCCATCCAAAACTCCTTAAATAACTCATCACAACAAAAATATATCAAATATTAATTTAACATGGATTACTAACCCATAGAAGATATGGTATTCTCATCCAGGTACTCTCTTCACTTCAACCAAAAACACCCCTAACATATGATCACAACATGGCATGGGTCACTAAAGTATAATACAAATAAAAACTATATAACAAAACTACCACTATATAGCACAACCATCACTGCATAATTACTATATCATCAACATCATCACCACCAAAAATCGTAAATGGATTTATGCCCACATCATTTATTATATCCCTAAATTTATCCAATAACACACATATATATAAATAGGTACAAGGGTGTAAAAACCATATCATATATTCATATGAAACCCCCATTGAGTTTAACCATAATTTAGATATAAAGGATTTAATCATCATATCACTATCATTATTTATATCTTGGGAGTAGAAAAGTTTCACTATTATTTAAATAGATTTATCGTATCAAGAAAAACTTTCATACGTAGTATACCTATCCAATACATCATTATAAACTCCCCAATATCTCATCACATAATATAAAACTAGAAGTACAATTGTTTTAAAAACTTTATGTTGATCTGGAATGACCCCAATTTTAAATGGAATGACCTGTCTAAAAACTACAGAACCACCATGCTACCTACTATGTGAAAATACATCTTCACCAATATAATAAAAATCACCCATGCTACCATGCATGGCCCATATAAAACTCCATAATTATTACTTTTATGATAACTATCATACAAGGAAACTTTATAGAAATTGAAATAGATTAATTACACTTTGGAACACCCTAGTGCTAAAAGTTATAAAATCATTCTCATCACTTCAAAAAATCATAAACATAATAATAAACCGAGATCAATATCAACACTATAAGATAAAAAAATATAAATATATCATTAAATCAATCATAATCAATTTTCACCACTAGATTCATCAAAATAACATATCATAAAAATTACCCAACATCAAATATTATCACAATCCCCTATCAGAATATATAATTCCATCAGTATTCCACCAAAATTAAACAAAAAATCATTTTTCCATAATAATTGATTGTATTTTTATCAATTTCATTAATTTTATATCATAATTTCAATTCCCTCACATTAACCTACTAAATCACAATTCATAAATATTTCAAGTAATCACATCAATAGGATCCCATCATATTACTATTTTTTAATTTTTAAACATAATACCTAACTTAAATTTTCATGAATTATCCTCCCATCATAGAATAAAAAAAAGAATTATGGTTTTATATGGAGGAATAAATGATAATAATTTTGAGTAACCTTCCTTATTTCCAAGATGATTTTATATCCTCAATTACCATTATTCATCTATTATCATTATTTTTCCACCTTTTTCTGATCCTCCACAAAAAACAAATCACTAAACCTTTTTTTTATATTTTCATATAGACACTTTTTCATTAAGTGGGAACCAAGTACATATAAAAACCAATATCAAGAAAATATATAAACAATAATTATACAAAAGAACTATAGAATACCACTAAAAATTAAACAAATAGAAACTGGGTTGGGCCAAACCATCTGAGGAGATCCCAATCCAACCAAGTAAGAAACATGGGTAATGGGACCATGGGTAGAGATCTGAAAACTCCTCATGCTTCATGAGCTATAGGACATAGGATTTTTTGAGATCTACACCAGAAAATCATTTCTATCCTACCTTCTCATTGTCGTTATCACGTCATCTTATCAATGTTTATGCAAATTCCCTCCCACCAGAATCTTCAGTACTACTATATTTTATAATACTGGTGATCCTTCATCAAAGAAATCCATCCGAAAAACCATGAACCACCACCAAGTCACAACCCAAGACACTATAAATAGGAAAATTTGTCATCAAATATTCTTAATTTTAACCCTCCCCAACCCTAGAACACTCAAAGATAGCTCCCTAGGAGGCTTCCACTCTGTAGTCAATGTGCCATATCCATTAAAGATAACAACATCAATTAAACCTATCTCAAAAAAGATCCAAAAACATATTAGAAATACAGAACACAAAAAACTAAGATAAATACATTATTGGTTGTAATCCAATGTGGCCTAACAAAAAAAGACTTTCATGGGGAAAATATTAATGAGTATTCTTGGGGGAGCTAGATTAGGAACTGTATAATTCACCATTGAAGGTTTCTATTTTCAAATTAGTGTTTGTTTTAAAATTCTCATAATAAGTGGCACTGACACTAATTTCTTTATTTTATTTTTTCCTTGTAAATAGTAATCTACTTTATTTTTTACAATGTCATAAGTCTATTGTACACAAGGAATTAAAGTGATATCCAATTTAGTGATTTTTTTTGTTCTATATTTTCATCATTGTTAAAGTGCTCCACTTTCTTTTTATTTCTTCCCTTGTTTCTATATTTTTTCAAGGACCATCATACCCATAAATAGGTATCAAAACATAAAGTTTTATACCAATGTATCCAAGGTATAATACCATTAAAAATACCTCTAATTTTGTGAAGAAAAGAGTAGTATTATACTGTTCTATTGACCTAGACTAACATCATCCAACTAAAACACTTCGTCAATCAAGATAGTGGAAATAATTGAGGCCCATGGATCCTAGGATATAGTCAAACTAGAGGTCAAAGTGGTCATAAAGATAAGGAAGTACAAGATAGTGTCTAATCAAAGATTTAACAGAGGAAATTCTTTTATAGGTTTCGCAAAATAATTCCACTAAAGATGTATGAGACAGCCTCAAGGTGATGTTTTTAGAGTAGATCAAGTCAATAATGTGTGAATTCAAAATTTCAAATGTGACTTCAATGCAATAAATATAAAATACTATGAGTCTCTCTATGAATTCAAAGGAAATATGTGAGGCATGAAAGTCAAGTACAATAGTCTTGGAGCCACTCTTAATGATTCTTCTCTATTAATGAAGTTTCGTAATTTTATTCTGGAAATATAATACCAATTCATGGAAGGAATTGAGAAATTTTTCAATGTTGACCAAATAACATTCAAGGAGAAAATCATGTAACTAAAGGGTTACGAGGAGTAGTTGTGGATCTATATTAACATCAACAATGTTAATATTCAACTCTTTCTCACTCATTATAAGTGGAATATATAGAAGGAGGGTGGTAGAGGTGAGTTATTATCAATCCCTAGATCATATTATCATAAAACCCGTGATAGAGGGAGTTAGGGAAAGAGGAGTGGAAGAGGGAGGTACGGAGGTAAGATTGGATGAAACCATTCCAAAACATAAAACTAGGATGGTTCAAATTATATCAGCATCTGTAATAATTATAGGATTCAAATTATGTTTTTAATTACAAAAAATGTTCCATTAGGCCTCTTAGTGAAATAGAATGTGGTGTGATGAAGAAGCATACCTCACATGTGTTGTCAATGAGGAAATTACCCTAATTATTTCCTTATCTAAGTATGAGTATTTGATTAGGAAAGTTCAATATGATACTATACTTCTCAAGAAGAAAATTTGGTTCCATAGTTTTACAAAACTGAGAAGGAACCAATCCATACTAATGTATGGTACCTGGACAACGGTGTAGGTAATCACATGATGGGACACCAAGAAAAATTTAATGAGTTAGATGATAATGTCACCCATAAGGTGAAATTTATAGATGGATCAACTATATTGATTATTTCGATATGATCTACCATGATCTTGTGCAATAATGGTGATCAATGTGTTCTCAAGAAGGTATACTACATACCTAGACATTGTAATAATATTTTTACTCTTTGGTAGATGAATGAAATTTTAAATGAGGTAATGATGGTAGATAATAACATTAAGGTGTTTGATAGTAGTTTAATATTTTTGATGATGGTGAGGAAATCACCAAACTAGTTATGTAATGTTCAACTATAAATGTTTAGTCCTGTTTTTCTCATATAAAACCTTGAAAACTGACATGGATATGGAATGTGAGACCTAAACATGCCAAATTATATGCATTAAATATTATGGGAGAAAATAATTTTTAAATCATTCTTCCCTCTATCACTCACCCCAACCACCTATGTGAAATATTACTAACTTCCAAGCTGACTAGGTAGTCATTTTCAAATGAATCAAATTTCAAAGAGAAGAAACCACCCAAGCTATTGTATGTCGACCTCTCTGGATCAATCACCCTAAACACTCTTGCTGGTAATAGATATTTTATTCTTATTATTTAATAATTTAGTTATTTTATATGGGTATATATCATCATGGTGTAGAATAAAGCTACTCCAATTTTCAAAAAAAAATAAGCTTATGGTCAAAAACACCCTTAGGTACAAGGTGAAATACAATGAAGAAAAATCATGGTGGTCAATTCTTGTCAAATTAATTCACCAACATGTGTGAATAATGGTGGATTGAGAGGAACCTCACAGCATTATACACTCTATTATATAATGGTGTGGTGGGCTAGATGAACCATACAATCAGGGATATGATGAGGTTGTTGATCTAGACTATACATGTTCCTGCCAACTTCTAGTGAGAAGCGGTGAGGTGTGAGATGCACTTATTGAATAGTATAATAATAAAGGTGATATATGAGAACATTCCATTTAAATCCTAGATCAATAATAAACCTCTCCTTTTTCATCTATGCATGTTTGCGTGCATATCCCATGTGAAGCTAACAGTGCTACATTTGAAAAAACATGACAACGACTACCAATCCATGGTGTTTCATGCGGCAGAGGAGGGATAAAAATCTCACTATTTGTTTAATACTTGATGTGGAAATCTATATGTAAGTTGAGATTTAATTTTCTAAGAAGATATATATTATAACTGGAATGCAGGTATAGTTACAGTTGTTGCAGATGTGCTAGAATTCATTTTTCTTAATAATTAAATTCATGTATTAGTGGAGGAAGTCTCCCTAACAATGGAAGGTGCATCGGTAGCCACACTATAATAAAATAAAGGACTAGAATAAGACCTAAAAAATCACTAAGAATTATTTCAAGATATGTTCTTTTTATATTTTTAATAGAAATTCCAAGAACTCACTGATAACTACTCTAAAATCTACTCCATCCACATTATTGGAAATCGGAAGCACACTAAGTTTAAATGAAGGCATGGTTTGACAACGAAATATTGAAGAAATATACACTAATACTAAATAAGTAAAACTCATGGATGAATTACTCCAACTATATGAGGATCCAACTTTATACCATCAAGTATCTAGATAAGAAGCATTAGAATATTCCATGATCAAAGAGCCTAATTTGATAGAGAGTAATGATACTTGGAATCTCACTGATCTACCACTAGGACACAAACCCAATGCATTGAAATGGGTTCATAAATTGAATGACTTTTTTGGAAACATTTTCATGAATAAAAAAATGTTTTTCATAAAGGGGTATGTTCAGTGGCACATACTGGATTTTGAAGAGGTGTTTCCATCAGTGGATAAACTTGACATTGTTTGTTTTATTCTTGATTTAGTTGCTAATCAAGGATGTGAAGTATGTTATATGGACATAAAGTCCCCATTTATTAATGGGGAGTTAGATGAAGAGTTTTATGTTTATCAGCTAGAGTTTTTTATTTTGAAAAAAAAGGAGTAGTAGGTATATATATTGAGAAAATCAATATATGGACTTTTGAAGGAGCCATGATCATGGAATACCTTAATGGTCGGGAGTCTCAAATACCTTGTATTCACAAGGTGTTTACAAGATAAATTTTTATACATGATAGGAGACAACGACACATATATTTTTATGTATTTTTATTTTGATGACCTTGTTGTCACAGGGTGAACCACCAAGGAAATCAAGGTGTTCAAAGGGAAGATGATGTTTGAATTTGAGATGATTGATTTGGGACAGATTTTTTATTATCTTGGAATTAATGTAAATAATTAATAAGGTATATCCCCAAATTAATAATATTAATATTCCCAGAATATTATACTTTAATTTGGAATGAAAATTTTCAATTCAACGACATACCCCAAGGATTTTATGTTTTTCATGCCTAAAATTGGTGATGGAGTACCGGTGGGTGACACTGAATACAGATGTGTCATTGGTTGCATTAGTTTCCTACTCCCTACAAGTATAAATCTATCATATATTGTTAGGATAGTGATAATATCCATGTATATGCATTCCATAATGAATCAAAATGTAGTGAAGCATATTCTAAGGTATTTGAAGGGAACAATTCATTTCGATCTCATTTATATAAAGGGTTGTTGTGAAGAGAAACTTATCAATTAAATTGATAGTGAATTGGTCAGTGACTTCGATGATTGAAAAAAAAAATCAGAGGTATGGAATTTTATTTCAATATAAATATGGTTTCTTTGAATTCAAAAAACTAATAGATCATGGAATTTTCATCCTATGACGCAATGTTCATGGTAGCCACTATTTTGGTGTGTCAAGTGTCATGGATATGAAAGGATAATTGATGAAGAGTGAACCCAAGTTGATGAAATTTTTTATGGGTAACAAATTTATTATATCCATAATTAATAACTCTTTTTTTCATGTTCATAGTAATCACATATGTGCACAATTCCACTTCATTTGTGAATATGGGGAAATGGGGAAGATTATAGTGGTGTTTTTTGGCATAATATAATAATGAGAAGATGTACTAAAAAAGGAATTTCCATGTGTGAAAATTGAAACAATGTGACATATGATGGGTGTTTTGATCTCTAGAATTTTCTAAATTAAGTGGGATAATGATGGATTTAATCTACCATGGACTAACTGACTATCTCTTTTAGAGACAATAAAATATGAATGAGTCAGCTGAGGTAGTAGGACCTGGCACGATGGAATACATGTTTTCTAGTTTCAATTTTTAAATTTTTGTTTTCTTTCAAATTATTATAATATGTGGTACTACCATAGATTTTTCCACTTTATTTTTACCCCATAAATAATCATCTAGTTTATTTTTGGTAAATATTAAGTTTCTTTTACTCAAGGAATTTAAGTGATATCCATTTTAGTGCTTTGTTTTTATTACCAATTTTTTCATGATTGTTCAAGTGATCCACTCTCTTTGCCCTCCTTCCCCAAGTATCATTTTTAGGACGGGACCATAACCCCAAAAAGAAATCAGGGAAATCTATGAGAACCAGTAGCTTCCTCTATAAGGTCAAGATGCCATAATGGGAATAGGAAATGTAACATCACATTAAATTTTTAGGTACTTTTGATATTTTTAAGTACCCCTATTTTGGAGTAAAGACTTGGGTTGAGTTTGGGTGAACTTTTAAAGAAAAACTAGAGGACAGTGTGTTGTGCACGATTTGCGCATGGTTTGATAAACCATGCGACCAAACCGTGCCAGCCTTGAAACCTGGATAGAAGCTTCCGCACGGGCAGCGCACGGTTTTTCTAACCGTGCAGCCAAGCCTTGCAAGAAGGGTGGTCGAGGAAGTCTCTCACGCACGGTTAGTGTGCGGTTTGTCAAACTGTGCATCCAAACCATGTGGTCACTTAAATGAGATCCTTAAATTGTGGATCTCACTCAGTTTTGCCTCTAAGTACCTCATTTTTCCTCTTAAGCGGCCCTAACTCGGGAATTGTCTTCTCCTAAGGTTAGAGAGGGTTCTCCCATCATTCCGGAGGCGATCAAAAGTCTCCTCTTTGTGAATCGAAGCCGGATTCTTGAGGTATGTGATCGTTCTTCACCGTTCTTGATTGGTTTCTTAGATCTACCTAGATCTACTTCTCCTCTTCTCTCGGTTTCTTAGATCTATGCCCATTATGAGTAGATCTAAGTGTGTGGTACCAAATTTTATGAGATTTGGTCTCAATCTTTCTAGGAGAAGAGATCTAAGGTGGGTTCTTGAAGAAGAGACCCGGTTTTCTTGAGCATTTTCGACTGTTGTGGTCTTGGTCAAAACCTTCAAGTTAGGTGGTTATGTCCTGTCTTGCCAAATTGATTATTATTGTATTTTCTTGATTTATTTAAATTATTTATTTAAATTAAATTGATCAAGTTTCTTTCAATTAAATTGATAAAAACTCAATTCCATTGAATCGAGGTATTTGAAATGGTTTTTGCATGGGAATTTGGAAAACCCCAATTCCATTGAATTGGGTGTGTTTATGGAAAATGGCCAATTTAAATTGTTGGATTTAAATTGTGAATTTGATGGAGATGATTTCAATTAAATTGTTGAATTTAATTTTGGAAATGAATTGTGTAATGATGGAAATTGGTTTTGAATGGTTTTCAAACTTATGAAAATGGCTTAAAATGATTTGATAGAAACCCATTGGTTTTATCTTGTGGAAAGGCGTGTTTTGAATAAAACCTGTTTTGGTTTTAAATGGAATGAAATTGGAACTTTTGAAATGGAAGAATGAGATTGATTGTATCTTTAAGAATTCTTAAAATATTTCATCCGTCATGTAAGAGCGCATGCAAGCCTTAGGTAGTTAGTGAGTTATTTGGATACACTTTATGCTATGACAATGTTCTAAAACATACTTACGGTGGGTCACATCCCCGACAGGTTGGTGAAGAGTCTCCTTTGGCCAGTGTCATAGGGACGTGTGTATACAAATTTTGCTGAGTTCACATAGAGAGTGTGGAATCCTATAACTGGTTAATACTATCGTACCTTTTGGCAGATGACCATGTTTCTTGCTTGTTTATTTATATTGGATGTATAAATGTATGTCAATGCTTGTGAACTACTTTTCATGCCTGCTGAATTTATATAAACTTCTTTATATAAATTTTTTATTTAATCCACTGTTTTAGAAATATTCCATCATTTGTAAAGCCTTTGCTTAAAGTATTTATTTCCATCATTTGAAAATGTTTAGCATATTTTGTTAGAATATGCTTTTGAATTGCCAAACTTGTTTATTTGAAAATTGAAAGATTTTCTTTGGATAATATATGTTTGGCATCTGTTATGGAATCTTTGGTGGTATCCTAATGGGCTTAGGCTCACATACTACTTTTTATTTTGGTTGTTTGTAGATTTCATTCGTAAAGGCACAAGAAAAGGGAAGGAATTTCTTGGATGAGGATCCAGTGGTTGATCTTCTCTTGGTGAATTGTGTCCTTAGGGACTTTGGGACTGTTTTTTCCATTTTTGGGTACTTGGGTTGTAGTACTATGGGCTTTTTTATGTCTCTTTTTTTTCTGTTACATTACTCCCAAGGGAGTTTCTTTTTGTTATGCATTCTGTCATGTTTCTTTTGCTTCCGCATTCTTGTGGAAAAAAATCATTCCCACTTGCTTGTTGTGTGATGCCAGGTGCAATTCGCCGACCCATGGGGATCGGGAATGCCCTTCGGGCTATGTCAGGGCTGGCCCAGTTATCGGGATACCAGGGTACCCGGGATGGTTTGTGACAAAGTGGTATTAGAGGCAGGTTAAGCATCTTTCCTTCATGACATTATGAATTTGAGTATTCTTATCTGGACTTAGGAGGTAGTTGTGATTGAGTGCCTAGACATCTCTCACCGCAATGAACCTTAAGTCACCAGGGTTGGTTAGGTAAATATGACTTGTGGATTATTTCTAGTATTTTCCCTGTTTTGATTTGGATAGAGTGGAATCCAAATATTGTTAATCCCTTCTATTAATAATAGTTTTACTTGTTACTCAGTTTGTGTGTTAATATATGTCTTTTTATGTTGTGTAGAATCATGCCTACGAGAAGACGTGGAGCTCAGATCCAAAAAAAGGCTGGTGATGAACCTCAGAAAGTGAGTCCTATTGTGGATCTGAGTCTGGTTGAGGTGATTGTTCCCACTGTCCAAGCTATGGGACATGCACCACCTCTAGTTCCTGTTCAGACTCCAGCTATAGATCCTCATAGTGATATTCTCCGAAGTCGTTCACAAGAATTCCTATGCCAGAAGCCACCAGTTTTCAAAGGCTCCACTAACCCTCAACATGCTGAGGAATGGTTGAGTAAGATTGAACGTCTTTTTGGGTTCTTGGAGACACCTGATGTGATCAAGGTGAAGTGTGCTACCTTTGTGCTGGAGGGACCAAGTAGGAGATGGTGGGACACAATGGTGATGGCTGGGAAACGTGAGGTTCTAGAGTGGAAAGACTTTAGGGTTCTTTTCACTAACCAGTTCTATCCAGAATCAATGGTGTTGGCCAAGGCTGTGGAGTTTTTCAAGCTTGAGTAGGCCAACAAAACTGTGACTGAGTACTCAAATCTGTTTTCTGAGCTGGTACAGTTTTCTCCTGAGATTGTATTTAATGATAGGATGAAGGTTCAACGATTAGATTTGGGACTTCGATCAGATATAAGTTCTCAGTTTTTCCTACTGAAGCTACCCACCTATGGTGATGTGCTGGATAGGGTGATGATGGTTGAGATGGATTTGGTAGGAAAGTCCAGGTAGTAGGAAGTTCCTTTTCTTTCTAGTGGAAGTGTTGGTTCCTTTAAAGGAAAATAGAAGCATGATGTTTCTCATGGTGGTTCTCGGCAACAGAGTTATTAAAGACCTCTGGTATCACCAGGAGGGGCTTCCTTGACTTGTTATTAGTGTGGGAATCCAGGACATTCTAAGAGGTTTTGCACTGAGGCACCCAAGAACTGTATCTCCTGCGGACGTTTAGGGAACCTACAGAGATTCTTCCATCACTTATCTACTCCGCATAGTGGAACAGGATCATAAACACCTCCAAATACTGCAGGTCAATTAAATGCTTCACATAAAAAAGTGTTCCAACCTCAGGCATCCGGAACGAAGCTTCTTCACGCAGTGGAAGAGTCGCCATAGGTAGCTGATACAGGTCCTGCAACTGTGAGAGGTACCATTACTATAGATTCATCTTTAGTGATAGCTCTTTTTGATACTGGTGCATCTCACTCTTTTATTTCAACCCATATGGTTAATCTGCTTAATCTCCCTATGGGAATTTTTTCTTTTGAAACGGATATTACTACACCCATTGGTGTAATGAAAGAGAAGGGTTTCTGTAGTCATTCTTGTGTCTTCTCTCTATCAGATTTTGATCATGTTTGGAGTTTCTTGGTTCTCGACATGAAATATTTTGACTTCATATTTGGTATGGATTGGCTCATTTACAAAAAAGCCCATATCGATTGTTATCTTCGATGGGTCTACCTTACTACACCCAGAGGTGTGCCTCTTGTTTTTCAAGGAGAATAGGAACCAAGGTCAAGAAGAGATGGAACATATTATCCATAGTTGGGGAAAGTTATATCATTGTTTTCCTTTCATCTGAAGAGAGATTCAATGTGTGGTGATCTTCCTCCAGTCATCATTGAGTTTCCCGGCGTGTTTCCTTCTGACTTATCTAGTTTTCCACCAGTAAGGGATGTTTTTTTCTCTATTGACTTAATGCCTGGTACTCAACCAGTTTCTATTCCCTCTTACCGAATGGCTCTAGTTGAACTAAAGGAACTGAAGTCTTAGTTAGACGATCTTCTTGAGAAAGGTTTTATACGCCCGAGTGTGTCACATTGGGCAGCACCTGTTCTCTTCGCCAAGAAGGCTGAAGGTTCTCTTCTCTTATGTGTTGATTATCGAAATCTCAATCAAGTTACAATAAAGAACAAATATCTGTTACCAAGAATTGATGATTTGTTTGATCAATTGAAAGGGCCAAAGTGGTTTTCAAAAATTGATCTTCAATCTGGTTACCATCAGTTGAGGATAAAGGAATCTGACATTCCTAAGACCGCTTTTTGGAGTAGTTATGGCTATTATGAGTACCTTTTTATACCTTTTGGCCTAACAAATGCTCCTGCAGTTTTCATGGCTTTGATGAACAGGGTTTTCCATGAGTTTCCAGATACTTTTGTGGTAGTCTTTGTGGATGATATTCTTGTCTACTCCAAGTCTAAGGAGGATCATGTGCATCATCTGAGAATAGTTCTGGGTCTTCTAAGGAATCACTGACTTTATTCCAAGCTTTCAAAGTGTGATTTATGGATTCGGGAAGTGAAATTTTTGGGACATGTCGTGTCAGAACAAGGAATATTAGTTGATCCTGAGAAGGTGAAGGCTATTATGACTTGGGAACAACCACGAAATTTTTTCAAGATTCAGAGCTTCTTGGATTTAGCAGGATATTATTGCCGGTTTGTTGAAGACTTCTCAAATTTAGCTTCTCCAATGACTGCTCTGACTAAAAAGGGATTGAATTTTTCCTGGAATGATAAATGTCAGAGTTCTTTTGTTGAGCTAAAGCATCTTTTGACTACTGCACTGATGTTAACTCTTCCTGAGGTTGGGATAGGTTACATGGTCTTCTGTGATGCATCGGGTTCATGTTTGGGATGTGTCCTTATGTAAGGAGATCATGTTGTTGCCTATGGATCTCATCAGCTTAAGCCTCATGAGAAGAATTAACCTACCCATGACCTTGAACTTGCAGTTGTAATGAATTCACTTAAGTGTTGGAGACATTACCTTTATGGAGAAAGGTTTACTATGTATTCTGACCACAAGAGCTAGAGTTATATATTCTCTCAAAAAGATTTTAATCTTCACCAAAGGTGTTGGGTGGAGTACCTGTAATCTTTCGACTTTGACATTACCTATACCCCGGGGAAAGGGAATGTAGTTTCAGATGCATTAAGCAGGAAACTTCCATCACAGGCTATGAAATAATCTCCAGAAGAGTGGAGTCTGATAGATCTTTTTACTCAGTTGCATATTGGAGTTCAGTGAAAGGGGAATGAATTTTCTTTAGCCAGTGTTCAGTTGACTTCTGATCTCTTCGAGTTAATTCTTCAGAAAAAACAATAGGATGATGAATTCCATAGCATTAGGGACTCTCTTTATGGTGGGGAGACCGAAACTCTGTGGTCGTTCTCCAAAGAGGGTGTTCTGTGTTATCAAAACCGTTACGTTGTGCCATTAGCGGCAAGGAAGAATGTGATGGGGGGTTTCCATAACACTCAGTGGAATGTACACCCAGGAACCATGAAGATGTTCTATTATATGCGGCGACAGTTCTGGTGGCCAGGTATGAGATGAGACATTGCTGAGTTTCTATCTCGTTTCTATACATGCCAGCAGGTGAAAGCCAAGCACTAGAAACCTTCGGGTTTTCTTTAACCACTTCCAGTCCCTACATGGAAGTGGTATGAAATCTCGATGGAATTTGTGGTTGGATTACCTCAAACCCAAAGAAAGAAGAATTCAATATGGGTTGTGATCGATAGACTTACCAAGTCGGCTCATTTTATACCTATTCGAGATACAACCAAAATTGAGGAGTTGGGAAATATCTATGTGAAAGAGGTTATTCATTTTCATGGATTTCCGTCTTCTATAATATCTGATAGGGATCCTCGGTTTACTTATTGCTTTTGGAGAGGCCATCAAGAGGCACTAGGATCTTAGGTTTGTTTGAGCATGGCCTACCATCCACAGTCAGATGGCCAGACAGAAAGAGCTATTCAGATCCTTGAGGATATGCTCCGCGCTTGTGTTCTTGACTTTGGTGGGTCTTGGGATGATCATCTAGGGCTAGTTGAATTTTCTTATAACAACAGTTATCGATCTGCGATCAAAATGGATCCTTTTAAGGCTTTGTATGTTCATCCTTGTAAATATCCTCTATGTTGGTCTGATATTGGTGAAATCTCTTTGGTAGGATCGAGTTTGGTCCAAGAGATGAAAGCTAAGATCCAGTTGATTCTTCAGATAATGTTGACAGCACAGAGTCGGTACAAGTCTTATGTTGATCATCGTCTTAAACCTTTTGAGTTCTCAGTTGGTGACCAGGTGTTCTTGAAAGTTTCACCCCGATTGGGTCATCGACGGCTCGGGACGCAAGGGAAGCTTGCTCCTCGTTTTGTGGGACATTTTGAGGTTATTGGTCTTCTGGGGAAAGTTTCTTACCGTCTAGCTCTACCACCATAGCTAACGTTGATACATAACGTGTTCCATGTGTCGCAGCTATGAAAGTATCTCTCTAATCCATATCATGTTGTGAGATGGAGTGATCTTGAGATTGAACCAGATTTATCTATTACTGAACTACCAGTCATGCTTGTGGATTCTAAGACCAAGGTACTTCATGGGAGAATGATACCTATGGTCCGTGTACTATGGAAACATGGTTCTGATTCTCATGAGATGTGGGAAATGGAGGCACTAATGAGAGATCATTGGCCTAATCTTTTTGACGTGGAGGCTTCTTCATAGTCTTTCTGGGGACAGAAAGATCTTATGGTGGGGAGGTTGTAACATCACATTATTTTTTCAGGTAAATTTGATATTTTTAAGTACCTATGTTTTGGAGTAAAGACATGGGTTGTGTTTGGGTGAACTATTAAATAAAAACTAGAGGACAGTGTGTTGTGCGTGATTTGCGCATGGTTTGACAAACCGTGCGACCAAATCGTGCCAGCCTTGAAACCTAGACAGAAGCTTCCACGCGGGTGGTGCACAGTTTGTCTAACCGTGCGGCCAAGCCATGCGATAAGGGTGGCTGAGGTAGTAGCTCATGCATGTCTAGTGCACGATTTTTCAAACTGTGTGGCCAAACCATATGGTCACTTAAATGAGATCCTTAAATTGTGGATCTCGATCCGTTTTTCCTCTAAGTGCCTCGTTTTTTACCTAAGTGGCCCAAACTTGGGAATTGTCTTCTCCTAAGGTCAGAGAGTGTTCTCCCATTATTCCAGAGGCGATCCAAAGGTTCCTCTTGTTTAATATAAGCCGTATTCTTGAGGTATGTGATCGTTCTTGATTGGTTTCTTAGATCTACCAAGATCTACTTCTCCTCTTCTCTCAGTTTCTTAGATCTACACCCGTTATGGGTAGATCTAAGTGTGTGGTACCAAATTTGATGAGATTTGGTCTTAATATTTCTAGGAAAAGAGATCTAGGGTAGGTTCTTGAAGAAGAAACCCGGTTTTCTTGAGCGTTTTCGACTGTTGTGGTCTTGGTCAAAACCTTCAAGGTAGGTGGTTACGTCCCGTCTTGCCAAATTGATTATTATTGTATTTTCTTGATTTATTTAAATTATTTATTTAAATTAAATTGCTTAAGTTTCTTTCAATTAAATTGACAAAAACTCGATTCCATTGAATCGAGGTATTTGAAATGGTTTTGGAATGGGAATTTGGAAAACCCCAATTCCATTGAATTGGGTGTGTTTATGGAAATTGGTCGATTTAAATTGTTGGATTTAAATTGTAGATTTTATGGAGATGATTTAAATTAAATTGTTGAATTTAATTGTGGAAATTAATTGTGTAATGATGGAAATTGGTTTTGAATGGTCTTCAAACTTATGAAAATGGATTAAAATGATTTGATAGAAACCCATTGGTTTTATCTTGTGGAAAGGAATGTTTTGAATAGAACCTATTTTGGTTTTAAATGGAATGAAATTTGCACTTTTGAAATGGAAGAATGAAATTGATCATATTTTTAAGCATTCTTAAAATAGTTTACCCATCATGTAAGAGCGCATGAAATCCTTAGATAGTTAGTGAGTTATTTTGATACACTCTACGCTACGACAACGTTCTAAAACATACCTGTGGGGGGTCACACCCCTGACGGGTTGGTGACGAGTCTGCTTTGGTCAATGTCATAGGGATGTGTGTATAAACATTTTTCTGAGTTCACATAGAGAGTTCAGAATCCTATAACTGGTTAATACTATTGTACCTTTTGGCAGATGACCATGTTGCTCACTTTTTTATTTATATTTGAGGTATAAATGTATGCCAATGCTTGTGAACTTCTTTACATGCCTTCTGAATTTATATAAATTGTTTTATATAAATGTTTTATTTAAGACATTGTTTCAGAAATATAAAATAATTTATAAAGCCTTTGCTTAAAGTATTTATTTCCATCATTTGAAAATGCTTAGCATATTTTTTTAGAATTTTCTTTTAAATTTCCAATCCTGTTAATTTAAAAATTGAAATATTTTCTTTGGATAATCTATTTTGGGCATCTGTTATGGAATCTTTGGTGGTATCCTACTGGGATTAGGCTCAAACCCTACTTTTTCTTTCGGGTGTTTGTATATTTCCTTCTTCAAGGCATTAGCAAAGGGAAGGAATCTCTTGGAGGAGGATCCAGTGGTTGATCTTCTCGTGGTGAATTGTGTCCTTAGGGACTTTGGGACTATTTTTCCCATTTTTGGGTACTCGGGTTGTAGTACTATGGGATTTTTTATGCCTCTTTGTTTTTTGGTACATTACTCCCAGTGGAGTTTCTTTTTTATATGCATTATGTAATGTTTATTTTGCTTCCGCATTCTTGTGGAAAAAATCATTCCCACTTGCTTTTTGTGTGATGCCAGGTGCTAGTCGCCGACCCGTGGGGATCGGAAATGCCCTTCAGGCTATGTCAGGGTCGGCTCGGTTATCGAGTTACCAGGGTACCCGGGCTGGTTCATGACAGGAAATAGCTATATGACACATAAAGGTCCCTCCATAATCTCAAGACCAAGTCATAATGAAAAAAATTTATGACCCTCTTCTAGACCCTTTGACAACCCCATCCAAAAAATTCTACTCAAATTAACCACAAATGATCCAAAAACCCTAAATAAATTAAATTTGTTCAATTCCACTCAGGATTGTGAGATGAATTGATATAATTAAGAGACATAACTAAATTTATTTCCTAAATAGATATAAGTGGAAAACGATGATATGTGAATCAATCTGAGTAGACTTAGACCTTAATGTCATCGATTTTGTGGGAATAAATCCATAGAGAAACCCAATGTAGGAGAAGGGTTGGATACCAATGAGGGGAGATGATATAAATCTAGAAGTGGGATAACATGAGCATAAACGTAAAAGAAAAAATTGTCATTACTTCCTTAGGGAACCACTAGAGAAGAACATGAGTGAAACAAAAGGAGTAATAAGAGAAGGTGAAGATTAATACATCACTGATTAGAGTGGAATTTAGTTCAACCTCCATTTCATTTCATGGGGGAACCCTAGTGTGAGATATAACTTCAGCACAAATTTCAGTTTGAATAATTCTTTTTCAATTGTGAGAGTAAAAAATAAAAATATAAAGGATCCTCTACAACATAGAGATTCTAATTGATTCCATTATGAGAAAAAAGGAGAGATACATCTCCAATTTAATAATAGGTAAATTGATTCAGTATATACTCACATAAAAAATCACCACATAACCACCCATTTAATTTTTCATAACATTTATTAACTTTCCATTTTCAAAAACACTTATAAATCAACTTAAATAGACTTGTAGTTATATCATTAACTTATTAAAATAACCATATATTGTTTCTAATAATAATCCATGTCAATAAATTCTATATTATATAACTTGCATAATTTATTTTTAAAAATAATCATTTAAAAAATAATTACATAGATATATAAATAAAAATAATTCTTACAAATTATGAAATTTACTAAAAAACTTCACCAATGCTAAAATTTTCCAATATTCTATCAAAGTGTAAGAATCGCATTCTAAATCTGAAAACATTCTCAAAATTTTATTTTATGGCTTATAAAGTTACCCAATTACCCTTTATAAAGAAAAATATCAAAATAACCTCTATAGTTTCATAAATTCTATAATATCAATGTTCCATGTATCCACACATTATGGTTCACATGCTTTATGAATATGTTGAGTAGTATAGTGGAATTTATGATATTGACATTTTAATATCCTTTGAATCAATTTAGGATCACTGATAGGGGAAGGGGTAATCAGTTATCACTTTTATTTTATAGGAAAGTTTCTTAAATTAATAAGGAAACTTTTCTTAAGCTCTAATAAATTGTTGGAGTTATGATCCACTCAATTATAAATATCAACCTAACCTTTTTTATGAAAAACAAATATAATGAGTGATCATAAAATGATATTTACAAGGTTTGGTATAAATACCAACTTCTTTCCATGTTGGTATTTCCCCCAACATGGATTATTTTACCAACAATATTTAGGATTACAAATTCATAGGCAGTAACTAGTTATACCCCCCAATAATTATTCCATCAGTTAACCATGGTTCTACCTCCCAACAATCAGCACTCCTGCCACAGTTGGTTATACCCCCCCCCCCCCAATTTTTCTAACTATATCCTCTTTCTTCACAATTAGTTATACCCCTAATTTACAATCATTTTTAGTAACTAGTTATACCACCTATATACAAGCTCTTTATTTATCCTTTTCTAATCCATTATATAAATATCTTCTCTTACTTCATAAGAAATATAGATAAACTTTACCTATGTATAAACTTTAATATCTTCAACAACTCTCTTAATATTTTTTGGCCTTAAAACTTCTTCCTAATCTTTGGAAGACCAAGATAAACTCATTCTAAAAATTTCCATAAATTTTTGTAAAAAACTTACTTAAAAATTGTTTATCCAATTGATTCCATATGATATTTTCCCTATATGAGGAATCCATCCAGTTATTCTTCAAATAATGTTTCTCATCACACTATTATTCAGTTCAGCAAGCTATGTTTTGTAGCTTCATCTGATGACTCCATCATATGCTTCTATGTATAGTAAAGAAAGTTTAGTTTGGTGTCCCTTCTACTTTGACCAGTGATTCATCTGTTCGATGTCTATCTAAATATCCTCAATCTGATTCACCATTCTTCAATTTAGTTGGAACTAAGTCCAATGTTAATTTATTTAATCATTTAGAAACTTTATTGGAAACTCATGGAACAAAATATTTGGAAATTATGCTTCTCCATAAGTGAACTTCATTTTACTCTCCATAATGATGTACCCCTTTATATAGGTATACTTACTGTGGTTTGGGTGGGAATTCAAATTCATTTTATTACTCAATGAAACTTTGTATATTAAATCTTCCACTCAATTGAATTTATTAGGATGCTTCTCAACTCTTTTTGAATCTTCTTGAATGCACATGAAGTTTCTTGAAAGCTTCCTATTTTTTTAAACTTTCTTAAAATCAATGTTAATGAATGTCTTCAAAATTCTTTAACTTTAAAAAGAGAACAAATATTGATTAATTATCTTAGTATCATCATGTTAAGGACATTACATAGTTTATGTAAAGATCCTTAGATATCCTCTATCTATTTTAAACCTATCTATTTCCTTCATTAGGACTTCTGTATCTAATAGTATACCCTCAGTAATTTTTTCTGATGGAATAAAAAACATTTATCATCCAATTAACCTTCATTTGGTTTCCCTTTATTAGTAAAACTTTATGTGATGTAATCAATATATGTTTATCTGATGAAATATCATATCTTCGTATGGTAGATATTCATACTACTCTCTGATTAGTGCTCTTCATATACAACATATGTCTAGTGATCAATCATCTGATCACATTATGATTGTTTTTCTAATGTTAATTCATCCAATATGATTCATATTTTTTCATCTGATGATAGTGAAAAATCTATGTCTATTAGATATTTTGAGTGTCTTTCTGATAGAGATTTAGTCGTCGCAACTTCATTGACATCTTCATCTCATGATCTTCTCATATTTCCTCTGTTGGATGGATTTCCATTATCAAATAGCTTTGATAATTTATCCTTAGTTTCCTTAACTAGGTAACATAAATTATATATAACCTTTCAATAGATCATTTCATACCTTTATGTTGGTTACATTAAACCTTTGTACTTATCCGTGTATATATCTTATGCAGCTTCATAACATTCCTTAGACCAATCAAAACTACTATAATTTCTCTTTATGATCGTTCTTTATAAGAACATTGAAACTAAATATTTTTAAGGATTCAATGTCATGGATAAATTTTATACAGCCTATTATTATAATAATATTACTCTAGACCTCCATCCAATGAGAACTTCTCTATTATGTTTGTCCAAAAATATTATTCTGTTTTTCTGGTCACATTATGAAACTTTATACAAATAGTCTATCTGATAACTCCATGTTCAACCTTGTATTGTCGCTTGACCTTGGAAATCTATCACTTTTTACATATATTTTTTTAATTTTATTATATTTTAAAAAGACATAAAAACTTTGGTTGGATCATGATAAACTTTATGATATTAGGAACTTGAAGAACAGGATAGCATAATCTAACTTCTTAATAAAATTTTCCTAACATAGTTAAGTAAACTTTCTTACCCTAATTTACAAAATTTCATTAATTATCTTCTTAAAAACAACTCTATATTTCTTAGTTAACTATCACTAAAAAAAATATTTATATTTTTATAAAAAATTTAACCAAAAACACTTTGAAGAAACAATATCCCCCTTTATTTCTATTGTCAATATCCATATTAAAACATTAATCATCTTCAAAGTAAATATCTGTGCGCAATAATTTTCCCCATATTATGTTTTTGTATTCTTATCTGCCTACTTTACTTCTCCCCCTTATTGAAAATTAAATTCAAATGGGATATCTCAACATATCATTCTTTATCTCAGAATCTTGAAAAAAAATTAGCAAGAGAAAAGTATAATCACATGAGTTTCATAAAAAATTTCCTTTAACTAAAAAAATCTAAGTTTACATGCATGAAGCCAATGTAGAAAAAAAGAGTGTTTAATTAAGGTGTTCAATGCTTTCCATAACACTTTATTCCAACAATAATTTAATCAAGCTCATTCTAATATATTTATAGGTGGCGAAATATGAGTAGCTTTGTTAACATAAAAATATTACACCCGTCTCAAAAAAAATATCAAAATAGTTCAATTTTATAAACACAACTTCCCTGAAATTTCATCTTTCTTAACATCCCTTATCTCTTTTTAATGAAAGTGTGATACTCATACCTCAACTTCATATTTTTCACTCAAGGATAGCACACATTTCTTCATCATAATGGTAATAATGTTTCATGATGGATTTCCCAAACCTTTTTTAAAACCTATAAAAAATTTATCTATCATTCTTACTTATTCTCCCTAAATTACCTACGAGTTAGTATAAAAAAATCAGTATATTGGGAATAATGAGGAACCTTAGTGTTCCTTAGAATTGACATTCAGACTAATAATATTATCTCAGTCTCAACTTCTTTATCTTCTTCATAGATTTTTCATTGGATGTTCTTTTCTTTCTTATGATCAGCCTTTATATCCTTCTTTTTTATTTACTCTTAATTCTCAAAATTTATCTGATTAACTTCTTTCTTCAACATCTTCCTATTATTTTTGAGATATGTATTTTTCTTAAGTATTTTTACCAAAATTTATTTTAGAATCAACTAAATTTTTGTTATCTGACCACATTGTCATGACACATCAAATTGATTATGATTTAAAGATGATTTATAGTTTACGGTGGACCCTAGGTAATCTCTCAATAAGTTTTGAAAGGTTTAGAGTGTGTATTTTTAATAAAATTTACTAAAATAGGGGGTGGTTTTTAAAATAGTTTTAAGAAAATAACTTCATTTAAAGAGTTTAATAGTTGATAAATTAAGTTGGTGTTTTATGAATTATGATACAAGGAGGTCATTTCAAGTTCACTAAACATATTTTTTAGTTTATTTTTTTGAAAATTACACATGATATAATGGAATTATTTGGTTGATGGTTATCAAAATCTCAATTCCCCTCATGACCTTTAAAACGACGCACAAAGAACAAACCCTTCACACAACAATCATGTTGTCAACTTTTGGATATAAATTAAAGAACAGGTGATAAAAAATCACACTGAAACCTTAACTATGTGTGAAATAAATAGTATTATTTTGTTATCTAGTTGGAACAACACAATATTATCACTTAAATCTCAACCCAATTGGTATTTAATGAAAAATTTTACACATAAGTGTACCAAATAAAAGCATTCAAAGGAGGAAAAAGTTAATATAACACTTAAATGAAAAGTTTCAAACATAAATTACACCAAATGGTCAGAGGAAAAAGTGTTGTAACTCCCTTTACAAGATGTGTAGATCTTTTGAAATGGTCATCCACTATTTAGATTTCCATTGAGAGGAGGAGGAGGCTCGAATGGAAATATTCCTTCATACTTGATCTCCTATGAGGATAAGGTCCACCAACACTTCTTGTATGAAAAGAGGACTCCTTTGGGTCTCCAAAATGACATATATTTTCTCCAATTTTGAACTTACAAATGGGGTTCCCAAGGTATCATTTTATAGCCAAAGAAAGAGGTGGTTTTGAGCCCCCGAATTCCATAAAACCACTTAGGACATAGTTTTTGTAGTGACTCGGGTTTTTGGCCCTGTCAGACTTTGGAATATTTCTATGAATAATTCCAGAGCTAGGCGTGAAGACGGCGTGCGATTCCGAGGCCCGATGTGCCCAGAATTAATTTTATAAAAATATTAAGTATTTTTATACTATGCACGTGGAGGGGGTGTGATATCTCCTAAATGTTAGCTCAGAATGGGAATCCGATGGCACGGTTGCATCCGGAACGTGTCTTTTATCCTAGGCGAGGTGTAAACTTTGTGGGCACGGGCCTGCGGTGAGAAACGCCACCAGGGGCATTTTTGTAAATAAATGGAGAAGTTAGTGTGCGAGTGTCGGCTCGAATAACATCTGAACGGAGTCTCAGATCTCAAAACTGAGCCTGCCGTTGCGTTCAGAACGGTGCATTTACCCTAGGGGCAACCTTACTTTTGTCTTCATTGGGCATCGGGCGGAGGCGGGTTGGGAGCCGGAGATGGGAGATATTTTTGTATAAAAAAATATATCATCCCTCACCTCCCTCCTCCCTCATGCGCACGGCGAACCACCTCCTCACCTCCTCCGGTTCTTCTCCGATTCGAGGCCCGATCGTCCTTTTTCTACACCGATCGTCAGCGGAACCATCTTCAGGGCGTCGCGGGCATCCTTCTGCAGCCAAAGCGTCGGCGATCCGCCAACAGCTAGGCGGTTTGAGTTTTAATCCCCCAATACCATTTTTACTGCTAATTTCGTTGTTTTGAGGTCGTTGTAGGGAATATCGTGGCCCGAGGGTCGCACCGGTGCTTCCGGATCGCAAAACGGACCCCCAGGTGCCCCCGGCGGTCCGCGGAAGTTCCGCCGGCGGGGCACAGGCGCGGCGGACCGCGGCGGAGCACGGCGGCCCGCGGCGGAGCCGCGGCGGCCTGCCGCCCAGTGCGGCGGCGCGCCGGCGGAGCGCGGTGGCGCCATGCGCCACGCGGCGGAGGGCCGCCGGCTAGGGTAGGTCGGAGAAGGCGACCGGTCACGGCCGGTCCGGCCTCTTTTTATCATACGGGGGTCTTTAAACCCCTGTATCTTGTGATCCGGGAGTCGGATTCGCGTGCCGTCTGCGGAAACATGACCCTAACGACAAGGCAAACCCTAAGGTATGGGTTTGAGAGTTTAAGGGTTTGGGATCGTGGCTCGTGAGTTAGAAACGTCGTATAAAATAATATTATTTTATTATTTTACGACTTCGGGTCGTTGTAACTTCTACCCGGAGCATCCGAATGACATGTCGTCAGTGGCGTTGAGACCCTGATGGAACATCGGACTTTTTGAGATGGTTCCTGGGTGTTGGGACTGAGAACAGGGTGTGGGCCCCACGAGGTCGGGTTTTGGCGTTTGTGGAGAAACGCAGCTTTTGCACCAGGAGTCTGATTTTGACGGCTGATTAGTCAATCCTGTGTGTTTTTTCGAGAGGATCGCAATGGTGCGATCCGTTCGGTGAGATTCGGAATCGAGGCGTGGGCCCCACCCGAGCTGGCTTCGGTGAATAGTACCTTTTTCACCGGGTGTCCGTTTCGGACGAGCGAGTAGTCAATTCCGCTTGTTTTTTCGAGGGGATCGTTGTGGTATGGTCCGCTCGATGGGTTTCGGGATCATTGTGTGGGCCCCGCACAAGCTAGCGATGGTGAATAGTTCCTTTTTCACCGGTGCTCCGTTTCGGGCGAGTAAATAGTCTATCCTGTGTGTTTTTTCGCGTGGAACGCGATGGTGGCCTCGGTATCGGCCTTGGTGGTGCACATTGTGGCGTTGTTGCGGGTCACTCGGGTTAGCGACATTTTGGATCAGTAGTGGTTGAGAGTACTCCCTTGGTTCATTCCCACGAGGGTTCGCGCGGCATCACAACCTTTTTATAGGTTTGTGATCCTCTTGATGGGATGTTTAAACTGTTAGAGTTTTGGCATCCCTTCGTTGGGCCCGGAGCGGGATCCTCTAGCATCGTTTCCCTAGATCGGGTTCTTGGTATCGCTGTGACCGCTTATTCACGGGCGGCGATCCCCTGTCTAGCTAGTTAACCTTATAGTGTTTATGGAATCATCAGGATTATGATCCTCTCCACGGTGGGCCGTGCTCAGTAGTGTTGTGGAATCATCGGGTATACGATCCCCTACTCAGCATGGGGTGTATAGTAGGTTTGCGGTATCGTTGGTTATGTGATCCCCTACTCAGTGCGTGGTTTTATTAGGGTTTCGGCATCATCGGTTCGATCCCCTACATCGCGAGCTATACCAGATAGGGTTCTGGTATCGTTGTGACCACCTTTATATGGGTGATGATCCTCTATCTGAATGATGAGTTTCTGTCGAGTGCCAGATCGGGTTGTGGTATCCCCCAGCGGATCCTAGGTGTGATCCCCTATCTGTGAGAACTACATATGCCAGATAGGGTCGTGGTATCTCCCAGCGAACCCTGGGAGTGATCCCCTATCTGTGAGCTTCGTATACCAGAGTGGATTCTATTATCCCCTAGAGGACCCTAGGAGTGATCCCCTATCTGAGGAGTTTGGTGGTTATGTTGTTTCAGCGAGGTTTCCTCAGTGATGTTATCCGATGAGCATGATCTCTCGTGTGGGCATCTGAGATGTTTGTATGGAAACTAATGGAGTGTATCTCTCATACAAGTTTCATTTGGGATGACAGTGATTGCGGAGGGTGTTCTCCTAGTTGTGGACAGTTGCTGGTGATGAGGTCGGTACCTCTTGTGGCTTTGTGGCATGAGTTGAGTATATCTGGATTGTTCAAGGTGTATGTATGGGCATACACCTGAGCTGAGCTGGTTAGTTGTGTTTATCTGAGGATGTTCATGAGATGGAGTTTCTCTATTGTCTGGGTTCCCTCTGGCTGGGATGAGCGGAATGTTGCCTTTCAGTTGCTCTCTTTTGTTTTGGGTTTTTGGGGTGCCTACTGAGTATGTTTATACTCACCCCTGCACGGGCTTTGCCCGCACATGTTTGTGTCTTGTGCAGACCACAAGCCTTTTGATGGAGTCCCAGGAGGACCCGGAGCAGGCGGAGCTGAGTGAGCGAGACTGACCGGGGTGTTTGTCGGTGCGGTGCTGAGGGATCTTTCCGGCGGTGTTTGTGGCAGCGTTATCCTTCTTCAGAGCAGGTTGGACGCACTTTGTAGTTTTCTTTTGGTGGGCCCTATTTTTCCCTTTTGTACTTTTGTTGTTGCACTCTGGTTTGGGATAGATTGTATGCATGCATTTACTTTTCAGTTTTCTATATCTCCGCACTGTTTTATGGAGGTTTTTGTGGGTGCGTGTGTACAGGTACCTTAGGCTAATGCCTCCCATGTGTGTGATAGCCTACTCAGCGCTAGTCGCCAGCCCCTGGCCTATTGGAGGCGGGCTTGGGGAGTCGCGGCTCAAGCCCCGTTGGGTCAGGTTATGACAGAGTGGTATCAGAGGAGGTTCCACCTTTGGGATCTCAGAGCATAGCTGTTCTAGCGGTGAGATTGGTTTGGGTTGCATAGAGGCAGTGTTAGGGTGTTTCGAGCTCGGATTTCAGGCCAAAGACTCCAGTGTTGGTGCGGCGGCCGACGTATCCATACACCAGGACTCTGATAACCTGCTTTTCGACTCGGTATATCCGTACACTGGTCATAGGGACATAATGGTACATGCATCATATAGAACTGGGTTTTGGGTTTTCCTTTTCCTTCTTGAGTCAGATCTCCAGATATACTCTTTGACTGTGGTGCGTCTTGATTGTATTTCAGGATACCTCCACGACGACAGCCATCGAGGGTTATGTAATGGGATTGTGGTGATGATTCACCCCGTGCAGAGGCTGTGGACTAGGGCGCAGGTTCTAAGGCCAGACCTCAAGGTGGTCCACTAGTTGATCCACCACCTGTCAAGCAGCTGGTTGTGCCGGAAGTGTAGGACGAGGTTTCACACAGGCTGAGTGCACTGCATGAGTTCCAGAGGCAGCGACCTCTAAGGTTTCGGGGTGATCCAGACCCCCAGGCAGCTGATGACTGGCTTGAGGTAGTCACCCGAGTTTTCCACCTAGTGGGGACACCTCCAGATCAGATGTTGGTCCTAGCAGCGAGCCTTCTGCATGGTTCTACCAGGTGATGGTGGAGTTTGGTGACGCAGTCCCATGATGAGGAGATGCTCACATGGGCATAGTTTGAGCAGCTCTTCAGGGAGGATTTCTATCTGGTGACGCTGAGCTCAGTGCGGATTCAGGAGCTTCTACAGCTTCGGCAGGAGGGCCTGATCGTGTCGGAGTACTCGGTGAGGTTTACAGACCTGTCATGCTACTTCCTGGATATGGTTCAAGACCCATTATTTAGGGATCGGACCTTCGAGAAGGGCTTACACCGGGACATCTGAGCAGGTGTGGTTTCCTTGTGCCTGCCCACCTATGTTGGAGTGCTGGAGAAAGCGTTGGTAGTGGATAGCTTTCTGGCTGAGCATTTTCCCCCTATTAGTGTTGGGCACGTGAGAGCTGAGACGTCGGCATCTAGTAACCGATGACAGACTCAAGGGTTTGGACATGTCCGACATTTCAGGAGGCGACCCCAGGATGGAGGATCTGAATCTCAGGTCGCACAGGGCTCGCAGGCCAGTTTTGGTCAGCCGTAGGACAGGTGGTGTTATGGTTGCGATGGTCGGGGTCATCTTGCTAAAGATTTTCTGACTCGTCATGCTGCTGAGAGGGATCCGGTCGATGGAACTCCTTGGTAGAGGCAGCATCTTGATCAAGGAGGTCCGCAGGGCGGCGGACGGGGCAACGGAGCTGGTGCAGCAGGAGGTGGTGGTAGGCGGTACCAGATACCACCACCCCCACCCCCTGGTGGTCCACGCCACGTTCTGGGAGCTAGTGGCCGAGGGCGAGGACAGCTGCATGCCCTAGAGGCTGTTGACCTAGAGGCACCGCGGATGGATAGAGATACGCATTTTGTCCTTTCTACTTTCTGTAGTAGTTTGATAGACACTGGTTAGAGGTACTCTTCCCTTTTTGTTTCTTACTCGATTTTTGTTCAGGGTGTTGGTAAGACCATGTGTGTGTGTTGTTCAGCATGATTCAAATGCACGAGGAAGAGGGATCGTTCCCCCACCGAGACGCATTTATGTGATGCGATTAAAATCGTGCGGTAGAGTTAGTGCCACCCAAAGCGGATAGTATCAAGGTGAGGTGGATGACTCCCTCTGACTTATGCGTTCGGGCAGGGGTGTTTGTTGGTGAACTCGCTGGTGTGTGAGACCCAGTTGAGAGTACAGTCGCTTCCCTTGAGCTTAGGGATTTTCAGGGACAAAAAGCTCTAAGGGAGGGAGGATGTAGCGACTCGGGTTTTTGGCCATGTCAGACTTTGGAATATTTCTATGAATAATTCCAGAGCTAAGCTCAAAGACGGCGTGCGATTCCGAGGCCCGGTGTGCTCGAAATTAATTTTATAAAAATATTAAGTATTTTTATACTATGCACATGTAGGTGGTGTCATATCTCCTAAAAAGTAGCTCTGAACGGGAATATGAAGGCACGGTTGCGTCTGGAATGTGCCGTTTACCCTAGGCGAGGTGTAAACTTTGCGGGCGCGGGCCTGCGGTGAGAAACACCACCAGGGGTGTTTTCGTAAATAAATGAAGAAGTTAGTGTACGAGTGTTGGCTCGAATAACTTCTGAACGGAGTATCAGATCGCAAAACCAATCCCTCTGTTGTGTTCAAAACGGTGCATTTACCCTAGGGGTAACCTTACTTTTGTCTACATCGGGCATCGGGTGGAGGTGAGTCGGGAGCCGGAGATGGGAGATATTTCTGTTTAAAAAAAATATCTCATCCCTCACCTCCCTCCTCCCTCATGCGCACGATGAACCACCTCCGCACCTCCTCCGGTTCTTCTCTGATTCGAGCCCCGATTGTTCGTTTTCTGCGCCGATGGTCAGCGGATCCATCTTCAGGGCGTCGCGGGCGTCGTTCTGCAGCCAAAGCGTCGGCGATCCGCCAACAGGTAGGCGGTTTGAGTTTTAATCCCCCGATCCCATTTTTACTGTGAATTGATTCATTTTGAGGTCATTTCAGGGAAGATCATGACCCTAGGGTCGCACCGGTGCTTCCGGATCGCAAAACGGACCGCCGGGGTGCCCCCTGCGGTCCGTGGAAGGTCTGCCAGCGCAGCACTGGCGCCTGCGGAGCACGGCGACCCGCGGTGGAGCACCGTGGCCTGCGGAGGCCCGCGGCGGAGCCCGAAGGCCTACAGCAGAGCGCGGAGGCATCGTGTGCCGCACGGTGGAGGGCCACCGGCTAGGGCGGGCCGGCGGCGGCGGTCGGTCCAGGTCGGTCGGTCCGGCATCTTTTTATCATACGGGGGTCTTTAAACCCCCGTATCTTGCGATCCGGGCGTCAGATTCATGTGCCGTCTACAGCGACATGACCCTGACGATGAGGCGAACCCTCTGGTGTGGGTTTGAGAGTTCAAGGTTTCGGGATCGTGGCCCAGGAGTTAGAAACGTTGTATAAAATAAGATTATTTTATTATTTTACGACTTCGGGCCGTTGTAACTTCTACTCGTAGCGTCCGAATGACGTGTCGTCAGTGGCGTTGAGACCCTGATGGTATGGAAAACTTTTTGAGATGGTTCCCGGGTGTTGGTACTGAGAATGGGGTGTGGGCCCCATGAGTCCTGGTGTGGGCGTTTGCGGAGAAATGCAGCTTTTGCACCAGGAGTCCGATTTTGACGGATGATTAGTCGATCCTGTGTGTTTTTCTGAGAGGATCGCAATGTTGCGATCCGTTCGGTGAGATTTGGAATCGAGGTGTGGGCCCTACCCGAGCTGGCTTCGGTGAATAGTACCTTTTTCACCAGGTGTCCGTTTCGGACGAGCGAGTAATCGATTCCGCTTGTTTTTCCATGGGGATCGTCGTGGTATGGTCCGCTCGATGGGTTTCAGGATCATTTTGTGGGCCCCGCACGAGCTAGCGACGGTGAATATTGCCTTTTTCACCGGTGCTCCGTTTTGGGAGAGTAAACAGCCTATCTTGCATGTTTTTCCGCATGGAATGCGATGGTGGCCTCGGTATCGGCCTTGGTGGTGCGCAGTGTGGTGTTGTTGCGGGTCGCTCAGGTTAGCGACGTTTTGGATCAGCAGTGGTTGAGAGTACTCCCTTGGTTCGTTCCCATGAGGGTTCGCACGGCATCACAACCTTTGTATAGGTTTGTGATCCTCTCAATGGGATGTTTAAACTGTTAGAGTTGTGGCATCCCTCCGGTGGGCCCGGAGCGGGATCCTCTAGCATCTTTTCCCTAGATCGGGTTCTTGGTATCATTGTGACCGCTTATTCAGGGGAGGCAATCCCCTATCTAGCTGGTTAAACCCGTAGGGTTTGTTTCATCATCAGGATTATGATCCCCTACACGGTGGGCCGTGCTCAGTAGGGTTGTGACATCATCGGGTATATGATCCCCTGCTCAGCATGGGGTGTATAGTAGGGTTGCAGTATCGTTGGTTATGCGATCCCCTACTCAGCGCGTGGTTTCGGTAGGGTTGTGGAATCATCGGTTCGATCCCCTACATCATGAGTTATACCATATAGGGTTCTGGTAGCGTCGTGACCACCTTTATATGGGTGATGATCCTCTATCTGAATGATGAGTTTCTGTCGAGTGCCAAATCGGGTTGTGGTATCCCCCAGCAGATCCTGGGTGTGATCCCCTATCTGTGAGAACTACGTAAGCCAGATCGGGTCGTGGTATCCCCCAGTGGACCCTGGGAGTGATCCCTTATCTATGAGCTTCATATACCGAATTGGGTTCTGGTATCCCCTAGCGGACCCTAGAAGTGATCCCCTATCCGAGGATTTTGGTGGTTACGTTGTTTTAGCGAGGTTTCCTCAGTGATGTTATCCGACGAGCATGATCTCTCAGGTGGGCATCTGAGATGTTTGTATGAAACCCGATGGAGTGTATCTCTCGGACGAGTGTCATCTGGGATGACAGTGATCGTGGAGGGTGTTCTCCTAGTTGTGGATAGTTGCTGGTGATGAGGTCGGTACCTCCTGTGGATTTGTGGCATGAGCTGAGTATATCTGGATTGTTCAAGGTGTATGTATGGGCATACCCCTGAGCTGAGCTGACTAGTTGTGTTTAGCCGAGGATGGTCACGAGATGGAGTTTCTCTCTCTTTTGGGTTCCCTCTGGCTGGGACGAGCGGACTGTTGCCTTTCAGTTGCTCTCTTTTGTTTTGGGATTTCGGGGTGCCTACTGAGTATGTTTATACTCACCCCTGCACGGGCTTTTCCCGCACATGTTTGTGTCTTGTGCAGACCATAGGCCTTTCGACGGGGTCCCAGGAGGACCCGGAGCAGGCGGAGCTGAGTGAGCGAGACTGACCAGGGTGTTTGTCGGTGTGGTGCCGAGGGATCTTTCTGGTGGTGTTTGTGGCAGCGTTCCCCTTCTTCAGAGTAGGTTGTACATGCTTTGTAGTTTTCTTTTGGTGGGCCCTATTTTTCCCTTTTGTACTTTTGTTGTTGCACTCTGGTTTGGGATAGATTGTATGCATGCATTTACTTTTCAGTATTCTATATCTTTGAATTGTTTCATGGAGGGGTTTTTGGGTGCGTGTGTATAGGTAACTTAGGCTAATGCCTCCCATGTGTGTGATAGACTACTCGGCGCTAGTCTCCAGCCCCTGGCCTATTGGAGGCGGGCTTGGGGAGTCGCGGCTCGAGCCCCACTGGGTCAGTTCGTGACAGGTTTCAACATCCATAAGGTCTTATCTCGCTTTTTAAAAAACTAAATACAGGTTTATCCACATATTGAATATATAATAAGAAAATTTGGCATCATTTGGAGGATGAAATCTCGACATATATATGAAATACATCACACTACTTTTGACTTCAAGAAAATTCATTTTATTGGACATATTGGTTAGGATAGGCCTCTTAATGAGATAATTGGGATTGTATGTCTTCATAAGAGTTTTATCTCATTTAATTGTATACCAGGAAGAAAAATGTCATCCAAATTGGATGCACTAATTAGTATCAGTATTCAGTTCAGTCCACATATATTCTTGGATTCTTGTGTAAGGTGGTCTATTTTCTTCAACTTCGTTCAGGCCCTCCAAATCACCTCCACCTACATTGAAATCATCTAAACAAGTGTATTTACCATTTTAAAAAGTGATTAATATAGAATAATTGAATAAAACATGAAGTGAATTTTGTTATTAAATTTTGAATTTATGGTACAAAATTAGTTTATTATAGTGGTATAAGGGTATAAATGAATAGTGAATCACTACGTGATCAAACCCCCACACCTAAACATTTTCACTACTGGGAAAAGTCACATTTCTAAAAATTATGCATGTAGATATTCCCAAATTCATGAATATTTAACATTAAATGAAAATTTAATCTATGATAGCAATGTGATCAAAGAAAAAAATATAACAAAGGAGTTATTCTCAATGATCATAGAAAACGATGTCTCATAAATTATATTAGAATGAAATTCAAATATATGGATGATACTAATTGAAAAAATAATTTAAAATTCAACAATATAAATAACTCTTCACATGTGTGTGTGAAACCCATTCCATGCTATTCTTTATGCTTTCTATTCAGTAAATATAGGTTATTTTAAAAAAAATCTGCTTAAATGATTCTCTCCACCGAACCTTCCCTACATCAATTACAATCAAATTCCAAGACCCACTCACTTAAGCATTCCCAAAAGTCAAACCTTTATCTCTAGAACTAAATATCCCCATATATTGTATATTTCATCACTCCCCTCATTTATTATTATTGTTTTTTTAAAAAAAATTACTTGGAACAAACCTCATGATCATCTCTCAACCATTGTTTACTCTCCTCATGACACTAATTATAAGGTCAAAAAAGAGTGGTTTTTGACCTGGCCAAGACACAACCCATATTTTTGTGTTTTTTTATAATTATATTTTTTTAGGTCATACAACAGTTGGATAATAGGTATACACGCATAGGTAAATTCAATACGGTAATGAAAAAAGATCAGATAAGGAATGAACATATAGGAAAATCATTTTGGAAAGTTGATAAATATTAACCTAACTTATATTTAACATATATTGAGAAATAAAAAATTCACACTTCATGGTTGGGTGAAAATATGTGTGGAGATATCAAGTGTCACAATTTTCTCATAAACTACTCACACAAAGGGTACCATTCTTCTCAGAGGTTTTAAAGTGATAAAACCATTTATATCATTGGAAAACAACCAATTTTTTAGAAAATCTCACACCTTAATTATAAATTCATGCCAAAACACATATTCTATTAGTGATTTTTTTTGTTAAAATTACATAAAATAGGGAAATTCCCCATGTATTTTCAATAACTTCTATGATTAAGTAGGAATCAATTTCCAATGATTAAGTGGGAATCAGAAATTAATATCCCAACACAAAATTAAGGGCGAAAACAAGGGGATAGGTAAGGTAACAATACTATTTAGAAATAAAAAACAGAGAAATGTATGAAAGATCATGAAAATTTCTAACTAAAATAGTAATGTACCCATTATCTCACACCAAGAGTATGCAGTTTCCTCACTATAATAAAATAGAATGTGAGAAGGAAGGATAAAACATGGAGGGTTTTAGTTGTAGGTTGCTTCTTGAACTTAGAGTTCCTCCATTAGAGACCCTAGAATGGCTTTATGAAATTGATTCTGCTGCTTCCCATTAACAGTTAAGGTTTGTTTGGTTTTCTCATTTTAAACTTGAACAAAACCAAATGGATATAAATTATAAATAGTGTATGGTCCAAAACGTGGGAACAAATATTACCTAGATATAACTTTAGCCTTTCATTGTAAATGAGAACCTTATGACCTATGTGGAATTTATTATGATGGATAAGGTAGTCATGGGAAGCCATGGTTTTCTCCTTATAAATCATGAAGTTTTCATATGAATCTCTATGAATTTCCTCTAAATCCTGAAACTTCATCTTCTTCTTTACACCTATACTAGAAATATTATAATTTCATTTTTTTTAATGGCCCAGTAGGCCCGGTGCTCTATCTTAACAAGGAGGTGACCAATCTTTCAAAAAAACAATCTGATAAGGTGAAATTCCAATAGGGGTTTTAAAGGCAATACAGTAATCGCATAATGAATCATCGAGTCTAATACTCCAATAATTTCTATTGGGTTGAACCATTTTTTGAAGAATTTTCTTTACCTACTTATTCGAAACCTCAAATTGAACATTGGTTTATCTGTGATAAGTAGTAGACACTCGATGCCCAACACCATACCAATTAAAAGGTGATTGTATTATTCAGTTGCAGAAATGAGAACCCTAGTCACTAATGATAAACCTAGGTAATCCAAACCATAAAAAAATTTGAGTTTAAAAAAATTAAAAAACTATCTTGGAATAATCTATCCTCATGGAATGTGCCTCTACCCATTTTGACACATAATAAACTTCCATAAGAATGTATAAGATGCCAATGAAATTGGTAAATGGCGTCATAAATTCAATGCCCCAAACATTAAAAATTTCATAGAATAGAAAGGGTTGTTGTGTCATTTATTTTCTTTTAGAGACATTCCCCACTATTTTAAAATGAGGAAAATATTTATATAAATCATCACCATCCTAAAATAATGTTATCCAAAAGAGACTAGAATCAAAGACCTTACGAGCAGTCTTTTGGGGGCCAAAGTGGCCCCCATAATCAAGAGTGTGGAAGAACCTAAGGATAAACTGAATCTCACTCTTAGGAATACAACACTATAGGTCTTTATCACTACATGTGCGCCAAAGATAAGGTCATCCCAAATGTACCAACATGACTCATGTTTTAGTCAGTTGGTATGGTTTTTTTTTTTGAAATTGGAAGGAATAAAAGATACTACCATATAATTTTTAATCTCATCATACCAATGAATATAATATTGCATGAGGTACAATTTCTCATCATGAAACATTTCATTTATGGGAATACATGGGGATTATTTAATGTTTGAGGATGAGAGGATCTTATGGACATGGTTAGACACCACATTCTCTACTCCTTTTTTATCTCTAATTTATAGGTTAAATTCATAAAGGAGGGGAATTTGGTGAATGAGAAGTGTTTTGGATTCCGATTTCTTAAGGAGATTCCAAGGGGCTGCATGGTCTGAGAACACAATGAATTTGGACCCTAAAAGGTATGCTCTATGTTTTTTCAAGGAAAACACAATGGAAATGAATTATTTTTTATATGTGGTGTATTTTTCTAGGGTAGGGTCTAGTGTGTGAGAGGTATAGGCTATCACATGTAGTACTTTATCAACCCTTTGTGATTAGACTACCCCAAATGATTAGTTAGAGGCATCACACATGTGATAAAATGGTAAATATCACCGAGGTGGTTGGATTATCAGGGGTGATTTTAGACTCCATTTCAGTTTATCAAAAGTTTCCTCACATTATCATCAAAAACAAATTATTTTTTATTTTTGTAGTAAGTAGGATAGGGGAAGTTAAATCTCACTACAATCATGAATGAAATGATGGTAAAATACAGAATGACCAAGGAATGACCGCACATACCACACATTTTTTGGGAATTGTAGGGTAGAAATGACATCCACTTTTGATTTATATATTTGGATATCATCCCTAAATAATTACATTTCCTAATAATATACCTTATCTCACCATGAAATGGAATTTCTAATAATTTAATATGAGATTATTTTCAATAAAAAAATTTAGTACTAAACCAAGACTACTCAAACATTCATCAAAAGAGGTTACATAAATAGTGAAACCATCCATAAATACTTCCATGAAATTTTCCAGTTAATTTGAAAAAATAATAATCATGCATCGCTAAAAAGTACATTGAGAACTGAAGAGACCAAATGGAATCCTCCTATATGAAAATGTGTCAATAGAGAAAGTGAAGATTTTATTTTCCTGATCCTTTGGGGAAATATGGATCTAAAAATATCCAAAATACCCATAAATGAAATAGTAGTGAGACTTCCCCACTAGTCTCTCTAGAATCTATTCAATGAACGATAATGATAAATTTTTATTCCTATGGTGTTGGTTTATTTGGTGATAGTCTATATAGACATGCCAACTATTTTTCACACAGGTAGGAACCAATTCATTGTTTTCATTTTTATTAATATTAGACTAGTTTTCTTGGGAACTACCTATACTAGACTAAACATTTGGCTATTAGATATGGGTTAAATGATTCCAACAACCAATAATTTTTTTACCTTTTAACAACATAAAGGAGGTTTGGGTTCAGTCGACATTGTGCCTACCTCATTAGTTTATCCTTGTCATTTAACAATATATGATTCATGAAAATTGATGGGTTAATACCAAGAATTTCAGAAGTGTCCATCATAAAGTTTTTTTATAGTCCCTCAAAAGTTCAAGTAGTCACAATTCATGCTCTATAGGGACTAAACTAGAAATGAAGATAGGAATCATGTTTCCATTCTCAAGATATGAATATTTTAAATTTTTAAGTAGTGGTATAAGTTCTAATTAAATGGTATTTTTGGATTGATGGTAGTTAATGTGAAAGTGGGAGGACACTAATCTCATCTAACTTATCAATGGTAACCTCTTCATATGATTAATAATATTTTACAAGCATGGTAGTATTATCGATGATCATTGTATGCTCAGTGTTCAAGAAAGCATCAATTAATAGACATGCATAAAATTTTTATAAAATAATAAAAAATTATATGCATGATTCATTACCTAGAATTTATATTGAGGTTTAAAACTCATAAAGGCTATCATAGGAAACAAGAGAAATTTTTTTAGGGTATGGGAGTACAGTAATAAAATTAACTGAAATTGATAAATGTTCTTATGAGGGTGCCTCATGGAATCAAGGATGTTGAAGTGGAAAATGTCACCACAAAACTTTTTAGATAATGTAACATTATGGCCATTAATTAAGTTTTTGGTGGTTTTCAATAAAGGCCTCACAAATATAATTGTGGCATGTCCATTCATCTTATCATCTTCCATTTTTAGTACATAAAAATAAACAGGAAAAAATAAAATTTTCACCCTCATCCTATAACACACCAGTGGGGTGTGTTGTAATTTGGTTTTCAAGTTGAACAATAATTATCATGGGATTTAGTTCTCTAACCTATAATTCAGAATAAATGGAGTGAGGCATCACATTTATAAAAGCACCCAAATCAAGCATAACATTGGAAAAGGAATACTCCTCTATAGTTTATGGAATCATTAATGTTCCAGGATCATTGAATTTGGTCAAAAGTGATGGCTCTATTAATTCTCAAACATTCCTCACCAAGATCACATTTCCATCCCCACAAATTCTCATTCGGTGTATACATATATCCTTTAGAAACATGGAATATCTTGGAATTTTCTTCACGAAATCAATCAAGGTGATGTTATCCTACAATTTTTCAAAAGTTTATAAAATTTCTTTATAAAGTTCAATTTATTTTTGTTTTCTTGGTTGGGTTCCCCTTTGAGGAAATGAAAGCAAAATGGTTGGGCTAGGTGGCTCATTTACAGATAGACACTTTCTTTTAGTGGTATTTTTCTCAGGACAAGGATTTTTCTTATTTGGGTCATTTGATATGGCTGGAAATGAAGTTTCCTTGGGATGGGATGACTCTATTAGTGAATTAATTTGTATTTTAAGTTGATTTCGACTCCAAAGGGTGATGGCACTGACATTTAACTTATCCCTAGGGTTGACTTGTGGTTAAGAGGGTAGTTTACTCAACCCATGACTTTGAATTTCCCCCACCAAGTTGGAAAGTTGTCCTGATTATGTTTTAGGTCTCGTATGGATGCTTGGGTGGTTTTAGGAAATTAGAGATTATTTATAGACATTTATTACATCATATATTCTAGGCTAGGATCATATTTTTGAGGGAGTTATTAGAAAGTCCTTTGTGGTGGTTGGGGATTTATGGGTGGTGGTGGTTGACTACTCTTCCCTGATTGGTTCCATGGTTGTTGATGTTGGTTTGAATACCCCCTTTACTATAGTCTTAGTTTTCTTTCAACCCTGAATTTCATGGGCAGTAAGGTTCTTTCTTAATGGTTTGGTTATAGGGGCATCTTGGAAATATTTCCTCACAAATCTCAAATTTTTCTCTCGGATGAGGGAATTGGTCAGAATAGTGGGTGTCAGAAGAACATATACCAAAATGGATGGGAGGATGAGATTGGTATTTCTATTGGTAAAGATAAATTTGTCTAATAAGGGTACTTACCTCTTTAAACTTTGTGTCCACCTTCTTCTCAAACTCATAACTATGTACCACATGGACACCTTGAATGGGTACACTTGTTATTGAACTGAATTGTTGAGTGTTCTATTCCATTTCTCAATGAGGTTCCTTGTAGTAATTGGGGTCTTATCCACTAGTCCACCACCTATAGTAGCATCAATAATGTTTCAATCAATAGAAATTAAACCTTCAAAAAAATACTATATTAAAATTTGATCACTTATTTGGTGGTGTGGTAAACTTGAACGTAGCCTTTTAAATATTTCCAAATATTTGAGAAGTGTTTTCCCTTGTGATTTTCTTTTCCACATATTTATTTACTTATAGTCACAGTTATAGATCCTGGTAAGTATTTTTCATGAAAAAAGGCGTTTCATGTCCTCCCAACCTCTAATAGGGGAATTAACATAATATAGCTAATCCTTTGTAGTGTAATCTAATGAAAAAGGTAATTCCATAAGATTTACTTGTTCTTTATCCACATTATTAGGTTTTAATGTATAACACATAGTATGAAATTTTTTCAAATGATTATGTGGATCTTCTCCCATGATTCCATGGAATCTTGGTAACAATTGAATTAAACTCGATTTAAGTTCAAAATTGGTTGACTCACCTTGTATTTGAATATAGGTGGGTTGAATATCAACATTAGGTGAGGTTAGTTATTTTAATTTTAAGTTGTTTTCATAAAGATAATGAAATTTTATTTCAGTCTTGATGTTGGTTTTAGAAAAAGAATAAGGATCAAGAAGTGTGTTGATGTCTTGTATGTCCTCCTTCAATGGATCGTTTGATGCTTCTTGGTGTTGATGATGCAAGATCCTCTCTGGTTTGTCTTCGAAAGTAATTAGTTCCTCTAGAGAATATCACGTCATGAAAAAGTCCTATAAAATAAAGATTTTATAAATCAAAAAAAAATTAAGTAATAAAATAAGTGAACAAATAATTAAAAAACACACAATATTTTTATAAAAAACACACACAAAAAACAAAAGTGATCCCCAAAAAAAGTGCCAAAATTTTACCAAGTTGTGTTGAAATGTCAAATTAATTATTATTTAAATATGATTTATAGAATATGGTAGACCCTAGGTCATATATCAATGATAATTGATAGGTTTAGAGTGTGTAGTTTTAATAAAAATTACTAAAATAGGGGTGGTTTTGAAAACAGTTTTCATAAAATAACATAATTTAAAGAGTTTAATAGTTGAAAAATTAAGGCATTTTTTATGAATTATGATAGAAGGAGTTCATTTAAAGTTAACTACATGTATTTTTTTTAGTTCATTATTCTTAAAATTACACATGTTATAATCGAATCCTTTGTTTGAGGGTAATCAAGATCTCAATTACCCTCATGCCCTTTAAAATGACGCACAAAGAACTAGCCCTTAACAAAAAAATAGTCTTTTCAAGGTTTGGATATCATGAAAATAAAAGGGGTAACAAATCATGTTGAAATATAATGTATGTGTGATAGAAATAAGATGCTTGTGTTATCCAATTGGAACAACCCAAGATTTTAACTTAAATCTCAACCCAATCAATTTTGAAATTAAAAGTGTTACACATAACTGTAACAAATAAATGAATTAAAAGTATGATCATGATAATATAAAACTCAAAAGAAATTTTTCATTCAAAAATTACACCAAACCATCAAAATAACAAGTTTCATAACTCCCTTTACAATATTTGTTTCTCTACTGAAATAATCGTCCACCATTTAGCTTGTCATCAAGAGGAGGAAGAGGCTCGAGTGGAACTTCACCTTCATCCTTAATCCCACAATTAGGATAAGAGAATAAAGAAATTATGGATGAGGAGAGTACTAATTTGGGTCTCAAAAATGTTAGATCCTTTCTCCTGGTTATAACTCACAAATGGGGTTCCCAAGTTATAATTTTATAGGCATACTGGAAGGTGGTTTTGAGCCCCTAGATTTCATAAAATCACTTGGTCCATGGTTTTAGACATCTATAAAGTCTTATATAACTTTTGAAAAAACTAAAAACATTTTTCCCCACATATTTAATACATCCACAGAAAATTTTACATCATTTTGAGGCCTATAGTTTGAGATATGGATGAAATACATCACACCACTTTTGACTTCTAGTAGATTCATTTTATTGGACAGATTGGTTCATATGGGAACCTTAATGAGAGAATTATGATTGGGTGTATCCATATGAGTTGTAGATAATTTAATTTTGAACTATCCCACAAAATTTAATCCCAATAGGATTCACATATAATAGAATTATTTGGTTCATTCCACATATGTTCTTGGATTCCTACGCAATGTGGCCCATTTTTCTTCAACTTCATTTGGGACCTCCAAGTCACCTCCACCTACAATGAAATCATCTAAAAAAGTGATAATTTTTTATTAAATTGTTATTTTGTGAAACAAAATCAGTTTATAATAGTGGTATAAGGGTATAAATTAATAGTGAATCCCTACGCGATCATTATTTATTCAGTATCATCATCACTATATAATGAAGAACTTCCGATTATTATATGATATAGAGAGTTAATGTGACAATCAGATTCATCCCTTTTCTTATTTTTTTAAGGAAACGTTTATTTATGTTTCTTAAAATTATATTTCTAATACTTATTATCTTCTTATTCATATTCAAATTCTTCATACTTCTTCTTAAGAAAATATCTTGAAAATGGCCTTTCTCATTAAAATTGAAAAATTAAATAAAAATTTTACCTTTACATTTTTTATTATTGTATCTCTTATAAAGAATAATGATGATTGTGTTGGAGTCCTATTCATTTTACTCTACCTATGAATCATTTTATTCTTATACATCTTCTTTATATCTGAGATTCTATTTTAATAAGGATTTGAAATCCATTTATTCCTTATCCTTCTTATTAAAGACTGTAGCTTTTCTCATTTCATATTCCATTATAATATTATTAAGTTCATCCATAGATAAATCTTATCTATCTTATAAATCCATAACTTCAGCATTAGTCTATTTGGAAAGTTTCTAATCGGTTTCTTAAGGATAATAGAGTCCTCTAGCTTCTTACCCAAACCTATGATATTGCTGATAATCTCATTGAATCTTGTAAATTATTCATGAATACTTTCTTCATCACCCATATTAATATCTTAAACCATTATCCTCTAGATATATAACAAAAATTTCTTAACATTATAATTCTCTTCAAAAATAATTCTCAAATTATCCCACATTTTTTAGTTGTTGGAAACACTATAATATTTTTGTAAACATTTTATGTAAGAACTACAAATAAGGTATTATAATATTTTCAATCAACTTTTAAATTTCTTTTATCAGAAATTGTCATAGAAACCACATTTATGGGGGGAAATCCCATGGTTATAGTATCTCTAACTTCATTTCCATGAGATAGAAGATAGTTTAACATCATATTCTTACAACTATGATAGTTTCTTCCATCGAAAATGGTAACACCCATGTTGTTAACTGAGTAAAATTCTCCATCTTCAGTGGATGGTTGGATATTTCATAGAGAACCTCCTCTAATACTAATTGAGGATCTATTTTATCAATGTATGATCACTGAGATGGGGATGGGGTGAAATAGTGATCACTTTTCATTTAAATGAAATTTTCTTAAATTCATAAGGAAACTTTTCCTACCTATGATATATTTTTAGAGTTATAATACACTCAAATTTAAATATAAAACTAAAATTTATTATGAAAAAAATATAAATAGATATCATAAAATTATATTTATAAGTTTTGGTTTAAGGACCTACTCCTTTCCATAATGGTTATTCCCCCCATAATGATTTCTTTTACTAGCATATTTCAGGATTAAAAAATAATAGACAACAACTGGTTATACCCCTAGTAATTGTTCCTCTAGAAAACCCTAATTCTACCCCTAGTAATTATCTATTTTACCACAGTTGGTTATCCCCCCCCCCAATTTTCCTAATTGTATCCTCTTTATTTGTAGTTGTTTATACCCCCTAGCTAACAATCCATTTCAGTAGCTAGTTATACCCCCCATCTACAAGCTCTTTCTTTCTTATTTTTTTGATCCACTGTCGAAATATCTTCCCTTTCTCCATAAAAAAATTTGGATCACCTTCACATATGTAAAACATAAATATCATAAATAACACTCTTAAGTGTTTGTTGGAATTGATAACTTGTTAGAGTTACAATCCAACAAAATATAAACTTAAACCTTGCCATTCATATTCAATAAATATAAAGAGATACTAGCACACAATATTTACATGGTTTGGTATAAATACCTACTTCTTTCCATATTGGTTATTCCCCACATAATTGATTCTTTTACTAATATATTTCAGAAATAAAATTTCATAAAAACAACTGGTTATACCCCCTAGTAATTTTTCCTCTATAAAACCTTGATTTTACCCCTAGTAATCATCTCTTCTACCATAGTTGGCTATACCCCCAAACTATCCTAATTGTATCCTGTTTCCTCATAGCTGGTTATGCCCCCTGAATAACAAGACTTTTCAGTAGCTGGTTATACCCCCACCTAGAAGTTATTTATTTCTTATTTTTTGATCCACTATAGAAATATATTCTCTTCTCACCTTTTCATGTGTACAAACTTCAAGATCTCCAATAACTCTATTAAGTGTTTTTGGCCTTTAAAATTCCTCCAAGTCTTTAGAAGACCTTGATAATCTCATTAAAAACTTTTCTATAACTTTTTACAAAAAACTTCCTTGGAAATTTTTCATCTGATTTAATATTTCTAGTGCATCCTCTATTTGATAACTTTGTCTAGTTTTTCTTCATCTGATTCTTATCACCACATTGTGCTTCAGTCCGAAAATCTTTATTTAGCAGCTATGTATGATGACTCAGTATGAGTCTTATTTATCTAGTGAAGAAATTTTATTTTGTCACGCATCCTACTTAAACTAGTGCTTAATCTATTGGATCTATTTCTGAATCTCCATTGTTAGATACACCCTCTTTCAACTGAATAGAAAATCAGTCAGATGGTAATTTCTTTAATCAAGTAGAAACTGGATCAAAAAATCACGGCACTAAATCTTCATTAATTCTTATTCTTTGTATGTGAATAGTTTTTTACTCTCCATACTTTTATACACCTTTATATAGGTGTAATTATATATTTTTGGGTGAGAAATCAAATTCATTTTCCCACTCACTAAAACTTTGTATCTCAAAGATTCCACAAAATTAAATTTCATGAGATTATTCTCAACTCCTTTAGAATTTTCTTGAATACTCTTGAAGTTTCTTGAAATAATTTCATTTCTTCCAATATCCTTGAAATTGTTGTTAATGAACTTATGAAAAAACCCTTAACCTTATAAAGATAGCAAATATTTATCAATCAGGTAAGCAATGTCATGTTAAGGACTTTATATAATCTATGTAAAGCTCTTTAAATCCCCTCTTTATGGTGTGTGTCTGTATGTTTCCTTCATTAGGACTTCTCTATCCAATGGTACCCCATAAGTAATATTTTTCCAATGGACTAAAAAACATTCAACATCTAATGAACTATTTTTTGGTTCCCATTATTAATAATTCTCTTTATGATGTGCTTAGAAAATATTTTTCCAATGAAATTTGATTTCTCCATCCAGTAGATCTTCATACTACTCCCCAATTTGTTCTCCTCATATGAAACCTATGTTTAGAGATCATATATTTTATTACATGATGATTGTTTGTCTAATGTTCATATGTCTTATGGCGTTCATATTTCTCCATCTAATAATATTATAAAATCATTGTTCATGGGATATTTTGAGTGTCAGTCCAATATACCTTCAATCATTGAAACTTCATAGACATCTCCATTCGATGTTCTACTCATATTTCCCCTTTATGATGCCATTTTTTTATCTAATATATTTCACATGATATCCTCAATGCCCTTATATTGTTTGTTTAAATTACAAATAACCTTTACCTAGAGCCTTTGATACCTTTATGTAGGTTACTTCACCCCTTTGTACTTCTCCCATTCTCCATATGATACAACTTCATAATATTCCTTCGATTGGTTAGAAATTATCTAATTTATCTTTCCAATCATTATTCATTATAAATTTGTAACTTGATATTTTTAATGCTACAATGTCATAGATCTATATTTATATAACTGCTTCTTCAAACTTCATAACTCCATATCTCTGTCCGATGAGAACTTCTCCATAAGGACTATCTCGTAAGATTGTTATGTATGTTCGATCAAATTATGAAACTTCATACAAATTATAATGACTTTATTTTTCATAGTTTTATCCTTTGAATATTTATACATATATATATATATATCTGTATTTTTCCTCATATTTGGCATTGTGTTTTGAGTGTTGCAGAACCCTAGAATTAATAAATTAAAAATATTACTATATATTAAATAAAAAACACGCATATTTTAGGAATAAATAGTTTTCGCATTAATTGATACCTTGTATGGGAAATATAAGAGTTTGGTTGTTTCCAAAACATGGGTTTTACCCTATGTGTGACATAAATTTGGTCGTTGTTGATCATTCAGTTGAAGGAAACCATTGGAAATTGCATTAATTGATTTAATTGATTAATTTAATTAATTTACATAAATGGAATAAAACCTAATTATAATAGGAAATTATGTCATTATAGAAAATATCTAGGGTTAGTTGCATAATCTTGGGAGATTTGAAATGGGATGAGGAGAGATTCCATGGTATTGACAGCTCAGGAATGTCGATCAATGACTGTGATCAAGGAGAATAATGGGATGGATGAAAAATTCAATGGAATATTTGTCTCCTTCACAAGGGTACTTATTCTTCATCAATAGTTGATCCTTTATTGAGTTAGGGATCATTATTTTTTTATTTCCTCCCTTTTATTTAAAGTTTCAAGAGTGGATTCCATATCAGCATACTTTATGGTGTTTATCATTCTTCGCATGAGCCTAGTTTTTAATTATACTTCTTAAACATAATTATTTAATTTTTGTTCCTTGATTTATCCCTTTTTTCTACATTATATAATAATTGGGCAGGATCAAATAGGCCAATGATTTTTTATCACTTCATTTTTATGATTTCCCACCACCGTTCTTCGCATTCTTCATCATTGGATCATGGGGTCATAATTCGGCATTATCGAGTCGGATTCAAGGGTGATTAAACCCTCAAATTCATGGAATATTTATTATAGACCTATATGTGTGTGTTTTGTGAATGAATCAAGGTATATTATAGGTTTTTATTAAAGGATTCATGGATCGTCAACACATATGATAATGGGAGGTATGGAGGAAACCCCATAGAAGATTGGAGTTTCTATTTAGGACACCAAAGGCTATGAATCGACAATATGAGGATTTATCCTTTGCTTTTAGTGGATCTTGGGTGTTAAAATGTAGTTGAATTAGTGGAAATTGTAGATTTTGTGTTTGTGTGAAGATAGACTTTAGTTTTTTTGAAATCCATGACTACACTCCATGTACCCTAGAGAAACACACTCTGTGTAGACTGGGTTTTCATTGAGGATAGGGTATTTATCGAGTTAAATATCACAAATCATGTGGTTGGTCCCACATTCCATGTGATCCTACCCAAGAATCCAATTTGTGTGCTGATAGCATGCACCTAGGACCCCATGTAGTTAGATATTTTGTGTACCCATAAGGACACGCCGCATGTATACACATGGCTAGCCAAGCCATGTGACAGGGGTACACACCTGGGAACCCATGTGAAGGTACATGTCATGTGACACTATGTACACACTGTATAGATCCAAATGGTTGGCCAGGTTGTGTCTAGGAAAAGGAACCCCTATGTGTCTAGGAAGTTTCATACACCATGTTACCCTATACACATGCCATATACATTTCATAGGAACTTTCACCATGTGTATCTCCTTTTTTGGGACCTATATTTGGTCATGTGAGTAGCCTATCTTGAGTGTTTTTCTATGTAAGACATTATGGTGTCCTTTTTTTGTGTGACAAAGATACTACATGAGGTGATATGATTAGGATTCTTTTTTCAGTGATGCTTGGTCGATATCAATGATTGGGTTATTCATCAAAGATATTTCAAGGTGGGTATTTTCATATCACACCAGGGCACGAGCCCCCCAAACTCTTAACACAAGTAGATTTGGTACTCCATCCATACTAAAGATGGAGTGGTTCATCTATCTTTGAAGTGATACTCTCCTATCATCGAGCTCCGATAAGGAGTGATTCCTCCACTGGTGTTATTTTATCCAATGACTATGGAGCACAGTAACATGTTGTGACCCTCTAAACTTATTATGGTGAGGTTTCACATAATCCTAGGCATTGGAGATACACCATTGGGAGTAGCAGTATGAATCTTCATTCATAGATGGTTGTAGAGATGGAGATCACTTTTCTCTCTTTACTTGTGTTTCTTTTGATCATATCTGAAGTTGGATTTCTTTATCATATTGATTTATGGGTTGAGATGACTATTTTTTATTTATTACTCCCTTATTTTTTTAGGGGAGTCCAACTAGGTATGTATATACTCACCCCAGTAAGGGGTTCACCCACACGTGGTGTGTCTTATGTTGATGGCTGGAAGATCATTCAAGACCTTGGAGGTCCTAGTTTTAATGGAGCTTAGTGGTTCTTGGTGCAATCCATGTATAGTGGTTGCACAATGAGATTGTGATTTTGGATCTCTTTGGTATTTAACTTTTTCTAGTTGTTTTCAGGTTGGGACCCCATTTCTATTTGGATGTGTATTTTTTTCCTTATTACCTTTTACATTGCGTTGTTGTACTTCAATGTATTTTCTGGAGGTTATTGCATGTGTGATTTACACCTTAGATGTTTCAGTATTTTATTATATCTTTGTACTATTACATGGAGTCGTTTGTGTGTGTGTATATAGGTAATTTAGTCTAAGGACTCCCATTTAAGTGTTATTCCTATTTTGGGCTTTTCACCTCCACAGCCTATTAAAGGAAATCTTGGGGTGTCACACTCAGCTTATCACCAACTAGGTGGGACCCAGTGGGTTATTTCATGATAGAGTGGTATCAGAGGTATTTTTCTTCAAGATGGTGTTTAGAGTTTGATTTTTTTTGTAAATATTTGTTTGGGAACATAAAGAAATGATACTGGAGTTTATCGATTTTAGATCTCAAGCCAGCGAACCCAATGATGGTTTAATGGCTGACGTATTTATACACCTGAACACTAACTACCAGTTTGTTGACTCGGCATGATGAGGCATCGATTTCTAGGTAAAAGGGTATATTAATCATATAGTATTGGTTATTTTGACTTCAATGTCCTTATCAAGTCATTTCCCTAGATATTCTCATCTAATCATGGTACGTCTTGTTAACATTCAAGATGTCTTCATGACAACAACCAGCTAGGATACCGACACGGGATCATGATGATGATCATTTGATTGATGAGGCCTCAGTTTAGGGACTTACTCATGATTTTTTCCCTCCATGAAGTCATATATTGGTGCTTACACCTATTAAGTAGCACATGGATCCACCTCCAGTGGTTGAGGTGGATGATTGATTGTGTGATGGGTATCTGATAGCTCTAGTAGGTCAGGAAAACGAAGTGTGTAGTCTTAGTGCAGTACATGAGTTCTAGAAAAAATACCACTTAGCTTTCATGGTGATATAGACCCTATGGAATTAGAGGATTGTATTGGCCTAATTTTTTAGGCTTGTTCGGACCCTGGGTGATCAGATGGTTGTGCTTGCGACCAACCTTTTTTATGGATCAGCAGGGCACTGGTGGATACTAATCACTTAAAATCATGATGAGTTGACTCTATCATGGTTAGACTTTAAGAATTGTTCTGAAACAATTATTACCCTCCGATATTGTGCTCTATTTGGATTCAGCAGCTTCTCGAGCTTCAGCATGGTGATGTGTCAGTCACTGAGTACACCGCAAGGATAATCGACCTCACGCATTACTCTGGTATAGATACTTCATATTGTCGAAGTTTGATCAAGGCCTTTATAGATAAATTTGTACTAGTATGGTCTCTTTATACATTATAACTTGTATTGGAGTGATGGAGAGGGATTTGGTTATAGATAACTTTCTATAATATGGATCCAGGGTGGATAGAGTAGGCGACAGACATCATGAGGTAGAGTCATCGGCAGTGTCTAGTAGGCATCGGTTGTTTGGGTCTCAGCATAGGAGGCACACTAATTCCCATAATCATACACATGGATATATATAATAGTGTTCATGTAGAGGGTTTATTCATCCCAAAGATTAGTGATGATATACTTGTGATGGGTGATCTCACATTACCCATGATTGCCTGACCCTATGTGCTATGAATATTGGACCATAAATTGATAGACCTCTATGATAGAGGAATATTCATAATAATGGATTTCACAAGGATAGTTTGGGTGGACCCCATATAGGCAGTGCTAGTAGAGGTTCAGGTGGACCTTCTAAGGGATGAGTTGTTAGTGGAGGGAGATGATACAAATGACTCCCATCGCAACCACCAGATGGACCACACCATGATTAGAGGGGTGGTGGTTGAGGATGAGAGTAATTCTAGGCTATGGAGCGATATGATCAGGCTGCTCATTAGATGATTCAAGGTACTATCTATGTATTTTATATTCTATATCCAATACTTATAATCATAGTTTTAAGCTATTCCATTATCTCCATATCCCTTATGTGAGATCTAGATCTTCCAGTTGAGTCTTTATCCCAGTAACTATGGATATAGATTCCTATAGTGAGTGATTATTATTTATCACACATTTTATGATAGTGTGAGTTAACATTTGTTGAATAGATTTTATCATGAGACCTCTTGGTAATTGTGATGAATCCTTATGATTCCATCCTAGGTATGGAGTAGTTTTTTATAGTGCATTCTCCGATGGACTATCATCACATTAGAGTTAGATGCCTTTATATAGATGAGATGATATTATACTTCATGGGTGAGAGGGATCTTATGGATGAGTGAGTGGGGCTCATGAATAGTAATCTACAAATTATTACCCATCAGTTGCTGAGTTTTTCTATTGGTGTTGTGGTCTCTTCATGCATTTGGCTTACAACAGTAGTAGATGATTATATTTTCTTCTTTGTCGTTGATGTAATGAGACTATATATGATCAGATAGATTGAATACTGCATCAACTTATGCCTCAAGACCACACTAATATATTTTATGTCATATCAGATAGCCCTTGAAAATATCTAGTCGCTAAGGCTATAGTTGGAAGACCTTTGAGAGAAAGGCTTTATCATACCTAGTGTGTCCCCCTAGGCATCTCTGATTTTGTTCATGAAAATTCTAATATGAATTTGAGGCTTTTCATTGACTATCATCAAATAAATCAGGTAAAAATAAATAAAAATTAACCCTTTATGAGTATTGATAAAAAAATTACCATTTGAAAGTTGCAAGTTGGTTTTCAAAGATTTATCTCAGATCTGGTTACCATCAGTTGAGGATTTGAGAGGATGATATTCTGAAGATGGAATTCTGATGTCATTACAGACACTATAAGTTCTTATTGATGCCTTTTGGTGTGAAAAAATCCCCCACTATGTTCATATATCTTATGAACTATATGTTTCAGCCATAATTGGATAGATTCATAGTTTTCTTCATCAATTACATTCTTTTATACTCTTCATCAGAGGAGTAGAATGCAGAAAACTTGAGGACAGTCCTAGATTTACTCTGGGAGTACTAAATTTATGGTAAGATCTAAAAGTGTTGGTTTTTGGATATAAAAGGTTAACTTATGAGGTATGTCATATCTAATAAAGATTTAGCTAAGGATACTTTGAAGATTGATGTAGTGTTTTCTTGGGAACCACACAAGAGTGTTTTATAGGTGTAGAGTTTTATTAGTTTATAGGGGTACTACCATAGGTTCATGACATAATTTTCTTGGATAATAGTACCTTTTACTACCTTGAAATGGAAAGGGAAATTGTTTACCTGGAGTGAATATTATTATAGAGCCTTTGAGGAGTTAAAGCAAAGGTTGAACAATACTATTGTATTGAGAGAACCGATGTAAGAAGTAACACCATGAGATCATTATGAGATAGATTTTTTATTTTTATTTTATTTATTTATTTATGTTTTTTATTTCTTTGATGTATTATGTTGTATGAAACACCAAGATAATATTGAACTACATGCAATACCAGCTTAGCTTGCGGTATACACAACACTATGATTGGATTGTGTTACACCAATTTCAATCTCTTTTTATAGAATTCATTTCATGCAAGTCTGAGTTTAAGAAAACAAATAAATATTATTATGCTACAATATAACCTAGTAATTATAATGGAAAGTATAAAAAATTGAATTGTGAAAATATTATTTACACATATAGATATAAATAATTATTTGGTGATAAATTAATTATAAATGAAAATAAAACCCTTTTTAAATAAAATGAAATTTTTTTCTGAAAACACTATTTGAATACAATTAAGTGAGTTTATGAAATAATAAAATCACTCTTAATTTATTTTATTAAATAAATATATATTTAATATATCCAATATACTTTTTAAGGTTCTTTATTTATGATTTCTATATATGATATAAGAACAAATTCAATTTTTTGGACAAAAGAAGTATTTTTCAAAAAATGCAGTTTCACCACCTTTTGATGGAATGCCCATTTTAAATTTAGTTTTTGATGATTTTATATATTATATTTAACAAAATAAACTTATTCTTTGGAATAAAGATATAAAAATTTACTTTGAATGAATTTTGGATATTTTTATTATAATTTTTAAGTTTTTATGAATAGTAAATATATATAAAATTTTAATTGAAAACAACATTGTTCATCAAAATAATTTTTGTGGATAAATTATATTATTGAAGGGTTTTAAAGTATAAATAGAATATATTTTTATCATTAAATATAATTTTGTTCATTGGCCCTAATTTTACCATAAATTTTGATGTAAAACCATTTCAATATTTTGTAATGTTTTAACTTTTAAAAACCCATTTTTACGACAACAAGATTAATTTTAAATTAATTAATGAAAATTATGTATTTTTAATTTTTAAAAATGGATTCAATATTTATAATTAGTAGGTCCAAATTATTTAAATAGATTAAGACATTTAATTTATTCTATTTAAAGAAAAGTTAAATATGTCTCAAATTTTTATAACTATATAATTTTTAATATAAGGTCATATAGATGATGAATTCTACTATAAATACTAATTTTAAATATAATATGTTTTTTTATCATGTAAATTTATTTTTAATTTTTATAAAATAAATATTTACTTTAATAGCATATACATTAATGATACATAAATTATTTAATTGATGAGAAAATAATAAAATAAATTTTTTAAAATGATTATAACCATTAAAACACAATAAAACATGAAAAAAAATCTTATTTTTCTAGTATATATCTACCATAATCATGCAAGGGTAGATTTATTTACCATTTGGAGCCATATTTAAAGGATTATGACACTTATAATATTTTATTTAAAGTGATGTTAAAGTTTTCACATTCATGTGTTAATAAGTATAACATTTTTAATATAGTATTTTCTGGAAGATATATTCAACTAAAAATATTAGTATGAAATATAGAATAATTATATTCATTATGGTATTTCATTTTTAATTTTTTTGAACAAATATGTATATTAAATAAGTATTCAATATAGATGTTGTAATTATTTTCTTAATGGATATACTGAATTAATGTTATTAAAAATATTAAAATATATATAATTTTGGATAATAAATATAGAAAAATAATTTTTTAGATGACTTTGACCCATTATGGATATAATAAAATATTTTTTTTTCATATAACATCTTATATTGATATTTTTAAAAACCAATAAATTGAATAGTGTCAAAATTGACATTATTGATTGTTTATCAAAATTATGTATTATTAAATCTACTAAATATACTAATATTAGGTTTTCCTTCCCCCACATGTCAATAAAATATGCCTCCACAACATTATTTTTACACGCGTCAACCCTTCATGCCTCCACGAACCTCCTCCGCTCCCTTTCTCGGACAATCTCTCCCTCCTGCTCTGGCTCACGCTTAGCCTCCCCATCACGATTTTACTCTCCCCCATTTCCATTTTCCACTGATCCTCCCTTCTTCCTTCCGTGCTACCCACCGCCTTCACCTTTTTCTGTCTCCCTAATCCAGCGTTTCTTCTATTTATCCATTCTCCAGCTTCACCACCTTCACCTTCCTCCCCCACTCGTGATTTCCCTTCCCTCATCTAGGGTTTCATCTCACGATTTTTATTCCCTCATTCCATTTTCATTTCATATTTAATATGTCTCCTATAACCTATTTGAATCAATACATGTATCCTGTCATCGTCTTCCTGTTCATCGTCTCTCCGTCGCTGACTATTCCCACACCCGTTTCACCTCGACCACGATTCTTACAAATCTTTCTCATGTTTCCCCTCTGACACCCCTCTTATGGATCAGGCTGGTGTTACCCCTCTGGCACTGCAATTAGGGTTGTCGATCTTGTTTCCCCTCCCATCTCCAATACCCACAAAACACCGAAGGGATCTTCCTCACTAATTTTTTCATCATGTACTATGGTTCATCATCCTAAATCCCCTCAGCTCCTCATACGTTTCCCGCAACTCTTACTCCATTGGATAATTTCAATCAGAAACCCTCCAGATTCACTCCATCTCATTCCCTAATTCCCTCAATATCGTGATTTCTATCCACATCTATAGCTCTCAACTATTTCTACTCAATCAAATTTCGACTGATGTGCCGCTCACACCACAAAGGTATGTTCTCCTCATATCATTGAAATAGTCTCCACTTCAATTTTCAGTATTTCAATTCACATAAAGTTTTTTCATATATTATTATAGTAAATTTGTTTTCCATAAAAATGTACAGATTTTAGGATCACTAAATTTTGATAAAGCCATTAATTATTTTTATCATTTAAATTATCTTATGATTAAATACCAACAGCCTCCAAAACTATATAGATTTTAGGCTCGTTGTTGTTTCTTTATTTAATAATTCTACCAAATTCAATGTTATTCATGATTTGTACATTTTTTGTACATTGAATGATCATTGTAATGGTGCACAAGGTTCTTACATGTCTTTTTTAATTTTGTTTTCTTTATCACCATCTCCAGTTTTTGAATGAAATAGTAACACATATTCAAGGTAATTCTCCTAATATCTTTTTCTATTAATTCAAATTTAAAAAAAAAATCACTTATTCCACTTACTCATGTATGTGACATGCAATCATTGTGTTTTTAAGGAGGTGAAACATCGATAATGAGTAAATATTGCGGCTAAAGGATTCAATGTCTTCTGGAAGGTGTGGCAAGATCCTTATAGAAGGTTTGATTGGAGAGAATTTGTTATATTTTTCTTTTCCTTGACTGATTGCTTTTAGAAGGATATAGATGTTAATGTTTTCAAGATGTCATTTTGTTTTTGAAACCCGTTTAGATAGGGTTTTGAGAATGTTTTGAATCATTTTTGAAATGTATTGTGAACTTCTTCTCTTTTCATCCACCACTGTATGATGAAATTTATCCATATCTAATGTAATTTTTTACATGATATTGTCCATTATTGATGTTTTCAGAAGCAGTTCAATAGTTTTATCTATGTTTTCAAATTTGCTAATTGATTGTGTTATTTGAGTTGAAAAATAACAAATGGTGATATGTGATTCTTAATTTCCTGTCTCCTTGTCCTATTATTTATATTTTGGATTCCATGAAGCATGACAGAGATACTTGAAAGTCATGATTTATGATCAAGGAACCTGGAATAACTTGAATAACCCACTCTTGAGTAGCATGTAATCAAGTTGGTTTACTCATCCATTTCTTTTAGAGTCATATCACTCTACCAGACTATACATTAATTCAATAGGTTTAGTGGAAGTCATATCTATCAACCATTATTATATCTTTAAATCTAACTATGGTCTGAATATATTTTCCCATGATGATGCCCAGAAAGAAGATACACAAGAAAAATAACGGGAATGATCTTTTGGACTTGATCGTTGCCACTTGAATTAGCTAGAGAAGTATCTCGATCGCAGACTGAGTGATTTGATTCTATCTATCCAATTCCATTTCCTTATTCATTTTATTTTTCAAATTATTCTATATATATTATTTACCCTAGAAAATTATATTTATAAAACTCCAATGTTCTTCAAATAGTTGGAAATACTAATCATGATGGCATGTTATATTTCTGAACACATACCACATCCAATATTCATTTTACTCTGTTAGTTATTAAAATGAATTGTAACATTGTGATGTCATTTTCTATTTGTGTTGATCAAAATTTCAACATAATGTGGTATTTCTACTTAATCATTAAAGTCAATTATTTTCTAGAAATATTCCATTAGTGGATGGTACATTAATAATCTTTCAGGTTCATGAGCTGAGAAAATTTTCATAAATTTGTATTTCATTAGTTATTTTAATTCGATATCTCATCCCATTAACCCATTTCTCTTCCATCTGTTGAAAGGTACACTAAATTTGGAGGGATTCTGACTTTCCAGCCTAATGACACGGTGCTTTCCAGAATTGATCAAATAAACATATTAGGGATCTGGGAGATAATCTGTTGACAAATCAAGTAGATACTCAAGTTATGCATAGGGGAGCTTCTAAGGTTGTGTATTCACTGAATCCTTGAGGTTTTTTCTTTCATAATTTCTTTTTTGATTAATCTTAAATTATTTCCATATGGATTCCAAACATTCTATCGAATACATATTATGTGTATGTATAGGGGATATTTAGTGTGGCTTATATTATAGTGTCAATTGGTTCTAAAATGATATCTGCAAAACCATATGGTAACAACAGCAAAAAATCTTTCTTATATGACAAATGCATACTTATTTCCTTTAATAAAATTTCTTTTGTTTGTTATTTGAGCAAAAAATGCATTGATTTTTTAAGTCATTTAAAATATTGTGATAGTTCATTTCATCTTGTCATTTCCCTAAAGCATGACATTCATGATCGAAAACTGAGCTTTAGAGGAGAAAAAATATTGGAGGTAATGATTTTTATATAGCCATGATTTCATTTTTCCTTTTGTTGTTTTTTTGGCTATGTAAATCTGTGTTACCCAACATTAACTAATTCATCACGATATACAAAATCTGCACATGCACACACACACACATGATACACACACAATGAAATGCATTCAATATTATGAGTATTTTTTTTGTTGATCCTTCAAAAATCATCACTACTCATCCCATGAAACAGAGAACTGGTGGGATTATGTTGAAGTTTTCTTAAAGGCTTCAGGATACCTCAATTTTGATGTTCAAAATGTTGCTCCACAGTCACTTGGTCATAATTACAAACCACTCATTTCTAGTATGTACTTTGTTTAATGGTTTTTTCTTCCCAAAAATAATTAATAATAAAATTTCATCTCTATGGATCCAACTGAATTTCCATACTCTAATCATCAAAGATTTTTAAATCTGTTGAGTTAATATGTTTTTATTAGTGAATAATCTACTTTCATTTCAATTCAATCGCAATGATAGAATGTTTTAAATCCACACTCATGTTTTATTTTGTGCAGGTATATTAAAACCCTAGAATTGCAAGAATTCTGGATGTTGTTTTCGATTTCAAACCTATCTGATTGTTGTTCTATTTTTATCATTACAACTATTAAACATCATATTTTTGATTCAATGATTTCAGTTTTCACTGTCACTTTTTTATTTAATCATTAAAGTCAATTTGATTCTGGAAATAATCCTAGAGTGGGTGGTACATTAATAATATTTCAGGTTAATGAGCTGAGGAATTTTTCATAAATTTGGTTTTCCTTAGTTGTTTTATATCATATCTCATCCCATTACCCCATCTCTCTTCAATCGTTTGAATGGTACACTAAATTTGGAGGGGCTATGTATTTCCAACCTACCGACAACTGCGCTACCCAGAATTGATTAAAAAAATTGATTAGGTAGCTGGTAGATAATCTGAAGACAACTCAAGAAGATACTGAAGTTCATCATAGGGGAGCTTCTAAGGTGAACCATTCAAAAAATCCATGATGTTTTTTATTTCATAATTTCTTGATTGATTCATCTTAAATTTTTTTCATATGAATTCAAAATAATTAATCTAATTCACCTTTTGTGTATGTATTGGGAAGAGTAAGTGTGGCTGATCTTATAGTGTCAACTAGTTTCGAAATGATATCTGCAAAACCAGATGCTAACAACACCACCAAATCTTAGTACTCTTCCAATTTTTTTGTGCTTCCAATATTATGATTATTTTTTTTATTGATCCTTCAAAAATCATTACTAATCTTCCCATGAAACAGAGAGCAAGTGAGATTCTGTTGATGTTTTCTTAAAAGGCTTCACGATGCCTTAATTGTGCTGTTCAAAATGTTTTTCCATTGTCACTTGATGAGATAAGTTCTAACGAACTATCTTCAATATATATGCTCTCCGCTTATATATATTTTTTACAATTTACATCATTATCCCCCAGACACCCTTTTTGTTTTTAATTCAGAGCAGCATCGATTATAGGAAAAAACTTCCAGTAGATCTACATGGATGATTTCTATGAGCCCTTTTCCTACAAGAATTAGGTTAGGTGCATTCCCAATGGCCTAATATTGATTATAAACTATATGGACATTATAATTGCTGGAGAGAAATCTATTTTTTTAATTATACTTTTTATTTCTCTTGCCTGAATTTTTGCTAGGTATAATGCATCTAATTAGTATCCCCACGCACCTAACAGTGTATTGGGTATAGAGAAGGCTAGCTTAATGGATCGTGTTGTGACATTACATTTAAAATTAACATTGTGTTTGTATTTTCAAATGCATTCCATATTTAATAGGAGTGATTAGAAGCAAAAAAAAACATTAATTTTATTTGAGTCGTGGTTAATGAATTTTTATTGACCAATGGATCATTTTTTAGAGCATTGAATCATATTGTCTTGCTTACTAATTGGAGGTATGTACTCTTATAATGCTGAAAAAATATTATATGTCCTGCATAATTTTTTGTTATTTATTCTAACTTTTATACATTATATTTATAATTATTTCAATTGTAATGTATAGATATTATTGATGTGTCAAAGATATTGAAGTTGAAGATTCTGTGCGAAGGTACAATGCGATTATTCATTTTGTTTTCTACTATTTTATTTGCATATTTAATCCACTTATTACAAAATTTTGTACCACTAATTTATGATTTCAATATATTAAATATAATCAATATTAATTTAGGGTTTTGACGCATACATGGTGACAGGGTGGAGTAACAATATATTCTTGAGAAATACACCATAGAAGATTGGAGCAAGGGAATATTTACAATAAGTGGGTCATTTTATTTTGTTTCACTCAATAGTTTCTTTTACTTGTATTAAATATGAATTGTGATTCATTTTTTATAGCAATACATCATGTAATATCTTTTATTAGTGGATGATGTATTTAATTTTAGTGGTGGATATTTTTTTAGAGCATCGGGACATGTTTTTTATTTGAGCAGCGGGTCATGAATTTTTATTGAGAAGTGGGTTATTTTTTATATCATGGGATCATATCGTCGTGCGAAGTTTTCACGGGAGAGTACTAGTTATTTAAAAATCATAAAACATTTTTTAAAACAAAATATATTATATGTTATAAAGTTTTCTAAATCATTCATTTATGGTCTAATTTATATAAATAAGTAAAAATTACACTGTTTTAATATAGAATAATTTGTTACCTTCGTTAAAATTAAAATAGAATAACTAAGGGTTAATTGAAATGAAAAGTTTTAAATTTAAAGAAAACAACTGTCTAAAATTTTTTGGTTGATGATATTATAACCTTATCTCATTCTATATTTTAATAAATAATTTTTTTTGTTATTTTTATTGAGATATATTTTATTATAATTTAATATTTTTGGAGATTATAAAATTTCCCCTCACCTCAATTATAAAAATGGCACCCCCTCTTCACTTGTTCATTTTAATTTTATCCTTAAAGTTCATCCATACCCTACCCATTTACCTTATCAACATCCTTATTCAAATTATATAGGTTCTGGTCTTCTCAAAATACTAACCTTAATGCCTTTGAGAGAAGATCTAGAGGTAGCTCACCGAAGAAGAGGTAATATCCTTTATCGACTCTCTCAAGATTATTTATTATTTTACTTGATATTCCTTTTTTATATATTATTAATTAATAACTCTAGTATCACCTATATACTAATATGTTATTATGTTTATGTTACATCTTTATTCCTTCATCTATCCATCCTACAAAAAATGAAATCACCACACGTGCGTACATATGGCTTACCATCTCCACATTGTGGTGTAATATATTTTTCACCACCACCTTAATTGGATGGGTATAATGATATAAATAATAACTATATGTGATTATTATAACATGATATGGATTCTATAACAAATTATATACCATTCAATTTCATACCATTTCATGTAAATCATGTGGGAAGAGGCATCAAAGAGAATGTTTCAAACGAACTAGAAGATGTTTTGGGTGTGTAAAATGATACAAATCCAATAATTTCAAAGGAAAAGGTTCAGTTAACACAAAGTAAAATGATAATGGTATTTCTGAGACATCAATGATGGTTAAATGTTTTAAATGTGGAATGTATGGGAATTATTAAAATAGATTCCCTAAGGGAAAATCTTAGGAAGAGAATCAGCATAGTTGTATGGATAGTATTTAGGTTTCAGATGATGAAGATACTATAAACGACATATGAGATGAAAGAAGTGTTGAGAAATAAAATGATGAATCTTGGTCAATAGTTTATGAAGATAGTGTAATGATTTCATTTTTATAAAGAATAGTGTTTTATAAGTAATTTTATGATATTTTGGAATAAAGAAACCTCTCAGGATTGTTACACTATTGTTTTTTCCTTGGGTATTTGAAAGTATATGATGAATGGTAATGGTAACCATGAAAAGTGATTGGGTAATGTAGGACCCCGGGACACCCTGAGAGGGGAGGGGTGAATCAGGGTGACAACTTTTTCTTCTTTAAGTTGTGGATCTTGTTCCCACGTTGGTAGGAACTACTTAAACCTATATGATGGATATGATCAGCAATTAAACATTCACATGCAGAGACAGATGACACAGCTATTTTTACTTGGTTCACCACTAAGGGCTACGTCCAAGGAGTATACGCCGACAGGTTGCGGGTCGTACCTAAATCCACTATGCTTCACTAGCTGCGGATTACAAATGTTCAGGTACAGACACTCTGTCCCAGGCTCACTGCCTTTACAATTGTTCAGGGATAGCTCAATGCGTCCCTCGGGTCACTCCCGTTGACTCCCCCTGGCTCACTGTCGTTGGTGAAGTCCCACTCAGTTTATAGATGTGAAGGTCTCTTCAATAAATGTGCATTGATGTTCTTTGTCTCCTGTTCAGCATGAGACTTCGCTTGCATCAGGGTTCAGAGTTGATGCTCTTTATAGTTCAATCCTTCTTCTTTAGTGCAATGACTGAATGCACTAGATCCCCTTGTCTTCGTTTGCCTGAATCACAATCACTGATGTGATTGCTTACTTAATGAAGCTCAGCTTACTCGGCGTTGTTAGAATCAGTTCTCCATGTGTGCATGAGATCATGCATGTATCATTTAGATTTCTTCTTCAATCTCACTTTGCACCAGAAGTATCAGGCAATATTTCATCTCTTGTGCAGCTCTAGAAAGGTGGGCATGCTTTAACAATATCTGGATCTTCTTTTCAAGCCCGGCGTGCAAGTCTCCCCCAGCGCGCAAGTATAAACTAGCGCGCATCTGTCTCCAAAGCACCTGCGTGACTCTGCCTTCTTGAACTTCAAACCTGCGCGACTCACTTCCTTCCTTTCCCAAATCACCTGGGGCGCTCAACCATCAGTTGGCGCGCAACCTCTACTTGCGCGACCCAACTACCACTTGCGTGGTTCAACCACCTACGCGACGAGAGATCGAACAATCTCAAAGTCTTGAGCTCCGTGAGAAATGAGGAGGGGTGGTCCAGTATTTATAGGAAAACTGGACCCCCTGCACGGAGGCGCGCAAGTCATCCATCAGCGCGCAAGTCTCGGCCCCTGCTAGGCACTTGCGCGATCAACATCCAAACTTGCGCGAACATCTTGCCTTTTCCAAATTTAGATCTTCTGATCTCGAAAACCCATAGGCGCACAAGTTATAATGCTTTCAAGGCGTCGGCGCGCAAGTCTCTTCCCGGCACATAATTCACCTGCGCGACCTCACCAAAACTTGCGCGACCCTTATCCCTTTGCCATATTTTGATGCTCTGATCTTCAATAACATATGGTGCGCAAGTTTCCTATCCTCCAATAGTATGGCGCTCAAGTCTCTTTTCCAAAATCACTCTTCTTCATTTGTTGATTTTGAGGCCCTGAAATTTGGCAAACACTGGAAAACGGCGCCACCTTGTATCTGCTCTTTTTGTACCGCCTCCAGATCATCCATTCCTCTGTCGATGTTCTTGAATCAAACATAGATCGTTGACCACAACTCTTGAACTCGACATGTCACCATGGAATCTCTTTTTTCAACAAATTTGTATGTCGTTTGTTTGCTTTGTCGACAAGCACGATCACCTCAACAGCACTTCTTCTTGGTGATCTGTATCCTTCAGCAACTCTTTTGCTTTTATCACAAACTCCACTATTGTGATATGTATTCTTTGAAGGAACAGCTTTAGTACCATCATCTTCTATGGAAGTGTGATGTGCATGGCCATTTCATAAGTCAACTCATTGGCACATTGCCTCCTTCATCAACCGTCATGATCAACTTCATGCAAACCATGTGATTCAATCTGTCAAGAAGTCTCTAGCATGGTTCTCACGCAATCATGAGTAATTGCATGGTCTTCATCAAAACCCATTGTTCTCATGCAATAATGAGGAATTGCATGGTCTTCATCCAAAAACGCCATCCTGCTTTAATCATCCTTGGATGGATTACTCCTCACATTCGTCATTGTTGTAAACAATGTATCACCTTTGACACATGTTCTTTGAACTTACGATCAGCACAACAATCGTCTGAATCACTACTCCTCTACTTCATCGGAGTACTTCATGATATCCTTCATTGTGAGCTTCCATTCCTCCATTTTATTGGATTACTTGTTGATCTCTTTCATTTTGATATTCCATTGACAACTATTGACAACAAATACAAACCTATACACAAAGTGGTTCCAACAATCTCCCCCTTTGTATTTTGTTGTCAATACCTTATACATCATCTGAAATGAATTTGTCAATGTCAAAATGAGAATCTTCTATTCAATAAACTTTTCTTTTCAAACGTTCATTTCACTTTCTCTCCCCCTTATTGACAAGAAATACAAAGCACATGGTAGGGAGGGTATCAATCCACACTTAAGAAATGTTTCATTAATCATTTCACTATAAGTCTACTTGATCAATGCTCGATGTAGAAAACAAGAGGATTTGATTAAGTCAACAAGGCTGTCCATTATCCACAGATCATGATACCAACATGAGATGATAAATCATGTATCTTGTCTTCAAGGTTTTACCAATTTAATTCCAGGTAGAAGAAGATCAACTATGATAGAGAATAATCCACCTAAAACTCCTTCTCCATTGGTGTGTTCTTCAAGAAATTCACATAATAACTTCTTTTGAGTCCACCTGGAGTTGATATTGATTGAAACAGTGATTATGGAAGCTTCTTCATTTTTCTCCCCCTCAAGGGAAAAACTCCTCATCATCTTCATCAAGAGTGATCCTTCATCATCATAATCTTTGAATATCAATTGAAGAATCTACTAAGGATGGAAAATTATTCATCTTGGCTATCAAGAGTTGACAGCATTCACTACTTCTCAGGTTCTCCCCATGAGAGTATGCTTCACCTTCAATTCCCTGCATTGTTAGCACAAATACAATACACAAATTATTACGGGAATAAGGTGGATCATCCTTGCTTCATCAGCAAGACCTGCATGGTTGAGGTTCTTTTCTCAACCATGTTCCTTTGTTCGTTCCAGTCTTCATGCCTACACACTTAAACATATGTTCCGACATTTGTTGGTGTGGCATGGCTCTGTTCACATTCTCTTCTGCTTTGTGTGGAGAATTTTTCTGCTTAGCAGCCATCATGAATGATACATTCTTACTCCTCTTAAGGACTGCTTCTTGCTCTGGTATTAATGTTAGGCAACCTTTTGCAATGTGACCAGATTTCTTGTATCTCTCACACAGAACTTCTTTGACACGAGTGCTTCTCTTTGTTTGCAATCTCTCAAGCACCGTGTCTTCATCATGTGGAAGTTTTCCTTTTCCTTCATCACCATCCCTGGCCTTTTCATCTTCAAGTTTCCTCATTCGTTTCAAATATTCTGGCCAGATGACCAATATGTCATTTGGAACTTTTGCAGCTAGTTTAGGTCTTCCATATGGGTTCATCCGAGATTCATCCCACTTAGTGTTTCTTTTGGATGAATGACCCTTCAATTTCATGGATCTAAAATCTCGGGTCTTCTCAGCTTCCCTACTTGAGATCTTCTTAGGGAAGTGTGTGTTCACAACATTCTTCTGATTTCTCCCCAAGGTAGCTGCTTCATTCTTTGACGGCATCAGAGGTCTTCTTTTCTTTTCGACAGTGAAAGCATGTTTATGTGGACATGTGCCTGCATTGTGACCACTGCCGTTGCATACATCACAGATGTTATCAAGAATTCCAAATCTGTTTGCAATAAACAGATGCTTCTGGACCTGCTGATGTTGCTTCTTTTTCTCTGGCTTCCTTCTCTTTGATATAGGCATTCTCTGTGCTTTATCATGTAAGGGATTAAAAAGAAAATCCAGTGCACAGTGCCCAAATCTGTTGCAGCACCAACATTGGCCCACAAATCTTTTCTTCTTTGTTTCTTCGGTATTAAGTTGTTTGGCCATCTGCTTAATCGTTTGTGCTCTATTTGAGGAAGAAGCTTCCTCCTTTTTCTTCCTATCCACCCTAGTTATGGTGGTAGGTTTCTTCTTCTCACCGATCCTCATCCATACTTGTTTAGAGCTTTTCTTCCCACCTGCACTGATTGTCGGAGTGTATTTAGAAACATGAGTGCAAGATGGTCTGGATGGTACCTTCACTTTCTCAGTTGCCTGTGATAGATCACTGAGCGAAGTCATGATCTTCTTATCACATGTTGGAGGTATTTTGACAATAGAATCCTCCATTGAGCATTGAGTACCGGAAGCAACTGATTCTTGATGTGGATAATCAAGAGTTGTCATAATATTCTTATCACATGTTGGAGGCATTTCAGCTTTAGACTCCTCCAACGAACATTAAGTGCAAGCATCACTCATTTCATTCTTTTTTGAAGTCTCAATATGTGTGTTCTCAATCTTGGTCAATTGAGCTTCCAATTTTTGACCCACAATATTGAGGATGATCTTCTGATCTTCAATCGTGATCATCTTCTCTTCAAAATTCTTCTTCAACCTTTCAACCTCATCTTCATGCATCTTAACATTGTTTTGTAACAAAGAGTCAAGTTCCCTGAATTTAATGGAAGTTTCTTCCAGACAAAAATTCTTGACTTCATTGTTCTTCTTCAGCTCAGCTTCAAGTGCATGGATCCGTTCTTCCAGAGTATTGCTGAGTTCACCTTTTTCTTCAAGGGCTTTCACCCGTTTGGTGAGCTTCATACTTTCCATAATTTTTCCTTCCAGCCCCTTTTCCATATTGTCTTCTTCCCTTTCAAGTCGAGTGATATCAACCTGCATTGATTGGAATAGGCTACAAATAATCGCAACCCTTTCTTCAGGAATATCATGAAGATATGTTTTGAGTTTTTCCTGAAAGCGTGAATAGGGGGTGTCATCCTTTCCTCTGGAAGAATCCTGAGCCACCTGCTCGATACTTTCCAAGCCTGGTGTTTCTTCATTATTGGAATGGCATGGAGAACAAGACACTATATCTTCTTTGGATATGAGGGACTTCTTCAACTGCTTCTTCTCTTTCTTTTTCCTGTTCATCATGGTCTTTCTAGGTGTAGACTTCTGCTCAGAAATGACTGTATCATTATCAAGACTACTCTTCATTGTTGACTCTTGGAAAGAAACTCAAATCCTCTTCTCAGTAGAATTACTGGAGAATATCCAACATACTTTAACCTCCCTTTGATACCACTTGTAGGACCCCGGGACACCCTGAGAGGGGAGGGGTGAATCTGGGTGACAACTTTTTCTTCTTTAAGTTGTGGATCTTGTTCCCACGTTGGTAGGAACTACTTAAACCTGTATGATGGATATGATCAGCAATTAAACATTCACATGCAGAGACAGATGACATAGCTATTTTTACATGGTTCACCACTAAGGGCTACGTCCAAGGAGTATATGCTGACAGGTTTTCGGTCGTACCTAAATCCATTATGCTTCACTAGCTGCGGATTACAAATGTTCGGGTACAGACACTCTGTCCCAGGCTCACTGCCTTTACAATTGTTCAGGGATAGCTCAATGCGTCCCTCGGGTCACTCCCGTTGACTCCCCTTGGCTCACTGCCGTTGGTGAAGTCCCACTCAGTTTATATACGTGAAGGTCTCTTCAATAAATGTGCATTGATGTTCATTGTCTCCTGTTCAGCATGAGACTTTTCTTGCATCAGGGTTCAGAGTTGATGCTCTTTATAGTTTAATCCTTCTTCTTTAGTGCAATGACTGAATGCACTAGATCCCCTTGTCTTCGTTTTCCTGAATCACAATCACTGATGTGATTGCTTACTTAATGAAGCTCAGCTTACTCGGCGTTGTCAGAATCAGTTCTCCATGTATGCATGAGATCATGCATGTATCATTTAGATTTCTTCTTCAATATCACTTAGCACCAGAAGTATCAGGAAATATTTCAGCTCTTGTGCAGCTCTAGAAATGTGAGCATGCTTTAACAATATCTGGATATTCTTTTCAAGCCCGGCGCGCAAGTATCCCCCGGCGCGCAAGTCTTAGGCGCGCAAGTATAAACTGGCGCGCAAGTGTCTCCAAAGCACCGGTGTGACTCTGCCTTCTTGAACTTCAAACCTGCATGACTCACTTCCTTCCTTGCCCAAATCACCTGGGGTGCTCAACCATCAGTTGGCGCGCAACCTCTACTTGCGCGACCCAACTACCACTTGCGTGGTTTGAACCACCTGCGCGACGAGAGATAGAACAATCTCAAAGTCTTGAGCTCCGTGAGAAATGAGGAGGGTTGGTCCAGTATTTATAGGTAAACTAGACCCCCTGCGCGGAGGCGCGCAAGTCATCCATCGGCACGCAAGTCTCGGCCCCTGCTAGGCACTTGCGCGATCAACATCCAAACTTGCGCGAACATCGTGCCTTTTCCAAATTTGGATCTTCTGATCTCGAAAAACCATAGGCACGCAAGTTATAATGCTTTCAAGGCATCGGCGTGCAAGTCTCTTCCCGGCACATAATTCACCTGCGCGACCTCACCAAAACTTGCGCGACCCTTATCCCTTTGCCATATTTTGATGCTCTAATCTTCAATAACATATGGCGCACAAGTTTCCTATCCTACAAGAGTATGGCGCACAAGTCCCTTTGCCTAAATCACTCTTCTTCATTTGTTGATTTTGAGGCATTGAAATTTGGCAAACACTGGAAAACGGCGCCACCTTGTATCTGCTCTTTTTGTACCGCCTCCAGATCATCCATTCCTCTGTCGATGTTCTTGAATCAGACATAGATCGTTGACCACAACTCTTGAACTTGACATGTCACCATGGAATCTCCTTTGTCAAAAAAATTTTATGTCGTTTTTTTGCTTTGTCGACAAGCACGATCACCTCAACAGCACTTCTTCTTGGTGATCTGTATCCTTCAACAACTCTTTTGCTTTTATCACAAACTCCACTATTGTGATATGTATTCTTTGAAGGAATAGCTTTAGTACTATCATCTTCTATGACAGTGTGATGTGAATGGACATTTCATAAGTCAACTCATTGGCACATTGCCTCCTTCATCAACCGTCATGATCAACTTCATGCAAACCATGTGATTCAATCTGTCAAGAAGTCTCTAGCATGGTTCTCACGCAATCATGAGTAATTGCATGGTCTTCATCAAAACCCATTGTTCTCATGCAATAATGAGGAATTTCATGGTCTTCATCCAAAAACGCCATCCTGCTTTAATCATCCTTGGATGGATTACTCCTCACATTCTTCATTGTTGTAAACAATGTATCACCTTTGACACATGTTCTTTGAACTTACGATCAGCACAACAATCGTCTGAATCACTACTCCTCTACTTCATCGGAGTAATTCATGATATCCTTCATTGTGAGCTTCCATTCCTCCATTTTATTGGATTACTTGTTGATCTCTTTCATTTTGATATTCCATTGACAACTATTGACAACAAATACAAACCTATACACAAAGTGGTTCCAACAGGTAATAAGTTGGAAAAGACATGATTAAGGGAAGGATAACCCTTAATATGATCATGATTATGAGATAATGATATTTTGGTTATGAATAAGTAAATTGGGTGGTAATGATTTCCTAAGAACTGATTAAGGGTTTTTTGAAAAGTGGTTTACGCTATCATGGATGAATTTTACAACTTTTTGGAATTAAGAATAAGGAAACATGCATGTTTAGAATATGAACGTATGGTAATTCAAGTTATTATTAAGAGAATACATGATTAAGGTGTTCACATGTTTGGAATGTGACCAAAAAGAGATACCATATGATATATGGAGGATAAATTTTAAGCTGAAATTAGTGAGCCTCTTTCTAAAGTTTTATATTTTCAGCTTTCAGAAAGATTGTAAGTTTATCAATTTATGGAAAGTTTAATTTAAACTTGGGATGAAGTTTGTTCAAATAAATTATTATCTCACCATAGGTGGACTTATTCATATATTACCACTTGTTCTAACCTTTTTTTTTCTAACATTTTTGTCGTGATAAAGACAAATGGAATGACCTATCATTCTATTTATAGATCGCATGATCTTCTAATGCTTTAGGAATATAAAATTCATCTTTATTTATTTTAATAAGAGATGAATTAGAAATTGTTCAAGGCATGAACAAGGGTGATATTGTACCAAAATCAAGTAAGTATTTCTTCTCGTTATTCAACTCTAGAGAATGGATCTTAAAACCTAAAATGTTACCCAAGTACCTTCATTTCTAATGAATCAAATGGCCCCTTAAATCATCACAGATTTATAGCTTTATGATTTTTAACGTTATACTAATATTATTATATATCACTCTTTATTAGAACTTTATGGTTAGATTTATCTTCCATATCCATGTTTTCACCTTCCACCTAAGTTCTCCAATGTAGAACCCCACTTATGAGTGACTTTGGGTAACCGTTATGTTTCTCATATTCCTCTTTAAAAATAAGTTTTAGTATCCTTTTTTTTTCAATGTGGGTTTCTATAAAAGAAATTTTTAAGTATTAATTCCTTTATAACATATAATAACTTCAATGGTTAAATTCATTTTAATAGGGGTAGAATGTAACACTCTGGGATTTTTATGAGATGGATTTTTTATTTTTATTTTTTTTTTCATTGATGTCTTGTGTTATACGCAACACCAAGATAATATTGCGCTACATGAAATACTTTTTTATATTGTGGTATATACAACACTACACTTGGATTGTGTTGCACATAATTTCAAGTTATTTTGATAGAATTCATTTCACGCAAGACCGAGTTTAAGCAAACAACTAAATATTATTATACTACCTTATAAACAAGTCATTATAATAGTGAGTATGAACAACTGAATTATGAAAATATTATTTAAACATGTATATATAAAGAATTATTTGGTGAGAAATTAATTATAAATGAAAATAAAACCCTTTCTCAATAAAAGGAAATGTTTTTCTGAAAAAAACTATTTGAATACAAATATGTGAGTTTGTAAAATAATAAAATAACTCATAATGGATTTTATTAATGAAATATATATTTAATATATCCAAAATAATATTTTAAATACATCATATATGTTTTCTACACATGATATAATAACAAATTAAATTTTTTAGATAAAAGAAATATTTTTTCAAAAAATACAATTTTAGCGCCTTTTCATGGAAAACTCATTTTAAATCTAGTTTTTGATAATTTTATATATTAAATTTTAAAAAATAAACTTATTATTTGAAATTGGGATATAAAAATTTAGTTTTAATGAATTTTTTATATTTTTCTGATAATTTTTATGTTTTAATGAATAGTAAAAATATATTAAATTTTAATTGAAACAACTTTTTTCATCGAAATAATTTATGTGGAAAAATTATATTATTTTATAGTTTTAAAGTATAAATAGAATATATTTTTATCATTTAATATAATTTTGGTCATTTTAATTAATTTTACTGTGATTTTTTAGGTAAAACAACTTCAATCTTTTGTAATGTTTTAACTTTTAAAAACCCATTTTTACAACAATGAGATTAATTTTAAATTAATTACTATAACATATATGTTTTGAATTTTTAAAAATTAATTTTATATTTGAATTCATTAGCTCCAAATTATTTAAATATCTTTATTTTATTTTTGGACATTATCAATAGTAACTTTAGTAATTTTTATTAATACGGTAAAAAGGTAAATATGGTAATTAAGGGTAAAATTAATATTATAAAATTACCTTAACACTTGTCCTAATATCATTGAATTAGTTTTTCTCGACCTAAATCATCCTTGGGCCGAAATGGTATCCTTCGGAAGACACTTGGGTGAGATTAAGACATTTAATTTATTTTATTTATAGAAACATTAAATATGTCTTACTCAAATTTTTATAACTATATCATTTTTAATATAAGGTTATATAGAAGATAAATTCGACTATAAATACTCATTTTAAATCTAATATGTTTTTATTTATCATGGAAATTTATTTTTAGTTTTTATAAAATAAATATTTACCTTATTAGCTTATACATTAATGATGCAGAAATTATTTAATTGATCATAAGTCAATAAAATAGTTTTTATTAAAATGATAATAACCATTAAAAGACAATAACATTTGACCAAATATTATTGGTTGAGTATATATAGACCATAATAATCCAAGTTTCTATTTATTGACCATTTGGATCCATATTAAAAGGATTATGACAATTATAATATTTTATTTAAAGTGATATTAAAGTTGTCACATTCATGTTTTAATAAATATAACATTTTTAATAATGGATTTTATAGAATATATATTCAACTAATAATATTAATATGAAATCTAGAATAATTATCTTTATTATGGTATTTTTTAATTTGTATTCAAAAAATATTTATATTAAATAATTATTCAATACGAATGTAGTAATTATTTTATTAATGGATATACTAAATTAATGTTATTAAAAATATTGAAATAAAAATAATTTGGGATAATTAATATATAAAAAGAATTTTATATATAACCTTGACCCATTTGATATGTAATAAAATAATTTTTTTGGGGATAGAATCTTATCTTGATATTTTTTAAAATCAATAAATTGAATAGTGTCAAAATTGACATTATTGATTATTTTTCAAAAGAATGTATTATTAAATTATTTAAAAATTATAAACATTTTTAAAATATAAATAATAATTATTATATGGTCTAAAATGTTCTAAATTAATCATCTGTGGTCTAATTGACATCAAATAAGTAAAAAAATACAATATTTTAATATTGAATGATTTGTTACCTTAGTTAAAATTAAAAATAGAATAACTAAGGGTTAAGTGAAATGATAAGGTTTAAATTGATAGAAAAACTTGTCTAAAATTTATCGGTTCATGAGATTACAAAATTATATCATTATTTCTTAGAATAAATGAAATTTTTTTGGTAATTGGATTGAGATAGATTTTATTATAATTTAATATTTTTTTGATATTCTAAAAGTGCCCCTCACCTCAATTATGAAAAGTGCACCTCCTCCATCACTTCTTCACTTCAATTTGAGCATTAAATTTCGTCCATACCCTGACCATTTCTCTTCTCAACTTCCTTAGTAACATTATAGAGGTTATTGTCTTCTCATAAGACCAACCATGGTGATTTTAAGAGGTGATCTAGAAGGAGCTCACCGAAGAAGTGGCAATCTCCTTTACCAACTCTCTCAAGATCATTTCTTCTTATAATTACTATTACTTTGTTGTTTAAATTATTATTTAATAACTAAATTATCACCTATATAATTAGATGTTATTATGTTTATGAAACAACCTTATTCCATCTTCTATCCATCCTATGAAAAATGAAATCACCACGCTTGCGTACATACGGCTTACTGTCTCCACGCTGTGGTGTAATATGTTTTTCAGAACCACCTTACTTGGATGAGTATAATGATGGAAATAATAACTATATATGATTATTATAAAATTATATGTATTCTAGAACAAATTATATACCATTAAATTCCACACCATTTCATAATTATGGGAATGATATCGTCACTCGTGCATACGTACGGACTACCATCTCCACGATACGATGCGATTTATTCTACATGATTACTATTAAAACATGATTATATAAATGTATAGAATGAATAATATGATATATATTATGTTAATATCATTTTTTTAATTATATAATAATTACTTAAGAAATATAACCAGAACTTATTCGATAAAACATGCATAAGAAAATGAAGAAGTTAATACCCAAATTACGAGTAATAATGAAATATTATTAAAAAACGGATGATAATATGATCATATATGATATCATAAAAAATACTATTATTCTGGAATAATTAAATGAAATTATTTAAATCATTATAAAATAGGTTCATATACATAAAAAGGATATCGGACTTAAGATAAGGGATTATTTTGTCTCACTTTTATTTATGTGGGACATATGCCTTATACACCACATATTTCTTTTGTTTGGTGTTTATGCTACCCATATATGTTTTTATGATTATTTTTATTAAGTTTATAATATTTACATAGGGATGTAATTTTCATTATTTTATGAGGAATATGATTTGGCTGATTATAAATTGGTAAGGGATAATTTCACAATCTCGTATATTTGTTATATATGGAATGTTTTTTAAAATTTATGTTCATGTTTTTACATTCTTATGTTATTTTGTATGATATTATAAATTTTTACCCTTACTGATCATTTGAGCTCACCATTTTCATATGTTTTCTTTTCCCCGTGATATAATGAAAGGTTTTAGATTGTAAAAGAAAAGGTGAATATCTTTATGGGAGATGTTTAATATATTTTACCAAGTTAGAATAATGTTTTCATTGTTTCCAAAGACACTAAACTAATACGGTCTTTGGGAAACTATTTTTTTCATGTATTAAGTATTCCATAAAATTAATGTAATGTTCATATAATTCATGCTTGGATATCTATATAATAATTTTAGTGCATGGTGTTTTTTGATGCCTCTAGAGCTGGGCTTGGATGTATTTTGATGAAAAGGAATGTAGTGGTTGCTTATGGGTTGAGGCAGTTGAGACCCCATGAGAAGAATTGTGCTACTCGTGACTTAGAGTTGGTAGTAGTGGTATCTGATTAGAACATGTTGAGGAATTATCTTCTGGGAAATTGATTCATTGTTTTCTCAAAACACTAGAGTCTATGGTACATCTTCAATCATAGATATATGAACTTAAGTTAGAGTCATTGGTTGGATTTTTCTATAGGACTGCAACTTTGAGAGTCTATACTGTAGGGAAGGGAAATTTTGTGGAATATTTCATTAGTAGGATATCTTATTCTCACTTGGTAGAGGAGGTGTTAGAGTAATTAGCTTAATTGTAGATGACCATGGTAAAATAGGGGGTGTGGCTTATATTCAGTTCGTAGTATTGAATCCACCACTTCTTTAGTGTCTAAGAGAACCTCAGTTAGGGGATATTTACTATGAGGTTTGTGTGACTAGATATCCTCATGAGATTCACCAGATGAATTTTCTAAAGGAGGGAATGTCATCATATATTTCTAAGGATGGATAGTAGTTCTTGTTACATTATGTGAGGAGTTATTGAGGGAGATTCATACTTCCCTTTTGGTTTTACATCTGTGTGTGGATAAGATGTATAAAGACCATTATTAGTAGTTTTAGTTTGATGGAATGAGGCATAGTATTACTATGTTTGTTTCTTAGTGTCTCACATATTAGTAGGTAAAGTTTAACATCAAGTTCTATCTATTGTGACTCAACCTCTTAAGACCCAAGAATATAAGTGGGATGGAATATCAATGAATTTTTTTATGAGGATTTTGTGCATGGAGAAAGGCCATAACATTATATAAGTGATTATCGACTAACTCACCAAGTCGGAACACTTCCTTTCCATCAGGAATAATAGTTTGGTTTAGAGTTTAGAGAAGTTTTACATGATTGAGATATCCTAGATTCATGGGGTACCCATAGAGATCATCTCTTCCCATTATGTATGATTCATGTTATGATTGTGGAGAAATTTTTAGTAGGATTTTAGGGACCAGTTATGGATGATAATGAAATTTAACCCTCAGACTGATGGACAGGCCAAGTGGACCATCCAAGTTTTGGAGGATATGTTGAGATCCTACATGTTATACTTCTTATAGAGCTAGGAGGATTACATACCATTAGTGTAGTTTCCTATAATAATAGATATCACTCTACTATTAGCATGCCACCTTTAAATTCCCTCTATAGAAGACCCTGCAGGTCACCCTTGTGTTGGATTGAGATTGGCGAGGCATCTATTATTGGGAAAAAATTAGTGAATATGACAATAGAGAAAGTTTAGGTGATCCATAATCATATGAGGACATCCTAGATCTAATATAAATCTTATGCAGACTGACATTGTAGGCCTTTGGATCTTGAGAAGGGAGGCCTTATTTTACTTAGAGTCTCCCCATGATAAGGATTGTAGATATTTTTCTAGGGAAGAAAGCTATCTTTTAGGTTCATAAGGCCATTCCAGAACCTATGGAGGGTTGGAGAGGTTTCTTACTACTTTTCCCTACCCCCATAGTTAGACCGAGTGCATGATGTCTTCCATGTTTCACAGATGAGAGATGCATTCACAACCCGACGCATGTTATTGATTGGAGAGAGATGGATATCGAGGATGAGGCCACCTTCTTGGAGTACCTAGTGATGATCAAGGATTGACATGAGAGGATCATGCATGGATAGATCATTCCTATGGTTTGAGTTCTTTGGCAACATGGAACCATGCAGGAGATCTCCTGAGAGTGTTACGGTCATATGTGGGATGAGTACTCCCACCTTTTTATGTAGATTTACCTTTTTAGGTTGAAAATCCTTAAAGGATGGGAGAATTTAATAAATCTAGTTTTCATATTTTTATCCTTTTTATATTTCTATATATATATATATATATCTTTATTTTTTTCTAGTATTTGGTGTTACATTTTGGTATTGTTGGACTCCAGAATTAATATATCAAAAAATATTAATATATATTAAACCATGAAAGTACATATTCTTGGAATAAAGGGTTTTCCCATTAATTGGGACCTCATATGGGAAATTTAATACTGTGGTTTTTTTTTTAAACACAAGTTTTATCCTAGGTGCGATATAAAGTGGGTTGATACCGGGTGTTCAGTTGAAGGCAACCGTTGGTGGGTGCATTAAGTGAATTAATTAATTTGTTTAATTAATTTACTTAAATGGCCAAAAACCTAATTCCCCTCTATAAGTATTCCATTATATAAAATATCTAGGGTTATCCTAATAACTCTAGGAGATTAGAGAGGGTAGGAGGATATATTTTTTTGTGTTGATGGCTCAAGAACATGGATCGATGGAAATATTCAAGGAGAATCGTGGGACGGATGACATTCATAGTGGAATATTTTTCACATTATCTAGAAGGTGAATTATTCATCAAAAATAAATCCATTATTGAGGTAAGTCTTTTTATTTTTGTGATTTCTACCCTTAGATTTAAATTTTCAAGAATGGATTCCATATCTTCTTACTTTCCAATGTCTCTCATTCTTCACATGAGATCAGTTTTTTAATTAGTTTTCTTGAACCTAATTATTTAATTATTGTTCCTTAATTTCACCCTTGTTTTTCATTAAGTAATTTTTGGATAGGATCACACTATTCAATGATGGTTTATCACTTCATTTTTTTCTCTTCCCACCACTATTCTTCACATTCTTCAACAATGGCCCAAGGGGTCATGATTCGACATTTCGGGCTAGATTTGAGGGAGATTAAAGCCTTAGATTCATGTTGGATGAATTATAAACCAAGATATTGGTGTTTTGTGAATGGATCAGGGAATATTTTAGGTTTTGGGTGAATTATTTGTAGATTGAGACCCCATATGGTGACAGGAGGCATGGTGGAGACCCCATGAGAGATCAGAGTTCCAATTCTGGCTACCAAAGTCCAGTAATAAACAACCAGAGGCTTTCCCCTTCATTTTTAGAGGATATTGGCCAATAAAATGGTTGTTTAAGTGGTGGAAATGTAGTATCTAACATCTATGTGATTAGAATCTTCAGTTTATCTAGAATCTGTGACTACACACTGTGTACCTCATAGGAACACACTCCATGTGGTTCATGTTTTCTTAATAGCTAAGGTCTTTGCTGAGTTAAATATCACACACCATATGGTCAGTCCCACACCTGGTGTGATCTTTCATGAGAGAAAAAACTTTGTTCCAATATCACATGCCTAAGACACCTTATGGTCAGACATGCCATGTACCCACAAGGACAAGTCGTGTGTTTCACATGGATAGCTAAGTCGTGTGTTGAGGTTACATTTCCAGGACCCCATATGAAGGTGTACATCATGTGACACTTTGTACGTTCCATGTAGAGACACGTGTCTAGATATGATATGTTCATACAAGGATATTCCCAGGTGTCTGGGTAAATCACACATTGTGTTACCTATCATGACCCGACCCACTAAGGCATACCTGGCCAGCGGTGAGCTGAGTGAGATACCCCAAGCCCACCTCTAATAGGATAAGGGATAGAGACAAGAATCGAGTAAGAAATATTGAAATGGGATGCTTTAGCCTAAGTACCTATATGCACACACACAACTAGATCCATGCACCAATGTTGATATATAATAAATGACTGAACATCAAGAGTCTAAACCATGCATTCAACAGCCTCTAGTAAGGAATAAAAAAGTATTAGCATGGTAAAAAAATAATAAAGGGTAAAATACACACTAAACTGGAAATGAGGTTGCAACATAATAAAAACTAGAAAAATGGAGAATTAATAGATCTCGGCTCACAATCTCCACGGCCATCCACTAAACACGATTATCTTCACTGAGTATAGATATGCTCCCCCAAAACCTATTCCACTAATATAATTTTTGATTTTTTTGTTGTTAGCTTAAGAAACAACACATGTGGGAAAAGACCATTATGGGGTGAGTATATACTTACCTGATAGGATACCCTGAAAACCCAAAAGGGTGAAATAAAAATATACAATAGTCAACTTAACCCATAAATAAATAGTGTAAAGAAAAACCCAATAGATATGTTCATAAAGAAACTCAAGCAAGATAGAAATGGGATCTCTATCTCCATAGACAAACTAAGAATGATTAGTTAGCCTACATATCCAAATTTCCATCTCCGATTCTCAACACCAAATGCAACTTCACCAAAATATGAGTTGGGGGGCCCGCTCCTCACTACTTTTCTCCATATTTGAGGGAGAACTAACTCTCATGGAGGAACCACTCATTATTAGAGTTTGAAGATAGGAGAGTACCACTCCATAGATAGAGGACCTACACCATACTATAGTATGGGGGTACTGAATTTGCCTATGTAAAGAGTATGGGAGGAATCATGTCTGGGTGTGATAGGGGAGTACCAACCCTGAAACCTCTCTGGTGACCAAACCTAGTCACTATCATCATCCAATCATTGATAAAGGAATCACATGATAGTAATACCTAATTTCATATATCTTATTCCAAAATGAAGCCCACTATCACATCCTACATGGAAAACCACTCAGGATAGGCTACTTGCATGCCCAAATTTGATCCCCAAAGAAAGATATAAAAAAGGTGAAATTTCCTTAGGAAAGTACACAGAATATACCTAGGGTCACATAGTATGTGACCTTTCCTGGACACCCAGAAATGTTCATTAATGCACATATCTTAGTTGGACATGCATAACTACATGGCATGTGCATTCAGCGCATGGCATGTCTTAGTTGTCTGGGGTCTGTCCGTGTCTTCTGGCATGTGCCTGTGTACATCGACCAATGCCCGTGTACTCTAGTCATGCCCAAGTACCTAGCTATGTTTATGATTATAAACTCCTAGGGTGTATGCTGATTCATCAGCAACAAGTCACACTACATGTATAGTTCATACACAACATGTGATATTTAACTCCACCTAAAACCATAGCCGCTACAACAAGGGGACTACACAGAAAGTGTTCCTGGACTATACACCATGTATGATGGGATTTTCCAAAAAACATAATTACATTAAATGCATCTCTCTCATGATTCCACCACCACCATTTCCACCATTAATCGCATTAAGAATCTCAGGTATAGGGATGATCGCACCAGACTTTTTATTGATAGCCAGATTCTGGCCATCTGAACTGCTCATGATTTGATCTTGTCACACCGCTCCTCTGTACATTGAAACCAATTAAAAAAACCCCTGATCTTCCTCTAATCCATATCGAATCTCCCATCACACCACATTGTACCTAGTCCCATCTCTTGATCCTGAATTTGAACCCATGACATCGATATGTTGTGCTAAATAATGTTTGTGCATCAATCATCTACCTGGTATTTTTTAACCCACTAGTCAAAGAAAACTTTGATGATGAAAATGTGAAGAATGATGGGAGAAAATACAGAACAAAAAAGTGAGAAAAAAATGTGACCATTTTTCGATTTTTTTTCAATTCATTGATGAAGGAATCTGTGATCTCAGGAGAATAATTTAGAACCATAAATAAATAAATAATGGGGTTCATGTAAAGAATGGAAATCACCAGAAAAAACCATATAAAAAATTCATGATTTGTCAAAAAAATCAAGGGTAGAAAACCATGAAATAATATTCCCTACCACAGTTTTGGATCAATCTTTGAAAAAGAATGTGAAGGTACCAGGGTGTGTAGTGGAAGCAAATGGGTTGGGAAATTAAAAATGTTCTCTGATGATCGACGTAGAAACATCATCATCGGTGAAGTGCAGCCTGGTAAAACTATCAAGAATCTCAATTAAATAACTTTAAGAAGAAAAATTAAACCAAATATTTTCTATTTTGATATGAAGTCACGCTAGACATCTGCTCATCACTAGAAATAATTTCTTTAATAAACCAAATCCAAATCACTCTAAATCATCCACATGCACTTGAAAAGTATATAAGAGCATTGATCATCAAATTATGGGTGCTAGAGTGGAAACCTAGAAACACCTTCAATGTCCCAATGATCACTGCTATGTTGTTCCATCGATATTTGGAGAAGAACTATGATCGAGATCTTTCTACATAATTCATAAATAACATTTTATGACCAACTAACTAGGTCAAATATGTATTTTATATTTTTTATCACTTTATTGTAATATATAATAAATATATTTCAAGATAAATTCATGTATTTAACTCAACTCATAATTCCCGCTAATATTAAATGAACCTTTAATATTAAAATAATATTCATTTGTATAATACTTTTTCATGTATTTACTTTAATACCTGTAAATACATTTAATAAATAAATTCAATACCAATTATTATAAACTCTAATAATATGAATATAATTTTTTCATAGTGATCGTATATTATCGGTCACCTCCCAGACATCATGGTGGGGCCCACTAGGTCTTATACTCCTATTAATCATAATATGGTAGACTTGTGAATATGATTAGTGTGTGAACCTTTAGGCCCTTATCTTGATAGAATTGAATATGATTCATAGACTAGAAGTGAATTCTAGAAACCCATCAACACTTCTAAACATACAATGTATAGTTATAGAAATGAAAAATTTTCCTATGAACATATATTATGTAATATAATGTCTTTGTCTTGCAGTTTCTCATAAAGAATGATGCACACTTTTTTCATCATCTTATCATTATTTATTGTTCGTTGAACTAACTAGATAGACTTACATTTTTCTACCATGTCCATGGATTTAGTGAAGGTACTGCCATCCTGATCAACTAGGCCTGAGACATCACTTCCTTTCAGAAGCAACAAATTCTATCTTGATTATTCAATCAATGTCATATCACCAACGATGCACCAAACACTTTCTACCTCACTATGAAATCAATTCCATGGTTTTCATCTTGCATCAAAGTATGCAATCAAATAGTATACAATGATAATAATATTAATTTAAGACACCATTACATGTGTTCACAGATAGGAACAACCTATGACACCAGAAACATATTGTGTTCTTATTAGAGGTTCAATCCTCATGACCTCATCTACTAGAGATCACCAAGTATGAACTTCATGATAAGCAATCTTAATGATTATAAAATCCCAGCACCTGATAATCACATATCATTTCTGTCATGTTAACATGATGTTTATGGACCATAGGACATATGTTTAAGATTAATATCATGGTATCCTAAGGTTCTCATTATAGCTTAGGAACTACAATAACCTTTTAATACGATAAATAATCTATGAAAATTACCATATAAATAGTGGATTCATAAATATCAACACTATTATGGTAAGTGTACATCATGCATAACTCATTTTATATATGATATGGTAATTGAAAAGTTCTATTTAGTTGGGTCTAGGGAGACCACTATTACAACACTCCCTCTTTTACTAGATACAACTTGATAATGATTCTTGTTAGCTCTCACATGATAAAATCATGATTCTTCAAAGTTATGGATTTAGTTATTGGGCCTAAAAAGTTTCCATTTCATGGTTATTATGTTATCTGTGACTACACCTCCTTAAGTAACCCTCCTTAAGAGATGATATTCCCAAGTATTTTTCTTTTATCCACTATCAATACTTAACATCTTGGATAGTAATAGTAGCAGTATTATCATAATTTATATTATGATAAAACATTACTTACTTGGTACGATTACAAGAACTAGAAAAAAAACCTTACTTATTTTATACTACTTATTTAGTAACATCAGAAGGTGAAACACACTTGGTATTTGTAGATATGGATACCACTAGATTAAATGAGTTTCTCTTTCTCATTATCTTACCTTGAATATGATATTAGATCAAATATATCTAAAGAAATACTAGTTTTTATCCCATTAAAACTATTGTACCTTCCTCTCTATATAATGGGTGAATATACCTTATACTTTATCAAGTACAATTGTAAAGTTATGAATTGCTCCCATTTAGTTCTCCTAGATATAACCAATATCTTCCTACTATAAACTGTATGTTAAAAATATTATATTTTTTACCTAGCATGACATATATGATTAATCTATCATAGAAGCACATAGAATTATGCTTACCACATTAATCTCCTTCTATGTCTCATATATTTCTTCTTAGAGATATTTATTCCATGTAACATTTGATATGATTCTCTCTTGAATTGTTCCACCATTTATTTTTCAATACTATGTCAGTATATGTGCTTTGACTTAGTCTAAGAAACCCATTAAATCTACCTCAGATGATCTCATTCCCTAGAACATAGGTTTCTACTTTAAGTTAATCAGTGGAGAGTTATTTCATTCTATTATTAACTAACTATTAGACCAATAGATGTTTTCCATATATTATTAAACATATTTTACTTGGAAAACAATGGCACTCCCACTATCCTTTTGTTGACATTTAGAAAAAATTCATTCCAAATTAATATTCTATGATCTTGTTATTTACTTCTATCCAAAATAGTATTATAGTAACTTAAACCCCTTATTAGAATCATAAGGTGTCGCCAACCATTTCTTTTTGAATCATATAGACACTTTTCAATATTGGTGTTTTTAACATCCAATGCCCAATAAAAATGATCAAAGAAAGTTACTATAACAAGAAAAATTCTAATTCATTTGGGCATGATGACTTTGTATAAGAAATAAAGATTTATCAGTGCCACACTTATACCACACATGTATATTATCTCTTTAATAACCATTGTAGTATCAAGATTTTAAACATTCAAAATAATAAGAACATATACTTAGATACATGGAATCTATTATTGAATTTTAATTGATCTTTTCAATCATAGATTTTCATCATTTAATACTTACTTTTAGGATTCATCATTCTCGATGAATAATTTATCATTAGCTATAGTGAATGAAAACCCATTACCATGGTTATAACCTTCTTATTTAGTATGTGTCTCTGGAACTATCCTTTTTTATAAGCTCTTGTGGAACTTGTTCCTATGTCAACTATTTGTGAATCTCCATCATTGACTAATTCTAAGTCAATCATGCTCACATTATCTCTAATAGATATGTGAACCCTTTTATATAAATATAGTTTATCACTTGACTAAAATTTTTATATATTATGGATTTCCGTAATATCTTTGGAAACCTTTAGGATAATTACTATAGATACATAGTGTGTTTTTCTTGGTGAAAGTTTTTTTATATCCTTAACAAATAATTTACATCTAAACACATGTACTTATGTCATAATGGATTTAAATCATACTATATCTCATATGATATCTATTTTTCATTATAGTTGGAATGTGGTTATGGGATAATGCCTCTATTTTCAAATCATGTCTCTAAATATAATAGAATTTTCCATAATGTATATAACTCTCAACATTGATGCTCCTTTTAAATATATAATGAATTTGATGTGTATAAGAAAATGTCTATTTAGGAATCACTCCATGATACATCTTATTAATCAATGTTAACATGTAAGAATCATCATCGATCCTCCTTAGTAAACATCATAACTCTAAGAGGAAATGTGTGTTTAGTAATTACCCCACACTACATTATAATGATTGATGATTTCTGGGTCAAGATATTCTTCAGCACATGGGACTAAAGTGACTCATATATTCTAACCATACATATACCATACTTCAAATTTTCATTCCTTAAAACATTTAAAGTAATCTTATGAAGTTTATTAATTTTCCTATAGATCCTCCTTTCAATAGTTCACTCTCTCTATCTGAATTAATCCCAATAGCTTTGTGGCTTACCTTTATTTCAAAAGGTTTCTTTTCCTGAAACTAAATAAGTAAAAGTTTAAATAATACATAATATATTTATCTCCAAAAAATCTAAGACCATACTTGGTATATCATTGATAGATGCATTTAGTTTTACTATAAAAATAATCATCTTTCCATAATTGGGTATTAGAGTCTTACATTTTATATTCATCATGTATGTCCAATTATTCAATATTTAGTGGACCTTTAGTTGATTATAATACACAAAAAACAACTTTTATTCCAAAATAGGAATAATGTCTCATTGTTTCAAATGGTCATGTGAGATTAATATTTTGGTAATACTTAACAAGAATCATTAGACTTGAAAAAATAAGATTTTTTTACTTATCACTGCAGACTTAGGAATCACACTTTCTCAACCGCTTTAAGAATTCACCATTACCTCTTATAAAATTTCTATTATTGTATAGTTACTATACACATATGTGATAATAATATTGTATTCAATACCAAATTATTCCAACAAAAAAATTAAAAGAAATGATTAATATTCTTCAAAAAGAAGCGAAAATGTGCTTATTTAATTCATTTCATATCATTTAGCCTGAATGGACTGAAGGCCTTCTTTTTATTTTATTATGGATAATCCCCCTTTTAAGGGTTGAAGGGGAACCCGTACATGACCTGTTGGCCCAAGGCACAAGGCCCGAAACCCACAATACAAGACCCTAAGGCCCAGATGCATACCATGCCCAATACATGACTCGTAGGCCCATCCCACTTGAATTTCCCCTCCCCATCTTTCTGCGTCATTGATCACTTAGCTCCCCACCTTGCATTTCTGATCGGCTAGCATTGCCTCGTACAAAGTTGCACGGTGCCTAGTCCTGATGGCGGCTGCCATACCCTCTCATTCTTCCAATCCGATTAGCTCTACAACTGGTGGCTGCTACTCTTGTTGCTTTGATCCTCTTCTAGGTCCTGTTCAATGTGAACTGGGCTACTCCATGGTCTACGTGGCCCGAAGTCCCTATGGCTCGAAGTCCTTTGATGATTTGATGGCCCTTGAGACCCGTAGGCCCAAACCAGTGGCCCGAAGGCCCAAATCGGGTGAATAGTTCTGGCTGCTATAGTATCGAACAATAACTGCTACAGTACTGCTACAGTACCCCGGAAATTTGCCTCCACTCAGTTTTGAACCTGGGTCTCTTGGATGCCAAGCAGGAGCCCTTACCACTCGGGTATGGGCTCATTGTCATTTCATAGCATTTAAACTTCCATATACTTATTTCATAACATGTGAATAAAATAACCTCTTATATGATGATTAACCTATTTTGTTTGAATAATGTTGTGAAGGTGCCTTTTGTTTCACACTTTTCATTTGTCTTTTAGATTTTCCTTTTAACTTGTGCACCATAATAACTAAAGGTTAATCTTTCTTTAAGTTCTTACAAACTTGGACAACCTTACCTAAAAGGTAATGAATTTTCTTCTCCATACTATTTTTTTTGTAATACTAAATTAAATTGGAGTAAATGGGTGATAAATATATTAAAAATAGATGTATTAGAAAATTATTATCCACCTTTAAATTTACACATATCCAGTGTCATCATCACTCCATTCATATCTCACTGCATTATCTCTTCACAAACTTCTCATAGATGAGGCAACATGTGGGACCATACATTTCCTTATGATGTATCCTCAACTCATTGGACATTGATTATGTAATTATGGTATAAAAATAAAATTTTTCATACATGAGTGTCTTGTAATCATCACTACACTCTTACTTCATTAGGTGACTTAATAGTTAGTGGGGACACTAGCACCTTGAATTTCCTATATCATAGTACTTTGCACAAGTGCATGTACTACTCTTTGGAAACTCATGTCAGTGAGGAAATGTTCTTTATCCAAAATTAATCACTGTGTATATATAGTATTAATTTTCATTTTTCTTAAAAACACAAGAATATTATTACTTGTATCTTGATTATCAATTATACATTACTGATTAAATCATTAAATGTCTCCCACTATTTTATCAACCCCTAGTAACTCTCACTACTAGATTCAGAATACCCAGTTTCTCGAGTATTCTAGTAGAAATGATCCTTAAAAACTACCCTTATAGTTCAATATATGGCTATGCTAATACTATTATAGTTTCAAGGTAGGAATTTGACTGGTCATCTACATTAGCCCGTCGCTCCCTAATCTATTGAGTGAAGTCTCTTCTTTTAGAAATCATAAACTCGATTTACTTAATTATTTTCCTCTAAAGATTAAAAAAGTTAGATATGGATAATTAATTGTTGTAATACTTAGTTATGTTGACCTATAATTTTCATAAGAAGTCCCCATTAGTATGATTCACCCTAAACTTGAGCTGACAAGCACCCCGTACACCCAGTTTTGTTCAAATTTAAACGACTAAAGGCATTTTGACTAAATATTTCTTTGAGGGTTTTTATTATTTATCAATTAAATTAAATAATTTTCTATGTAATATTCATATACTATCTGATATCACTGACAAATATCCTTGAATTAAATATAAATACATTCATCTTGTCATAAATTGTTCTATTCTATGCATTTAGTTTATTATTTTATGTGATCGTGTAAACTCAAAAACTCACTAAACAACAACAAAAAATGAATAAATTAAATAAAATTATTGACTGATATTGGGAATTTGATTTTGGTTCATCCATTTATTCTTAATGGATAAACTATGACCCTAGGGGTAAAATACTTGAGTCGTCTTTAACTCGTATCACAGCTCTTGCCTTGGTCCAAAGTATCTACATATTTTATGGAATATCATATCAGCTCAGTATAGTCCACATCTTCATTCTTATTCTTCATAATACAAAAAATACTCACACTTAGGCGATGGGGTCTCATGATCATGTAATACAAATAAACAACTTTTATCTAGGCACGCAAACCCTTATACAAATAAAAATGAATACTGAAAATGTGAAGACCATATTTTAATTAATTAATTAATACAAACATCAACCTCATGAAAATAATAATTAATAAATGATACCCAGACATACATTGGTTTTTCTTTGCTCAGGATTAGTCATTGGGTAAAATAATTGCATAATAAAATTAAATTTGTGATAAAAATATGTCAAGGGAATTAAATGAATTAAAATAATTCCATTTAATTTTAATTTAAAAAAATAACTCTTGGTCCCAATATGTGTGTGTGTGTCTATATATATTTATAAATATTTATTTATTTATTTATTTCAAAAATTATAACTTAATTCTTTGAAATATCTTTATATTTTCACCTGGTCTGTGGAATTCCAAAAAACCCATGAAAGTGTTACAGGACATTACTAGAACTATAAGGGGAATGTAGGGTTTAGTAAATTCTACCTAAAACCATTCTAGGTTAGGAAGAACCCTACACGGCCCATTCTAGTTCAAGGTCTCTTGGATCTGGCAGACAAGGCAACACAAGAGGCGGTGGCAGGTGTGCGACAACTTTGCGTGAGTTGACCGCTTGGGATATGGTGGCATATTGGTCTATTGGAAATGGGAGGCACATGTGGTTATGAGTTCATGGGATTAGAGGTGGTCCATCGATAGTGGTGGAACAAATGGGAAGGGGTCTCCACTGAGGCTTTGGTCTGTCACATTAGTGTGACGGAGTGGTGAGGTTGTTGGGGACACTCAGTGGGGACCCTGGCGAGAGGCAGTGGGATGACTTATCTCACCAGGGTAAAGGCCAAAAGGGGCCAAGTATGCATATTGAGATAGCATGAGAGGTGGGAACCTATGCTACGGATAACTAAGTGGGAAGATGATGATGGATGGCATGGTATTTTGGGCCACGGTGGATGTCGACCGATCTTAGGGGGGGATGACGCACGATGGAGGTGGCACTTGGCGGTTGCAGGTTTGGCAGCTGAAGTGGCTAGTGGGTGGTTGGTTAGAAGCGTTTGGATGGTGTACAGTGGAAAGGAACAACAGAGGACCCCATTTTTATTATTTTTTTTGTTTGTTTACTCATTTGGCTTCAAACACCCCTACCCTTAGCCTTTTTTCTGCATAGTTGTTTGTTAACCTAGTAGACAACCACCTACCATCATTGATCACTTTTTTTCTTATTTATTTTGTATCATTCATCCACCCATGACTAGTTGTCCTCATTTTGTTTTTTTTATTCAAAAATTTCCAACCTATTATTATTTGGTTATTTGATAACAGTTTTTTTAATACTTTCCACAAACATGTGGAAATAACTCTAATCAAAGATTATTATTCTGATAAATAGAATATGATCGGCATTCAGATTCAACCAAAATAATTTCTATAGATGGAATTTAGGTAAAATTTTAACACATAAACAAATATATATATATATATATATGTGTGTGTGTTATTAAATTTTATAACCCAAATGAACTGAATTTAATCCAAATTAAAACTTAGGATGGCCACAATTTTTCTATTCAATATTAAATTGTGTCACCTATATCATTGGGACCATAAACATTCCATCTATTTGGATTTATCACAAACATAATTTTTCTTGGATTAAAAATTTCATATTTCCCACTAATACCAACTAAATATATCAAGATGTGTAATGTAAGTATATGGTTCAGAGAATTAAAAATTTTCACCAGCAATCGATGCAATGATGTCATCTATGGAAAAGTGAAACCTAGAACAACTACTGAGGATCACACAAGAAGAACTCAAAGCACAAAAATTAAACCAAAAACTGTTTATTTTAATCTAAATTCATGCTCAAATCCACTCCTCTTCAGGGATCTTTTCTTGAAGGAACTGAATTTTATTCCCTCTAGATCATCCACACGCTCTTTTAATGTTTATGGGGGCATTGATCGTTGAATTTTGGGTGATAGCACAAAAATATGATGAAACCTTAAACATCCCGACAATAACTTTTATGTCATTTTATCGATCTGCAAAGCAGAACTATGATCGAGTGCTTGGAATGAGATATTCTCTCTCTAGGAATTGGGACAGAGGAGAGAGAGGCTCTCATTGATTGAGAAGTGAATAGTTCTATGCATAGGGTCTCTCCTTATTTATATATTGAGTTAGTAAAATTAACCAGAAAAGGCTCTCCGACCCCTGAATATTTATTACTCGATATATAATTCATAAACGACACCTTATGACCAAATAATTGGGCCATAAACATCATTTATATTTTTATCACCTACTTATAATATATAATAAATATATTACATGATAAACATAATTCATTAACTCGACTCATAATTCCTTCTAATATAAAATTAACCTTAAATATTAAAATAATATTCTTTCATATAAAATTTTTCAATGTATTTACTTTAATACTTGTAAATACCTTTAATAAATAAATTTAGTACATATTATTCTAAAATCTAATAATAATAATTTATTTATTTCATGGTGATTGTATATTCTTAGACACCTCCTGTACCCAGTGGTGTGTCACACCATGTCCTATACTCCTATTAATCAAAATAGGGAATACTTTTGAATATGCTTAGTATGTAACCCTTTAGGCCCATATCTCGATAGTAGTGAATACTATTCACAAATTAGGATTGGAGTCTAGCAACAAAACAAGTCCCCTAAAGAGAAAAGGTATAGTCATGAAAACCTTTCCTACAAACACACTTAGTTTATTATAATCTCTTTGTCTCGTGATATCTCATAAATTAGAATGCACACTTTGTGTCATCATCCTTTCTTTCTTTATTATTCGTTGACCTAACTGGACAGACTTACCTTATTCTACCATGGATATAGATTTAGTGAAGTTACTACCATCATGATCAACTAGTATTGACATATCACTTCCTTTCAGAGGAGACAAATTCTATCTTGATTATTCAATCATTTTCATACCAACAATGATGCACCCAATGCAAGCTACCTCACTATGAAATCAATTCCATAGTTTTCATATTGTATCAAATTATACAATCAAATAGTATACACTGATAATAATGTCAAGTCATGAGACCATTACATGTTTTCACAAATAGTAACAACCAATGACACCTAAAACATGTGGTGTTTCTACTGGTGGTTCAGTCCCCGTGATCTCATCTACTCAAAATAAATAAGGGTGAACTTCATAAGAAGAAGTCTCAATGCTTATGATCCCCCAGCACATGATAGTCACAAATCATCTGTGTCTGTTCAATATTATGTTTTTGAACTATTGTACATATGTTTAAGATTAATTTCATAGTGTCTCTAGGTTCTCATTGTAGCCTGGGAACTACTATAACCTATTGATATGAAAAATAATCTATGAAGATTACCATGTAAATATTGGATGCAAAAATATTAACACTATTATGATAAGTGTACATTATGTATAACTCATTGTATACATGATATGGTAATTGAAAAGTACTATTTAGTTGGTTCTAGGGAGCCCACTATTATAAAATAATGGGTTTCTTTCATTGTCATTGGTGAGATCCAGGAACTTCAATGGAGAAGATGAATCCTTTGAAGAACAATCACTGCTCCAAATTCCATTTTCGTTCATCAATGGATCTCTTCCTTGACTCCTCTAATCTCATAGGGTTGTGTGGATAACACTAGAGATTCATCATAATGATGTATTTATAGAGGATAACTAGGTTTTAGGTTATTAAATGAATTAAATAAATTAATCATTTAATTTATTTAATTCACACTCCAATGGTTTCTTTTTACCAAACACCTGACACCGACAACTATAAGTCACCCCTAGGATAAACCCTATCTTATGAAATAACATTGGTCTCATATTTCTCATCTAAGGTATCGATTAATGTGAAAAACATTTATTCTAAAAATATTTATTTGCATAATTTAATATATATTAATATTTTTAATATATTAATTTTGGGCTCATGAGACACCCCAACACGGTGCGGACTCTGAGGAAAGATCCAGGAAAATGCATGGAAATATTCAAAAAATCAAATAACCAAAACTGGTGTCATTAAATTATACCCTACTTTGAGGATTTTAGACCCAAAAAGAATAATCTAGACAAAAATATGGGGGTACTGAGCTCACATATGTCTCTCACATTCTCAATATCTCTCATGCATGCTATTTTGCTTCCAAAGCACACAAACTAAAGGGATGGCCCATCCATGCAGGGTCTTCTCCTACTAATCCTCGATTGACACTGGGTACTCTAAGAAGGTGGATTCATCCTTGATTTTCAAATCACCCTAATCAATAATTTTTGTTAGGTCAATCAAATATCTCTTCAATTGTGACAAATGGAAGATATCATGCACTTGTTCCAATTTTGATGACAAGATCAAGCGGTAAGCAACCTCACCAACCCTCCGTAGGATCTCAAAAGGTATGATGAACCTTTAGGATAGCTTTATTCTCCATATAAACCTCTAAAATCCTCATCATGGGGAGACTATCAAGAAAACATGGTCACCATGATTGAACTCTAAAGGCCTATGATGTTGATATTTATAAGATTTATGTTATCTTTGGGTTGTCCTAATATGTTTATGGATCACCTGAAATTTCTCTATCACTGTCTACACCATCTCCAATCCAACAATATATATCCCACCTATCACTATCCAGCATAATGCTAACTTGTAAGGTCTTCTATATAGTACCTTGAAAGTTTTCATGATAATAGTAGAGTGATTTTTGTTATTATAGGAGAACTCTATCATGTAAAGTGATCCTCCCATCACCAATCAAAGTTCAACACATAGGCTCTCAACATATCCTCCAACACCTAGATAATCCACTTATTTTTCCCATATTTTTGGGTGTGAAACACTATGATTATATGTAACTAGGACCCAAAATCCTCCTACAAACCTATCCATAATCAAGATGTGAACCGAGCATCATGGTTGAAGAAAATCATCATGGGTGCCCCATAAAGATAGAAGATATCCTGACCATACTGCTACCCCAAACTCTTAACCAGGATCTTCTCCCTGATGGAAAGAATGTGTGATGACTTGGTGAGTTGGTTGAAAATCACCCATATAGTGTTATGGCCTCTCATTTTCTGTGAAAGACCCATCATAAAATCCATCGATATTCCATCCCAATTCCATTTTTAGATCTTGAGGGATTCAGTCAAACCTATTAGAACCCAATGTTTGGCCTTTAATTGCTGATATATTAGACACTGATAGATGAACTCGGAAATGGTCCACCTCATTCTAGTCCACCAAAACTTTCATTAAGGGTCCTTGTAGATCTTTACCACACCAAGATGTACATACAAGTGAGAAGTGTGAAACTCTCTCATCACCTCCTCATGAAATGTGACAAGAACCACTGTCTGTCCCCATAAAAAGATAATGTGCTCCCCTCCTTCAGAAAATGTTTCTTATGCATCTCTAGAGGATATCAATTCACATATAACCTCACAGTTTATATCTTCCAATTTGGCCACTCTCAAGCACTGAAGAAGTGGTGGAGTCACCACCATTTACTAAATAAAAGTTTCACCCCTATCCTCCAACAAGTTTAGAAATAATGAAGACATATACTTAAATGCCTCCTCCACCAAGTGGGTATGGTATTTCCTAATATTGGCATATTCCACCACATTTCCCTTCCCTATATTATATACTATCTCAAAGTCATAGTCCTGTAGAAACTCCAAACAGAGCCTCTATATTAGTTTGAGATCTCTGTAAGTAGAGATTTACCTGAGACTATGATGATCTGAGTAAACAAAAAAAATCTCACCCAGAAGATAATTCCTCCACATATTTAAGTCAAAGACTATCACTAATAGCTCTAATTCATGGATCATTTAATTATACTCATGGGGTCTCAACTACCTTTACTAGTAAGCGATCATCTCCTAAGTTTGTATAAACATGAAACCGAGCCTAACTTCAGTGGCATCCCAAAACACCACATACTTAATGCCAGCCTCTAATAGTCTCAACATAAGAGCACTAGTAAACCTTTTCCTTAGATCCTTGATGGATCCCTTATAGTGATCAGTTCATGTAAATGGATTCCCTTTCCATATCAAGGCATTCAAAGGAGAATTTATCCTGGAAAATTATTCCACAAACCTCTAGTAGTACCCTGCCAAACAAAGAAAACTATGCACCGCCGACACACACTTGTGTGACTCTCAAGAAATAACTACATCAATATTCACCTATTTCATATTTAAAACATGCTCAATGGTGAAATTTCCTAGAAAGTGAACCTTGCAAATCCAAAAATGAAACTTCAAGAGATTACCATAAATCCAATACTCCCAAATAAAGTACATGGCCATCCTCAAATGATTTGTATGTTCCTCCTATAACGTAGAGTAAATGAGCATTTCATCAATGAAAATAACCATTAATTAGTATAAGTACAGCTATAAGAATAAATTAATAAGATCCATGAACATAACAAGGGTATTATCCATGCCAAAAGGAGTCACCAAGAACGCATAGTGTCTATAGTGACCTCAGAATGACGTCTTTAGGATATCATCCTCAAAACCCTCAAATAGTGGTAGAAAGACCTGAAATTGATATTTGAATACCAATTCACACATTTCAACTAGTTGAAGTGGTAATTGGTCCATAAAAATATGTACTTTTTCCTTATTTTTTCCTAATTTAGGCGATGATAATAAATACAAACCCTCAAACTCTCATCCACCTTTTTCACAAACAAAACTGGAGTTACCCAAGGGGGAACACTGGGTTTGATAAAAACTTTCTCTCAAAGGTATTCCAAATTCACCCTCATATCCTTGATCTTATTGGAGGTTATAATATATTCCACAAAATATATCGTTATGGTCCTGGGGTGCAAGTCGATGCAAAATTCTACCTCCCGCCTTAGAGGTAGGCCTGAGACATCTTTGGGAAAAACATACATATAATCCTACACTGACACTAGAATCTAGAAACCTGAAGATCCCATTATTTCAAGGGCTGATCTTGCTAGATAATGGGTGATGGTTTCTAGATTCCTACCTATGATTCCCACTCACTCATCCATAGTATCTCTATTTCTCTCAAAGGATAATCGCATACCATTTGTAGGAAGACATCTAACTATCCTTTGATGAAATTATATTTGGAAAAAATTATTGAAAATAATTCCATACCCAAGATTATTGAATAAGGTTTCATTATAATGACCAATATATCCCATGAGAAACTCTCTTCACCAAATGCCAACTTGCACTTCCGGCAAATGTGTGATATAGAAGAATTGCTCCCAATAGGAACCTCTAGCCATAGTTACTAGTCCAGAGTCTCAACAGGAAGCTCTATATCTGGAAGAGGGTATATGGAGATGAATAAATGACTCATGCATGTTTCTACAAGTATTTTAGTAATATTATAAAAGAAAATTATCATACCTTGAATCATATCAGGAGCGGCCTGATCATATCCTTCTATAGCCTGCAACTTCTCATGCCCCTAGCTTCCATACCTTTGATCTAGGAATGGGACACCTAGTGGTTGTGGTGGTTTTATTAGATTAAATCATAATCCTCCACCTTTATTTCCTTCATCCAGAGATCCACCTACCCCCCTTCCATTACTGCCTCCCTGAGTGTTTTCGTGACCATTCTTGGGAGATCCCTAATCATGGTGTTTCCTCTATCGTGGCGGTCTATCCACTACCAATCTAATATCCTCATCATGTTGGGTTGGGAAATATCAATACATGTGACCTCGCCCATCACAATCATAGCATCACCCCTCTCTAGTATGACTGGATCCTCTACATGAACCTTATTCTGCAAATCCATGTGTCTGAGTCCATGCATGAGTATGCCTCATGCATCGAGACCCTGACCTATGATGCATGCTAGTTTTTATAGATTAATCATCCCCAATATTTCCACTTCCAAATCCAGTATTCCACCTTAACTATTCTATGAATCCCACTATAACAATATCCCACTCCAACACTCCAGTATAAGTGGGAATTCACAAGGATAACACACTATTACAAATCTCTCTACGATATCCCTAGTCAAACTTTCGCACCTTGAAGTATCCATATCATACCATATTGAGTGAGTAATGAATGAGGTCAGTGAAACTCATGGAATACTCAACAACTGACATATCACCCCAATATAACTTGAGAATCTCCAGAATTTTCACTAAGTGCATGCTCGAAAGGTAATTCTCATCACAGATCAGTTGCTGGAAGTCTAACCATGTGAGCGTCATCTCATCATGGGTTTTCATAGTCAAACTCCACTAGCATCATATCGATCCATGAAGAAGGATGGTTGAAATTATAACCATCTGATCAGTCAGGGTCTGAACAAGCCTAAAAACTTGGACCACCGACTTGAGAAAATATTCTACTCCCTGATGTTCTAGCTTGCTGCAAAACCTCAACAGTCTCTATAAATAGAACTCATGCAATGTGCTAAGAATATGTGCATAATTGTCATGACCTATTGGGATGATCAGTTTATATATAGGTGGTGGTACTATTCTATACTTGTATAGAGGAAACACCTCATGAGTTGTTCCCTAAACTAAGTCATCATCGCTCAACTGATCATTTTCATGATTCTGTATCAATATCCTAGCTGGTTGTCACCATGGAGGCATCCTAAATGTTATAAAAACGTACCATGGTTAGATGAGCATATATAAGTAGATGAATCAAGAAGGATATGAAAGTCAAAAGACTCGATATTATATAATTCATGTACCATTTATTCCCTGCAACCGGTGTCTTTTCATGCTGAGTCGACAAGCATGTAGTTAGAGTCATAGTGAATGGATACATTGGTCATCTCACCAACACTGGGGACCCTATCCTAAAATTTTCACTCGAGACATGATGACACCATTTTCTTAAGTCTCCAAACCAATCCTGACAATAAGGACCAACTCCAAACACTAACCTGGGGTAAAGACCACATCTGATACCACTCTGTCATGACCTGATGCATCAGGGCCCACCTGGATGACGGTAAGTTGAATGAGACACCCCAGGACCACCTCTAATAGGTAAGGGGCTAGCGACAATTGTGGACTAAGCAATACTAAAATGGGAGTCCTTTTTCTAAGTACATGTATGCATGCACACAGTTAGCTTTATGCAATAGTGTAGAGATATAATATAATACTGGAAATCCAGAGTGTAAACCATGCATGAAACAAACTCTAGAAAATAATCAAATTAAATCACCATATTATAGAAATAATAAAGGTAAAATAAACATCCAACCATAAATGGGGACCCAACCTGACAACAATTGGAAAATGATTGACTCAAGAGATCCTCACTCACAATCTCTAAGTCCAACCACCAAACACAGTCAACTCTACTAGGTACAACTATGCTCCTCTGAAACCCAGTCCATCCATATAATCATTGATCTATATTTCATATTCATAAGTCACAACATGTGAGACCCCAAGATTTTATGGTATGTCTCTTTTAAATTTAACATCCTTAATAGTATATGTTGCATGCAACACCGATCTTAAATGAACCATGATATACTATTAAATATTAACATAACCATTGGAATAGTGATGAGACCATTATAAATTGTAATCTGGACATTAGAATAATAACCTCACCTATAAAAGTATAAATAAAATTTAGGTATCTCATAAATGAAAATATGATATATTTATATCATTAAATAAGTAAATAAATGTTTTAATAAAATGATAAATTAAGTGTTGGTATTTTTTTGAAGTGTAAATGTTTATTTACAATTTATAATTAATATGACGATTTAAAGGAAAATTTATTTTCATAAAATATATTCATAAATTAATATTTTGTCTCATTATAATTATAATACAATTTTATGATACAGTAGTTAATTTTTCAAAGTGTCGTAAAATCAGTATTTTGTGAATAAATGATGATTTTATTTAAAAATTAAATTTATCATATTTATAAAATTATTTTTATAAAATGGAGTCCATTTTTTGAAATCTACACATCAAAAAATGGTTAGGGTTAATTTTTGGGGTTTTTCTAAAATAGTTTATTTTTTGTGAATAGTGAAATGAGGTAATTTACAGTATTTAACATTATAAGAAAAGAAATGAATTTTTGAGTCATGGTTGAGTCATGGATGATGTAATTGGTCATTATCTCGAAATAAAAGTCTTTGGTTACTATATTTAGTCACAAAAATCAATAGTATTGATAGTCTTGAGCCAAAATAATAAAGTAATGAATAAAATAACCAAAAAACACTCCTCTCATCCACTATAAATATCACGTCTCACTACCCCTTATCCTCAAAACTTATAAGCTTTGGATATTGATTATATTATAATCAATTAATCTTATAAACCTATTACTCACATTATAGTATTTATGGTCTCACCAAAAGACCAATCCCAAGTGCCTTAAGGAGGTTCTCAAGGAGACACTATACAAGAGGTAAAATTCGCTTTCCTTTTCTTTTAATTTCTTTTAATTTCTTTTCTTTTATTATCCTATCCTTACCTACTTTATAAAAACATACATAATAATTATATTATATTATATATACTAGAATGTTATTGGGTTAATGTAATATCCATCATCAAACCCCTTCCCCTCTCCCTTTTATTATAAATAAGAATACATCGTCTGTGATGTGTCGATTTACCGCCATCATGGATGATGTGTTTTCATTTTCCGTGACCGCCTTCAAGGATGGTCAAAAAAACCATTATTATAGTTAAATAAGATTTTATTATACATATTATAATTTATATAATGTTTTATAACCAATATATAAACATGATATTAAATAAAATGATATAATTCTGTGATGGTTATAAAAACTGCCAAAATAAATTAAATCATTTCCATTAACATTTTATCTAATGAATCATCCTCATACCATATAACCAAATGGTATATAATATCATTTAAACTGTTATAATTTTATTAATAACATGTAATTTCAATTCTGTATAACTATTCTTATTTTACATGAACTTCCATACTTGTATACAAGCGAACCGATTGTAAAAAACCAAGAAAACGAACACTCCTGAAATGACGAAATTGAATCATATAACTTAGAAAAAAGTCTATACTTGAACTTAATAAAATTATAATAAAACAAATATATGTTTAAGAGGTTATAAATTAAGTAATTAATGAATCTAATTTTATTATCCTATACATTAAGCACAAATGCATAATGCTTTTGGACAGAAGGTAAGGGATTCTCCCCAAACCTCCTTTTTTCCTTTAGGTTAAGCTTTATCTCTCTTTACCCCAATGTAATTATTAATTATTCTAATTTAATCCTCCTATATTATTTTTTATGTTCCAAACATATTTATCTTTCTCAATTATTTTTTCTTTGATGGGGAAATACATGTTTTATAAGGTTCCCTACTCAATTCCTCCCGATAAGCAATCCCGATTAAAGAGAACTTTCCAATTTCTTACCCATTTTAAAGTAAACTCCATAATATGTTTTAAGACACCAATATTTTTTTAAAATAACTCATTTTTTCATGAAAATATATCTTATTTCATTTTCGGTTTTATGCGAACAATTATGTCCTTTTTCACTTTAAAAAATCTTCTATATTTTCCACTTTACATGTTTTCGCTTAAATTGGACATAAATTATCATGATATATGACTATTTTCCATTATAAATGTCTGTGTATGATTTAAATTCATTCTTTCATGGAAAAATTTATGATACGCTGATTTTTTATGCCTTATGACATAATTACGATACCCATTTCTTTCCATGGGTAACCCTTATGTTAATTTCTTATGATTAATTGTGGTTGATATCTTATGATACCATATACAATATTTTATTGAATGGTTTATAATCATTTTGAATTTGGATGTACTATCTTGATACCATTCTCCATATTACTCTAGACAATTTATGATTATGTTTACTAATTGGGGAAATTATTTACATTTCATATTCTAGTTTCAATATGAATGTATAAGTAAATTATGATTCAACCCTTTCATATGAGGAATTCATTAGATTTAGTAAGTGTCAATTGGGGCTTGTTATAGCCCCTCGATGCATCAGTGTAACTCATGATACAAACTATATCGTGTTTTGGCCAAGTCCTTACCCATTTGTGTAAAGTTCTTAGTCGAGAAATTGATGGTATGTTTATGATATATTGGATTATAAATTCCCTCATTATGAGAATATTTTTTGATAATCCATGTGATTGTTTGACTAGTAGAATATCAATTTTTAATTATCATTCTCATTTGATTATTTATATGGAATTATTTTATCAGATTTTATTCCTACCATAATATGATCAAGTTTATGTTTTAATGTCATGTGTTGTTAGTTATTCACCTTGCCTTATTGATTATATTTATTTATGATAACTTCCACTGTATTACTTATCCTTACTAAGAATTTGAGATCACCCCTCTCTTATGATTTATTTTTCCCTAAGATTCCAAGATGTGTATTATGTTTAACATGCAGGGATAATCTAGGAGAATAGAGGTGTTTCCAAAGGATTTTCTATATTGTATTTCATTTCAAGTTGTAATGTAATAATTATGTTTGTATCTAGTTTTCTAAAGCTAATTAACTATTTGGTCCTTTAGGATGTGATTTATTGTTCATGGTACCAATGTAATAAATTAAGGCACTAGCTTTGGGCTAATGGGGTCAGAGTCGTTATAGTTGGTATCAAAGTGAGTTTAGTAGAAACTTTGGAAACTAGATTTAGGAAAACATAGATTAGAGAAATATAACCCTATAACTGACTTTGATAATATTTCAAAAGTAACCAATCTTATGCTTTCAATATTAGTTATACCAAAATGTTTAATTTACATTAAGTGTTTTACTAGTTTTAGATTATATATTATGTTTCACAATGTTATGATCTAATCTAGTGTATGCCATTATTTAGAAATAGTGCCTAGTGTAAGGAAGGGAAACTGTATCAATACACATATTCCATGTGGGGATTTCCCTCCTATGAAAGATAATGATGTTAGAGATGGAGATGGAGATGCAACTGGAGATGAAAAACTTATAATATATTGGGACAACTGACTCAGGTTATGAGCAATAACCTTACTTGTATGGAGCAGCTCGATCCGCAGCACGTTGTAATAATGTTAAACTGCATCATGTGACAACAAAATTCATCATTAAATGGGACTACAAAACCATTTGTATCTGAGAAATGGATAAGTTCCTTAGAGAATATATTTCTCACTTTTGTAAGTAATTAAAGGTAGAAGGATATCATGGAAATTTATCATCTCTTGGGAGATGTAGATCAATGGTGGTCATTAGTTCAAAACAAAAAGAAGGAAGAAGAAATTTAAAATATAGAATGGAAGGATTTTAAGGAAGTTTTCTTGGAAAAATATTTCCCTCTTGAGTAGAGAGAGAATATAGAGAGGCGATTATTCAGTCTAGGATAGAAATAATATGAAAACATTACTATGTATGAATCTAACTTTACAAGGTTAGCAAGGCATGTCGCGAATTACATATGTAATCCAAGGAGAAATATTGACTATTTCTTTCATGGTATTAAACTAATTATATGAAGGGTACTAGTCTCCCAAACATTCTTGTAATAAGAAGATATAATATCATGTTCTATCAAGATAGAAAAATAATTTTCCAAGCCATGTGGATTCGAAGGGAAGCAAGATAAGAAAAGGGATGTTGAGTAATCTAGAAAAGAAAATAAGGAAAAAGGAAGAAGGGAAGAATAGAATTTCCAAGTTTAAATAAATATGAAAAGAAACATCACAGAACATGCCTATTGGGAATGGGAGTTTGTTACAAGTTTGGAGAAAATTTCCAACAGGACCATGATTGCAAGGGAAAGAAATATGTAAGAAATGTGAAATGTTTTATTTGTAAGGAGATGGGACAATATGCACATGAATGTCCTAGATGTCAAGGGAACCTTCCCTAGAAAAGGATAAGGGAACAAGTCCTTGATTATGCATTCACAATAGCTGAGGTTAAAGTTATTAATAATGTTTTGGTAGGTACTTTAATCATCTTCTCAAATATAGATAAATATTTATTTGATTCCAGATCATCACATTCTTTTATATCTTTCCAGTTTTCTATAAAAATTAGATATTTCCAATTATCCTTAAAAAGGTATTTTTTTAGTAAAAACTTCTATTGGAAACCTTATTATAGAAAAGATTTTTTGAGAAGTTCCTATTATGACACATAAACATGATCTAATTTTTTATTTTATTATCATACCTATGGTTTATTTTGATATAATCCTTGGTATGGATTGGATTTCAAAATATAATGTAAAAAATTATTTCAAAAAGAATGAAATTATGATTTCAGATAAAGATAGGGAATTTATCATCTTTATAGGGAATACTTCATCATCTGAGTCATATCTAGATCCACCTCCATTAGATCTTCTAAATGAGGTTCTTGGAGAAGAAGAGAAGATAAAACCTACTGATGAAAAATGGGATCTTCAAATTGAGGATGTGCCTATTGTACAAGAATATATTGATGTATTTCCATAATATTTACTTAGACATCCTCCAGAGTGGGAAATTGAGTTTTTTATAAATTTAATCTTTGATTCAAGACCTATATCAAAGTATCCCTATAGAATTTACATGGTGGAGTTAATAGAGTTAAATAAACAGGTAGATGAATTGAATGATAAGGGAATTATACACCCTAGTGTTTTACCTTGGGTAGACCATGTTCTTTTTGTTAAGAAGAAGGATATATCTATGAGTTTTTGCATTGAATATAGGGAGATCAATGATATTAATATAAAGAAAAATTATCTTCTACCTCGTATTAATGACTTATTTGACCAAATTCATGGAGATTAATATTTTTTAAAGATTTATCTTCATTCTGAATATCATCAATTGCGTGTGAAGAAGGAATATATTCTAATGACAGTGTTTTGAACATGGTATGAACATTATGAGTTTATAGTGATTCCATTTAGACTGACTAATGAACCCTCTATTTTTATGGATCTAATGAATAGAGTATTCAAGTAATATCTTGAAATTTTTTTGTGGTATTTATTGATGATGTCTTGGTTTACTTCAAAATCTATAAGGACTGTGAGAACCACTTACATAATGTTTTGGAAAATCTTAAAAGAAAAGAGTTGTATGGGAAGTTTAGTAAGTGTGAATTCTGGTTTCAAATAGTTTCTTTTATTGTCTATATTGTCTCCAAGGATTGAATCTTAGTTGATCTTGTGAAGACAAAGGTAGTCCAGTAATGGCCTACACCAACGAACATAACTGAGGTATATAGTTTCATTGGTTTAACAAGTTACTATCGGAATTTCATTTATAATTTTTCCTGATTAGATAACTCGTTAACCAAGATTAATCATAAAGGGATTAAGTTTATTTAGACAAAGGAATGTGAATAATTCTTTGAGGAATTGAAGAAGATATTAGTGAATGCTTCGATTCTAGCTCTATTATTGGGAAATGATGGATTTTTTATTTATAGTGATGCATCGAATAAAGGACTTGGTTGTGTCCTTATATAGAATGATATAGTTATTTATTATGCATCAAGGTAGTTAAAAACTCATGAATGAACTATCCAACACATGATCTTGAGTTTGCAGAATTAGTTTTTTCTTTGAAGATATGGATACAGTCTCTCTATGGTGAAATATGTGAGATATATATAGATCATTAGAGTTTAAAATATATCTTCTCATAGAAAGAAATAAACATGAGGAAAATTTGATGGCTCAATCTACTCAAGGATTATTATTGTTCAATACATTACTAGCCAGGGAAGGAAATAATGTATTAGATGCATTGATCAGGATGGATCAAGGAATTATGAACAAAATAAGGATTGATAGGGATCATGTGTACATAGATATAGTAAATATAGATATAGGAATTATCAAGGAAGGTGAAAAATTACTACTTTTTTAAATGATTTTTAAACCATATTTATTGGAAATGATTAAAAGTTCTCAATATGATGATAAGAATTTTTAAAAGAAAATTATATCTATGAATGATGGGAAATTGGTAGACTTCGTATATGACGATAGAATCTTGAAATTTGGGAAGAGGATTTGTGTTCCCTCTACACCTGAGTTAAAAAGGGAATTATTTGATGATGTTCATAGCTCAAATTTCTCTATACACTCTAGTAGTACTAATATCTATAGAGATTTGAAGGAACATTTTTGGTGGTATAATATAAAGTAAGAAACTTTTAATTATGGATCAAGGTGTTTAGTTTTTCAATAGTTGAAGGTTGAAAGAAAAAATCTTAGAGGAGTCATGAAACCTCTACCTATTCCTACATGGAAATGGGATGAAATTACTATGTATTTTTTCATTGTATTACTAAAGACTCTAAGAAATAATGTTTCAGTATGGGTAATTATTGATCAACTAAACAAATATATACATTTACTCACTACAAGGGAGTATTTTCCATTGAATCTCCTTGCACGACTCTATATTAATGAAATTTTAAGACTTCATGGAGCACCAGTTTCAACTATTTTTTATCATGATCCATGATTTACATCATAATTCTTGAAAAGTATTCAGAAATCTTTGGATATTAAGATTCATTTGAGTACTGCTTATCGCCCTCGAACTGATGGACGGTCTAAAAGGATGATCCAAACTTTAGAAGACATGTTGAGATCATGATCACTTGACTTTCAAGTTATGTGGGATCATTATTTACCTTTGATAAAGTTTTACTATAACAATAGTTTCCATTCAAGTATTCAAATGGTGCTATATGAATAGTTATATGGCAAGAGATGTCGTACACGAACTTGTTGGGATGAAGTTGGTGAAAGAAATATTAAAGGCTCATAACTTATGGAGGAAACAACAATAAAGGTAAATACTATTCAAACCCATATAAAAGAATATAAAAGTAGTCAAAAGAGTTATACTAACAGCCAAAGAAAGGATTTCTAGTTTCAAGTGGGAGATCATGTCTTTCTAAAAGTATCTATGTGGAAGGGTGTCATAAGGTTTGGTATGAAAGGGAAACTGAGACACAGGTAAATCATACCTTTTGAAATTATAGAGAGAGTTGGAGTTGTGCCTTATCATTTTTCAATTACACATATCCTTTCTAAAGTACATTATATGTTCTATATCTCTTTGTTAAGAAGGTACATGTCAGACCCAATACATGTTCTCACTTATGAAGGAATAGAATTGGAACTTGATTTATCTTACTATGAAGAGCCTATCCAGATTTTGTACACTAGAAAACAGGTGTTGAGGAATCGGATGACTTGGTTGGTAAAGGTACTTTGGAAAATCATAAAATTGAACAGGCGACATGGGAACTAGAGGAAATTATGATGAAGAACTACCCAAATCTTTTTATGAGGTGATATACTAGAAGATTTGAGGATGAAATTTTTTTATGGGGGTGAGAATGTAACACCCCAAGATTTTATGGTATGTATCTTTTAAATTTAACATCCTCAATAGCATATCTTTCTTTCAACACTGAGCTTAAACAAACCGTGATATACTATTAAATATTCACATAATTGTTGGAATAGTGATGTGACCATTATAAATCATAATCCAGACATTAGAATAATAACATCACCTATAAAGTATAAATACAATTTAGGTATCTCATTAATGAAAATACGATATATTTAAATCATATAATAAGAAAATAAATGTTTTAAAAAATGATAATTAAGTGTTTGTATTTTTGAGAAGTGTAAATGTTTATTTACAATTTTATAATTAATATAATGATTTAAAATAAAATATATTTACATAAATTAGATTCATAAATTAATATTTTGTTTCATTATAATTATAAGATAATTTTATGAGATCATGATTAATTTTTCAAAGTGTCGTAAAATCGATTATAATATTAAAATAGGTATTTTTTGAATAAATGATGATTTTATTTAAAAATTAAATTTATCATATTTAGAAATTTATTTTTATAAAATGGATTCAATTTTTTAAATCTATACATTGAAAAAAATTTAGGGTGAAAATTTTGGATTTTTCTAAAATAGTTGATTTTTTGTGAATAGTGAAATATGGTAATTTGCAATATTTAACATTATAAGTAAATAAATGAATTTTTGAGTCATGTTTGAGTAATTGATGATGTAAGTGGAGAATATATCAAATTAAAATTCTATAGTTACTGTATTTAGTCACAAAAATCAATACTATTAATAGTCTTGATCCAAAATAATAAACTAAGGAACAAAATAATCAAAGAACACCTCTCTCATCCACTATAAATATCACCCCTCACCACCCCTACCCTTCCACCTTCTAAGATTTGTAAATTTCTTATATTATTCCCAATTCCTCTCCCAAACCTATTCCCCACATTTTGGTCTTTCTGGTCTCACCAAAAGACCAATCCCAAGTGCCTTGAGGAGGTTCTCAAGGAGACATTATAAAAGAGGTAAAATCCTCTTTCATTTCCTTTTAATTTATTTTATTTTATTTTATTTTCATATATTATACTTACCTCCTCTACCCAAACATGCATGATAACTCCATTATATTATATATACTTTAATTTATTATGTTTATTAAATATTCATCACCAAACCCCTTCTCCCCTCCCTTTTATTCTAAAAATGAAAACATCGTTTGTGATGTGTCGATTTACCGCCATCAGGGATGATGAATTTTAATTTTTCATTATCGCCTTTATTGCTGGTCATAAAACCATTATTATTCTTAAATCATATTTTATTATACATATTATTAGTTATATAATGTTCTGGAACTGATATATAAACATGATATTAAATAAAATGATATAAGTTCGTGATGGTCGTAAAAACCGCCAAAATAAATTAAATCATTTTCATTAACATTTTATCTAATGAATCATTCTCATACCATATAACTAAATGATATATAAGATAATTTAAAACTCTATGAGTTCATTAGTAACAAATAATTTTAATTTTGGAGAACTATTCCCATTTTACATGAACTTTTGTACTTGTATACAAGCGAACCAATCATGAAAAATAAAGAAAACAAACACTCCCATAATGATGAATCGTATAACTCATAAAAAAGGAAATACATGAACTTAATAAAATTATAATAAATAAAATATATGTTTAATAGATTCTTAATTAATCAATTAATGAATCTAATTTGATTATCTAGGACATTAAGAACAAGTGCAGAATGCTTTCAGGCATAAAGTAAGGGATTCTCCCTAAACCTCCATTTTTCTTGTGGGTTACGCTTTATCTCTCTTTACCCTAATTTAATTATTAATTGTTCATATTTACTCCTCCTACATTCTATTTTTATATTCCAAAAATATTTACCTAGATTAATTCTACTTTCTTTGATGGGGAAATACATGTTTTATAAGGTTCCATACTCAATTCCTCCCGATAAGCAAGCCTGATTAAAGGGAACTTCCCAGTTTCTTACCCATTTTCAAGTACACTCCATAATCTATTTTAATTCACTGATATTTTTATAAAATATATCTTTTTATCATTAAAATATATCTTAGTTCATTTCTGGTTTTATGAAAAAAAATTATTCATTTGTCTTATTTAAAGACTCTTTTATATTTTCACTTAAACCACACTTAAGTGGTTGTCACAACCCGACCCAGTGGGGATTGAGCCGTGAATCCCCAAGCCGACCTCCATAGACCAGGGGAAAGAATCTAGTGCCAAGTAGGTTATCACACACATTGGATTTCTTATCCTAAGTTTCATCTATGCATAGACTCACATACACCTCCATGAAACAGTGTAGGGATATATAAACTGGAAAAAAAATGAATACATCTATCCCAAACCAGAGTACAGAAATCATAAATGGGAAAAATACATGTCCTCCAACACAAAACTATAAAATCGTGCGTCTAACCAGCTCATATTGAGGGGATCATGGTCAAATTCACCCACCGAAAAGCTCCTCAACCAAGCTCTAGTAATTATCCAGATCGATAAATCTCACTAAGCTTCGCCGGCTCCAAGACCTCCTAGGACTCCATCGAAAGGTCTCTGGTCTGCAAAAGACACAACACATGCAAAAAAATCCCATGTAGGGGTGAGTATAAAAATATTCAGAAGGCGTCCCAAAAACCCAAAATAAAAAGGAACAGCTAAAAAGAAACAATCCACTCAACCCGACTAGAGGGTACCCAAATGAGAGAGAAACTTCATCTCGAGATCATCCTCATCTATACACAACTAGTCATATTAAACCACCTGGTGTATCAATTGATATTTGATGTCACTATAATGAAACCCAAAAATACACAACCCAGATATACTCAACTCAGACTCCAAGCCTCATGAGGTCCCGACCTCATAACCAGTGACAGGTTCCTACTTGAGGTTCAAAGGCACACTCGACTAGGAGCAAACACTCCATGAGCCCTGTCATTTTAGATGAAACTCATCCAAGAGATACACTAAATTGGGCACAATCCTTCCATCCCTAATGTAACCTCTAAGAGATACCACTCAATCAGGTATCACAAAGTTGATGTCACAACACCACCATCTCGAAGGGGAATACATTTGAGAGAACACACTCATTGGATATCACCACTAAGAGTCACTCTAAAACTCAGTAGATCTTGATACATAGATATTTGATCATTCCCATTCCTGATGGGGGATTCCACTAACCCTACTGAGACTAGGAAAGGTCTCATCGCTTAGAAAGGGGAGACATCCTAGGATCTGATGGGGGACAATACGAACCCAATCTAGAAACCTATGAACCCAAACTCCTCGGATAGCGGATCACTCCTAGGATCTATTAGGGGATACCACAAACCCAATTCAGTAACCCAAAGATCTCTATCAGATAAGGGATCACTCCCAGGATCCACTGGGGGACACCACAACCTAATATGAAGTCTTGGAGATTGTATCACTCAGATAGAGGATCGTCACCTATGTAGTATTGGTCATAACAAGTCCACAAACCCCATCTAGTATAACACGTGAAGTAGGGTATCGTACTCATTTAGATACCACAAATCCTACATAAACCATCTGTTGAGTAGGGGATTGTATAAATGATTATGCTAAAACCCCACTAAATCATTCCACTATAAAGGGGATCGTACTATCGACGATGACTCAAACCCTGTAGGTCCATCCTGCTATATTGGTGATCATCGCCCATGTAGTGTTGGTCATGATGATACCAAGAACCCAATATAGGGAAATAATATTCCAGAGGATCTCACTCCATCCTCTCCAGAGGGATACAAAAACTCTAACATATACAATAGAGGAACACACCCTGACCTCTCCAGAGGGATACCACAACTTTATTCAAGATCATCCTATTGAGGGGATCACAATCCTATACCAAGGATTTAATTCCATGAAAACCCTCATAGGGATGATCCAAGGGAGATCACTCAACCACTATTGGTCTAAACATTGCTAACCTAAGAAACCCATAACATCACCTCAAATCATATCTTCTAGGCCCAAACTGAGGCCATCATTGCATTCTACATGGGAAACTACATAGAAATGGCTACTCACAAGACTAAATCTGATCCAAGAATAAGGAGATACAAAAGGTTAAAACTTCTCCAAGAAGATACTACACAGTGTGTAAGGGGGTCTACACAGTGTGTGGCCCTATCTAAACACCTAACCATGTCCTCTGACCCCACTAATTGGCTAGGCATGTGGGCCCACATGGCGTGTACCAGCGATGAACAACATGTATCACCTCACCCGATCCCTAGCCATGTATTTCCTTCACACAGATCAGCCATCCATGTTCACCACATGGTGTGTACCTCTACCCCTAGTACATGGAATTTCTCGGATACATGGCCCCTTCTCCATGTCTTTAGACCGTGTCCATGTCCGGCACCCCGAGCTCGTGTACTCTAGTTGTGTATGTCTTTATTCTTGAAGGGAATTACCCTGTGTGGCCTTTTCGAACCCTCCACACAAGGAAACCCCCCTCCCCACGAAGGGGCCACTCTGGAGAGAGCCCCATCCGGGAAGGATCCATTGCCAGCCGAGATGGCAGAGTGTCTCGGAGGGTGACAGCCCGATCGGAGATGGTTCTTCAAAGGAATCTGTCAGCACATTGGGTTGCGCCTCATTTTTTCCGCCCAGTTGAGACCGAGCGACCTGACAAGACGGGTGGATCCCGGGGGAGAGGATCTCCCCGAAAGCGGACACCCAGGATTCGATCCCTAAACCTCCCAAATAACAGCGTTGTTTTACCACTCTCCTTCACCACCACGCCACCACCGAAGTGGCACTCTGGTTGTGTATGTTCACACGTCTTCCCTAGCCATGCCCTCAGGCCACACGACAAGGGGTCACTACACGACGTGTAACCCCAGTACATATTGTGTAGTCCCCAAAACTCATCTTCCCCAAATGGTAAGAACACACGACGTGTTCCTTTGGTCTATATGCCGTTTAGATAGGAAAATCCATTGGAAATTCCCTACTAGCATCCTAGATTACCTTTTTTTCCTGAAACACACATATCGACCCTCAAGGGGTCCCTAGAAAACATCTAAGGGCTATAAAACCTTAAAACAATGCATAAAAAAGTTAATTGGGACTTAAAACTCAAACCCCCTACCTCATGGAGAAATTCCTAAGCTTCAAGGTCAAATCGACGCTTGGAAACTATTGTTGCATGATCTAAAGATTGATCATCATCAAGATATAAGATTGGAGACTCCTCGTTTCCTCGATTCGGTCCTTGGGTCATTCATCGATCAAAAGGGGGGAAGGGTATTTATATTCTCCTAGTGTGCGCACCAAAGGGGAGGAGAGGAGGAATACTGTTTTAATTTTATTAAAACAATATCTCCCACTTAACACCCTGCTGCCAACTCACCTTTGACCCGACACCTAGCGTCGATAATGTTTATATCGCACCTAGGGTAAACACAACATTCTAAACTCCACTACAGTCTCAGAAACACGATATGATACTCCACTAGAAAGTTGTTTCATGTTTTCAAAGAAATTGTGCACGCATGATAAAATGTATTTAAAATTTTTAAAATTTTTGTGTCGAGGATCTATGGACCCTAGGATCTTCTGTTGTCTCAACACTTGGCTTCTGAAATATTTGTAGGAATATTCCAAAGTCATATAGGGAAAAATATGAGTCACTAAATCATCCCCACCTTAAGTCTTTTCATCCCTGAAAATATAAATCCTGGGCATAAGGGAAAAGAAAATGAGCTCTCAACTGGGACTCCCAGCTAGTGATCTCACCAAGACCACCACAAAGTCCACCAAGGGTTCTCATGCTTCATATGATAACACACTAAGGGGAACCTCAAAGCTCAATCACACTTGATTCTAGATCAAAAAGTTTGACATCATGAAACAAAGCGAGCACGTGTCTCCTCAGCTGCGAAAGGTGGGAAAAAAACCAAACACCTGCTCCATCTACAGTCATGGGGTCTAGCGGTACACCACCTTGATAACCTGATTCAGAGACCAATGAAAACCTACTCTGAACACACAATTCAAAGGAACACATCCACCGCACCTTGATACTATCCTATTTGGGCAGCATTGACTCGCCCACATGATTTTGCACCACATCACAAGAATGCATCTTAGTGGGGAAAGTGTCTCTAATTTTTTTGAGTCTGAATCATCATCAAACCACACCACATCCTCCTAAAGTGCGTCACATACAATCTAAATCCAAATATGTGAGGGTACCAACAAACATAATAGGGCTTCCCAAGCATACACTGGGTCTTACCGGGGCCTTCGCGCAAACCACCAACACACAACCCCACCCTGAATACACAATTCATATAGATTCATCCACCTCACCTTAACACTATCCAATTTAGGCAAAACCAAATCACCCTCATGGTTTTACTCATTTCATAAAAATTCATCTCAGTGGGGTAAGGATCCCTCTTCCTTGTGTATTCGAAACTGCATCGATCAACACCAACACAAGGTCTTACCAACGCCCCGTGTCACCCTAAACAAACCTTGAGAAAGAAGCGGAAGGAAAATAGTACCTCATAACAATATCTATCACTACTACTATAGAAAATAGAAAACACACAAAGTGTACCTATAACCATCCTCTAAGACTATGATTCAAAGGTATTTGTGTCCTGCAGCTGACCTTTCCCCTATCCTCCAACTCCCTAATCTTGGCATGGACCACTTGGGGGTGGTGGTGGAAACTCATATTGTATTCCACCACCTACTGCTCCACCCACTCATCCACCACATCCACCATCCTATAGACCTCCATGCTCTAAATGTCGCCTCTATCAAGGTGGTTTTTCGACCGGCGCCCTCCCAGTAGTATGGCAGGTCGGAAAATCTCTAGCAAGATATCCCCGACCATCACAAGCATAAAACCACCTCTCATGAGGCTAACCAAAACCTGCCTGGAAGCTCTAAGACTTAGACCCTCTATCTTTGGATCACCTCTTGAAGAACCTCGAATGCCTGGATCCCTGATCCTACCATCGGCTAGCAGCTACCGAACAATTTGTCGAGGTCTCAGCTTCTGTGTGCCCAGCACTAATGGTCGGAGTCTTCTCAACTAGAAATCTATCCACCACCAGGGTAGGTTCTATCACTCCAACATAAGTGGGAATACATAATGGAACCAAAAATTACATGATATCCCAGTGTCGGCCATAATTGAAGGTTTTTTCTCTAAATAATGGATCTCAAACCATATATAGGGAGTAACGTGGTGGGTCTATAAACCTCACTAAAAACTCCTCCATAGTCATGTTATCTTTTTGAAGCTAAAAAAGCTCATGGATATGCACTGAACTCAAAGTGGATGGATAGAACTCCTCTATAAAGAGCTTATCAAACTCTGCCCAAGTGAGTGCCACCTCATCATGGGTATACGTCGCAAAACTCCACCATCTCTCATCCGAACCCTGTAGTAATCTCACCGCTAGGACCACCATCTGATCAGGAGGTGTCCTCATAAGTCGAAAAATGCATGTGACTACCTCAATCCATTCATCAGCTATATGGGGGTATGGATCACCCCAAAACCTTAGAGGTCGCTACCTCTGGAACTCATGTAGTGCACTCAGCATGTGTGCGTACTCGACTTTCACTTCCGGTACAACCTACTTCTCAACGGGTGGTGTCTCTACGGGTATACCAAACGAAGGTCCAACCTCAAAGATAGTGCCCTACACTGAATCCTCAACTAAGGGCAGATCGTCACTACAATCCCATAGTGGAACCCTATATGGCTGTCATCGTGGAGAAATTATGAAATAAAATCAAGATGCATCATGGTCAAAGAGTCTATCGGGGGAGCTGACTCAAGAAGTAAATGAAAAAAAACAAAAAATGAAACTCAATTCTATATGATTCATGTACCATTATTTCTCTACAACCAGTGTCCTAATGTTCCAAATCGAAAAGAAGGTTATCATATTCCAGGTGAATAGAAACGTCGACCACCACACCAGCACTGGAGTCTCTGGAGTGAAGGTTGAACTCGAAACACTAACATTTTCCCTTTACAACCCAAACCAAGCTCACGAAACTGCGGTCCCAAAGTGAAACCCACTCTAATACCACTATGTCATGACTTGACCGATCAGGGCTCAATTAATGACACCCCAAGACCGCCTCCATAGGCTAGGATCTAGCGTCTAGATCTGAGTGGGCACACACATGGGAGGCCTTAACCTAAGGTACCTATACACAAGCACCCACATACACCTCCATGAAACAGTATAGAGATTTGTAAACTGAAAGAAAATGAACGCATATCTATCCCAAACTAGAGTACATAAAGCATAAAAGGGGGAAATAAACACCCACCAAAAGAAAACTGTAAAAGCATTCAACCTGCTCAGATAGAGGGGATCGCTACCAAATGCACACGCCAGAAAGATCCTCGACCAAGCTCTGGTAAACACCGCGTTCAGTCAATCTCACTAAGTTTCGCCTACTTTGGGTCATCCTGGGACTTTATAGAAAGACCTATGGTCTTCACAAAACACAACACATGTGATAAAATCCCATGCAGGGGTGAGTGTAACAATACTTATTAGGCGCCCCAAAAAACTAAAAGAAAATGGATAAAATGAAAGGCAACAGTCTACTCGACCCAGGTAGAGGGAACCCAAATGAGATAAAAACTTCATCTCGAGACCATCCTTGGCTATAAATGACTAGGCATCTCATACCACCTGGTATTTCAACTGAGATGTGACAACATAGAAAGGAATCCTGGAAATACAAAACCCATATATACTCGACTTAGACTCCAAGTCTCATGAGGTCTCAACCTCATAGCCAGCGACAGGTTCCTACTCGAGGCTTAAAGGCACACTTGACCAGGAGCACACACTCCATGAGTCCTCTAATCCAAGATGACACTCGTCTGAGAGATATACTTCATCAGGCACATCCCTTCCATCCCTGATGGCACCTCCGAGAGATAACACTCAATCAGGTATCACAAAGATGATGGAACAACACTTCCATCCCGAAGGGGCATACATCCAAGAGAACCAACTCATTGGATATCACCACAAAGAGTCATGATGGAACTCATTGGATCTCGATACTCAGATAGGGAATCCAACCCATCCCTGATGAGGGATGTTGTAAACCCTATTGAACCCACAAAAGGTCTCATTTCTCAAAAAGGTGATCCCTCCTAGGATCTGATGGGGGTCACTACAAACATTTTCTGGAAACCAGTGAACCAACACTCTTCATATAGGGTATCACTCCTAGGATCTTCTAGGGGACACCACATACCCAATCTAGTAACCCAAAGATCTCTCTCGGATAGGGGATCACTCCCAGGATCTGATGGGGGACACCACAATCCAATCTGACATCTTGGAGATCGTATCACTTAGATAGAGTATTGGCACCTGTGTAGTATTGGTAACGATGATTCCACAAACCCCATCTGGTATAACATGCGAAGTAGGGGATTATACTCCCAACAATACCAAAAATACTATATAAAACATCTGATGAGTAGGGGATCGTATAACCGATGATTCTACAACCCTACTAAAATTGCACGCTACACAGGGGATCATACTCCCGATGATGCCTCAAACCCTACAGAGCTATATTTCTAGATAGGGGGTCGTTTCCCATATAGTGTTGGTCATAATGATAGCAAGAACTCAATCTAGGAAAATGATATGTCATAAGATCCCGCTCCAACCACTCTAGAGGGATACGATAACTCTAACAGATACAATAGAGGATCCCACCCTAACCTCTCTGAAGGGATACCACAACTCTATCCAATCTCACCCTATCGAGGGGATCACAATCCTATACCAAGGATTTCATGCCACACAAACCATCATAGGGATGAACCAAGGGTGCTCACTCAACCATTGTTGGTCCAAATGTTTCCAACCCAAGAGACCCACAACATTGCCTCACCCCACATCTCTTAAGCCCAAACTAAGGCCACCGTCGCATTTTATGTGGAAAAATTCTTAGGATTGGCTACTCGTAAGCCTAAATCTAATCCCTAAAGAATGAGATATTAAAGGTGGAATCACCTCTAAGAGGAGACTATACGACATGTAAGGGGGTCTACATGGTATGTGGCCCAGCCTAAACACCCGACTATGTCCTCTAACCACACAACTTGGCTAGGAATGTGGGCCCACGCGGCCTGTACCGATGTTACATGGTGTTTCTTGCCTCACATGGAAAACAATAATGTATTTTATTCACACGACTTAGTAAGACATGTTCACCACATGACATGTACCCCCCCCCCCCTCGGTACATGGCATGTCTTGACCATACAACCCCTTGTCCATGTATTTATCCTGTTTCCATGTCTGGCGACCCTTGTTCATGTACTCTAGTCATGTACATTCACACAGCTTCCCTGGACATGTCCTTAGGCCACATGACATGGGGTCACTTCACGGCTTTTAACACCAATACATGGCGTATAGTCCCCAAAACTCATCTTCCCAAAGGGGAAGAAAAATGGCATATTCATCTTGTCTAAACACCATTAGACAAGAAAATTCATCAAAAATTCCCTACAAGAAGCCCGAATCACCCTTGTTTCCCCGTAACACACGGATTGACCCTCAAGGGGTCCCTAGAAAGCATCTAAGGGATCTAAAACCTTAAAATGGTGCATAAAAAAGAGAATTAGGACTTAAAACTCAAACCACATACCTCATGGGAAAATGTAGAAGCTTTCAAGGTCGAATCAGTGCTTAGAAGTTGTTGATGCATGATCTGGGAGTGATCGATGTCAAGATCCAAGATCAGAGGTGCCTCATTTCCTCAATTTGGTCCTCAAGTCGTTCATCATTCGATGGGGGAGAGGGGGATTCAGCTCCTCCTGGAGTGCACACCAAAGGGGTGGGGGAGTAGGAATATTACTTTAATTTTATTAAAACAATATCCCCCACTTAACACCTCACTGAAAATTCGCCTCCAACCCAACACCTAACACCGAAAAAGTTTATATTGCGTCTAGGATAATCACAACATTCTGAACTCAGTCATGGTCTCAGAAATCTGATTTGAGACTCTTCTCGAGAGTTACTCCACATTTTCCAAATAAATTTTTCACACGTAATAAAATATATTTAATATTTTTAAAATCACAGCTCTGAGGCTCTCCAGACCCTAAAATATTGCATCGTCTCAGTACTTGGATTTGGAAATATTTGTAGGAATATTTCAAATTCATACAAGAAAAAACTCAAGTCACTACAGTGGATCATTTCTAAATTTTCTTAAACACTCTTTTTACATGTTTTCACTTGGACACCTTTATGATATGATGATTTGTTATGTTTTGTGACATGGTTACGATACCCATTTCTTTCCATGGGTAACCATTATGTTAATTTATTATGATAAATGAGTTTGATCTCTTATGATACCATCTACAATATTTTATTGAATGTTTTATGATCATTTTGACTGGGAATGTACTATCTTGATATCATTTTCTATATTACTCTGGATAGTTTGTGATTATGTTTACCGATTGGAGAAATTATTTACATTTCATATTATAGTATCAATATGAAGGTATATGTTGATTATGTTTCACCCCTTTCATATGAGAAATGAATTGGACTTAGTAAGTGTCAAGCAGGGCTCACTCTAGCCCCTCGACGCATCGGTAGGTCTCATGAGACAACCTAGATCATGTTTTGGCTGAGGCCTTACCCATTTATGTAGAATTCTTAGATGAGTCCTTGATGGTGTGTTTATGATATATTTATTATACATCCCCTCATTATGATAATATTTATTGATAATCCATGTGATTGTTTGACTATTATAATATTCATGGTTAAGTATCATTCGTATGTTATTATTTATATGGAATTATTTGATCATCTTTTATTACTATCATATTATGCTCAAGTTTATGTTTTAATGGAATGTGTTATTAGTTATCCACCTTGCCTTATTGTTTATATTTATTTATGATATCTTTCGTTGTATTAGTTACCCTTGCTGAGAATTTGAACTCACCCCTTTCTTCTATTTTATTTTTCCCCAAGATGCTAAGATGTATATTATGATTGACATGCAGGGATAATCTAGAAGAATAGGGATGTTTCCAAATGAGTTTCTATGTTGTATTTCATTTCAAGTTTTAATGTAACAATAATGTTTTTATATAGTTTTCCAAAACTACTAAACTATTCGGTCCTTTGGGATGTGATCGCGTGTTCATAGTACCAATGTAATAAAGTAAGGTACCAGCTCTAGGCTACTAGGGTTGGGGTATTTACACAACACATGTGAAAAAATACAATGCAGGTTTGAGTATATACATATCCTATTATATTATCCAAAGACCATAAAGGGAGCAATAGAAAGTTTCAATAGTCATCTTGACCCGTAAAGAAAGAGGGTAAATAAAACGCCAATAGATATGCTCATAATGAAACCCAAGCGAGAGAGAAATGGGATCTTCATCTCCACAGCTGACCTAAGAATGATGAGTTGGCCTTCAACTCCAAAAATCCATCTTTGATGACCAACACCATACACAAAGAAGAATCCTTTGAAGAACGGTCATTACTCAATGATCTGTTATCATTCGTCAACGTCTTTCCTCCTTGGCTCATCTAATACCCCAGGGTTATGCTGCTAACCTTGGAGATTCATCATAGCGATGTATTTATAGAGGATAACTTGGTTTTGGTTAATAAATGAATTAAACAAATTAATCATTTAATTTATTTAACACAGTGGTCAATGGTCACTTTTAACTGAACATCTGACGCTGAACAACTATAAGTCACTCATAGGGCAAACCCTGCGTTCCAGAATCAACCATGACCTCAAATTTCCCATCTGAGGTCCTGATCAACAAGAAAGCCATTTATTCTGTAAATATGTGCATGTGTGCTTTAATATATATTAATATTTTTAATATCTTAATGTCAGGGTCCTGCAACACTCAATCACATCGCCAACTCTAAGGAAAAATCTAGTGATATACATAGAGATGTTCAAAGGATCGAATAACAAAAACCGAAGTCATTACATTACCCTATGTACACACCGTGTACTTTTCCCAGGAACTTCCACCTTGTGTATATCTTTTTGGGAGACTCAGATTTGGGCATGTGAGCAGTCTATTCTGAGTGGATTTCCACATAGGATGTGATTGTAGCCTTAATTTGGGAGACATAGATACGGCATGAGGTGTTACGAGAAGGACGCTTCTTTCAGTGACATTTGGCAGTGATCAGGTTGTTCATCGTAGAGATGCTGGGGTCGATACTCCCCTATCGCACTAGGGCACGGATCCCCTATACTCTTTACATGGGTAGAGTCGATACTCCCCCCATACTATAGAGGGTATGGGTCATCTATCTTTGGAGTGGTACTCCTCTGTCATCGAGATCCGATGGGGAGCGATTCCTCTACTAGAGTTAGTGGCTCCCTCGACTGTGGGTCATTGTGGTGAGGTGTGGGTCTTCTACACTGATTCTGGTGAGGTTGGGTGTGGCGTCGGGCATCAGAGGTGGACCTTTGGGAGATGCAAGCTGACTCATCATTCTTAGTCGGTTGTGGAGATAGAGATCTTATTTCTCTCTTCACTTGGTTTTCTTTTGAGCGCATCTTATGTTGGTTTCCATACTCTCTTGCTTTATTAGTTGAGGTGACTTTGGATTCTTTCTATTGCGCTTTTCTTGGTTTTGGAACATTCTACTAGGTATTTATATTCTCGTCATTGCATGGGTTTTGTCACCATGTGTTGTGTCTTATGCATACAACAAGAAGATTGGTGGCAACCTTGGTGGTCTTGGTTTCGATGGAGTTTAGTGGTTCTTAGTGCTAGTCGTGTTCGGTGGTCGGCCTTGGAGATTGTGAGTCGAGCCCTCTTCAGTCTTTCCCTTTTCCAATTTTTGTTGGTTTGTGACCTCATTTATGGTTGTTTGTGTATTTTTCACGTTGTTCTCTTTTACATTACGTTGTTGTACTTTGATGTATTTCCTAGAAGTTGTCACATGCATGTTTTACACTCTAGATGTTTCAATCTTTTATTATATCTGTGCATTGTTGCATGGAGTTGGTTGTGTGCGTGCATATACATACTTTAGGATAAGGTCTCTCATTTCAATGTTATGACTACTCGGCACTTCTTGTGAGCCCCTGGCCTATTAGAGGCGGGTTTGGGGTGTCACACTCACCTTACCGCCAATCAGGCAAACCTCGGTGGGTTGGGTCGTGACACAAACAGTTTATCCAATAACTCTAGGTTGAACTTTGTATTGTATCTTGATATTAAACTTCTCTCATTTAGTACATCTCCTTTTTACTTTTATCACTTTTTACAAAGACGTACAAACTTGGCTTGTATCGTGATAAACTTCAGGATGTTAGGAATTTGAAGAAGATCATAGCATCGTCTTACTTTGTAAGAAAAGTTTCCTAACATAATTAAGTAAACTTTCTTACACTGCATTAGGGAAGTTCCTTAATTCTCCTCACAAACTTCTCCAACTTTATTCATTAATTTTTACTAGAAACCCATATTGTTCTATTGACAACAAATGCAACCAAACATACTTTGGCACAACAATATTTTTATGCTTGTTTCTTATTTATTAATTAATTTTATTTACATATAGTTATGTGGTTCCTTGTATTATTAGGGTTGGGTTATATATAACATTCATCATGGAAAGTAATTTGTTCAGACACTTATACCTCCATGATAGATTATTGATGACATCGGCAAAATTCCACTTAGTCATGCACTCATCCCTTACATGCACAACTCGTGTATAAATTTATGATGTAGGGAATGAATAATATCTCTTATTCCATCGCATTGGATAGTAGATAAGGGGTACAATTATGTGGATAACAATTAAAGTGGTTTATTTTCATGTTGCATTCTTTTGATGTTTAGAGTTCTATGATGGGATGAGTTAAGGAGACCATTGTTGACATTTCCATATCATTGGTTACTTCAATCACAGAAAAATTGTGTTTCTTAGTCAACATGATGTAAAAAACCTGACTAGTGCCGCATATATGTATTATATATGTACACTAGATATATGACATACAACAAACATCTTTGATTCTATGTCTTTATGAAGAGTTTTGTGGTTGATTTATCATAGTAGTTGTTAATCCTTGGTTTGAGTAGTTAACCTTTGGTGTTAAAAAATTAATGTCATAACAAATATTTGCAATTATTTATAGAGTTGTATGGTAAGATAAAGAACAAAACAATTGTTTTTTGTTACTTATTGAGTTAGTTTACATAAAAAAAATTTGTTAAGTGGTATTTTTTATTTTTTAATAGAAAATAATGTTTTATGCATTTATTAACAATTTTAGAAAAAATAAGCCCTGAACACTTATTATGTTTTATTTTAATTTTTTTAGAATAAATGTCTTATTTCACAAAAATAAAGCAAAAAACAAAGTTGTGATTTTATTGAGATTTTTAAATATAAAACTATGACCAATGTAAATGTCCTTTTCTAAAAAATATTCTGATCCGTGTTATTTTTATTTTTTTAAAAAATATGGACATTCGTCATTTATTTCTATTGAATGTTTTAAAACTATAATATTATTAATGATGGAATCAAGATTTAAAATTTTGACATTAATTTGAATGGTCATATTCTCTAATTGTTGGGATTAGAGATTTATGTCGCCTTGATCGTCGAAATTACGTAAAGTTTATATCCTTTGAAAAGGGGCGCACGCTTTAATTTAAAGTGGGCGAAAGTTTTATTATTTCTGCCGTTCGCAATAAAAAAAACCCCTTACCACCGAAATATTTATTGACTTTTAATTTGGACAGCGGTTAATCTAATTTTCATAGAATTAGAAAGCAAATTAGAAACCTATTTAATATTTCGGTCATGTTGGAATTGGCCTGTTAAGATATCCGGTAAAGTAAAACCCAATTAAAATAATAATTATCAACACATTATCTAAATATTTTTAAATGAAAATAAAAAAATTAAATATTTTTACATAATTTGTGATTTATTGATATAAATCTTTTAAATGAATTTTAAAATTTTATATCGAGTATTTTTTTGAGAAAAGATAAGGTATATTACTGAATCAAACCAGGTCTACAAAGCCAATCAGAAAACTAATCCATCCAACAGTGATCATCCCAATATTTCCCAAAAGGAGCCAAACAATGAAATATCGACACATTAAATTCCTACCGGACAACTCCCTTAACCATTCAGTTGATTTTGGATAGTGGTTAATAGAATTTTAATATATTTGGAGTAGTAAATTTGACACTTGTTTTATATCTAACTTGAGTTCATCTAATCCACGTAGGATACTCAAAATTCATATTTAATCTGCTCAATTGGCATAAAATGTACATTTTCTCTTTGATGATAAAGTTATAAAATATTTTTCTTTTATTTTCTTTTGTCCATATTAATTTTATAAACGATCTTTGATTGAGCAACCGATTGAACCCAAAACGTATTGTTGAAGTGTGGACCTGAATATTGATGAGGATGATAGGGAACAAATAGTGTAAAATAAGTAGAGAAGACAAAAGCATGAATGGCCAAAAAAATTATATTCCATCATCATATGGACACAAACACATATATTTACTGTGAATGTAATGAATGGTCTAGATTATTCCCAACGATTAGAATTCTAAGGTTTTGAGTAAATAGGGTTGACCATAAGAAAGGTTTATTGGGAATGATGAGAGATAATATTACTGAGATTATGACGTCCACATAAAAAAAATATAATTCCTAACACTCAACATTGGATGTCATAATGTTGTGAAATCTCATATAATATTCATTTGAAAACCCCCATACCCATTAAAACCATTATCGAGAAAACCAAGTAAACCCCTTTTTTTACAAAAGAAGGAAATTATATTAATTATGAAAATCAGGAGTAACAAGATCAATCATCCATGAAGGGAATTAATAAGCCAAAGGTGATTTTCTCCAGACGTGCAATGAGAAGCCAACTGATGAGTACCTTCATTTCCCTCCCTTTTGAAGAATGAGAACGAGCAAGCTGCGAATCTGCGGTTGAGAGATTGAATTTTCCTTATGAAGAAGCTATAAGATTGGAAGCCGAATTCATTTGTGTTGATGATGTTGATGATATTGAGACAATCACATTCAAGATGTATAACATTTCATCCAATAACTTTTGCGAAGTTCAGACCAGCAAGGAAATCACGACCTTCAGCAACAGCGGGCTCCCAGAAAGCATGAATCAGATCCTATCTAGCCGCAATGATCTTGCCAATGTGGTCACGGACCATCAATCCAATTCCAACAAATCCACTCTTGGATAAAGAATCACCGACATTGATTTTAAAGATCCCTTCTGGAGGGGGATTCCATCTCGCTTCAGCTGATCGGGAATCAGAGAACACATTCTGGTCAGGGTCTCGGTTCCACCCATCATTCCAAGAAGTTGCACATTCAATCTAGAAGCCACAGGGTTTTGAGGTGTAGTTAAAGATGAAATCATTCTGTCTAACCAATAAGATCCAAGCCATAATGCATAAGGAGGCTACATTATCAGCAGTAAAATGTGGAAGACCACATCATCGGCAGTGATGGGAGATCTGGCGCCACATCAAGCATAAGCTCCGTAACAGATCCCCAAGCAAGCCAAACCTCCATGACCCCTGAACAATGAATGATAACATGCAAAGGGGATTCCGTATCATTCGAGCAAAGGGGGCATAATTGGTTGTCCGTGATATGGCGGAAGAAGAGAAAGTCCAAGGTGGGAATGATACATGAACAAATCTGCCACCAGAAGTAGCGGATCTTTGGGGGGACATCCAAGTGCCAAAGAATATTTCAAAGCCCCTCTCTAACATCAATGTGACCATCAAGAGCAAGTTTGTAGCTTGATCTCACTGAGTAGGATCTTGAAGTCTCATGGCTCCGAAAAAGACAGTCATGTCCTGCATCCATCACACAAGGAGTGCTAAGAATGATCGTTCTATCCTTTTCATTAAACCAAGAGTTAATTTTATCCAAGCACCAACCGGAACCAGAATCATCAGACAGGCAGTGGACGGTGGCCTCCTCGGATCCAGGAAAGGTAGGGGAAGTAGACATCATGCTATCTTTGTCAATCAACCAAGGATCCTTTCAAATATTGATTTTTGTTCCATCCCAAATCCGCCAGCCAGTTAAACGTCCTCTCCCGCTCGTGAGAGGTTTCCTCCTAGGGTTTTCCTAGGTTCGGCCTCTTCTTGGTTCTCCCATAATCCGGCGTTTCCTTCGGTGGCGATTCACGTCTGCTCCGAGTGTCCTTCGCGTTCTGAGGCTCGTCTTCTCCAAGCGTTCCTCTTGAACAGATTTCTGTGGACGGGCCTCATCAATCCGCGGGATTTCTGGCACGGTTGCATTTTTTTTCTAGCGACGGTGCGGAGGCTGTGTGCTCGATCTCTTCCGAGCGACTTCAGATCAACTCCGTTCGGTTGCTTTCGAAGGATTGACCGGATTCAACAGCGTCTGGTTGCTCACCCCCATCAGATCGGCTTCAGACCGACTCCCGGGGGTTCGCTGTGCGTCGGACCGACAACAGATATGCTTTTGGGGGCCGGACTCGCGAAGGAGAGTGCTCGCGCAGAGAGGGCTCACGAAGGGCGGGTTCGCGGAGTAGGCGGTTCGCGAAGTGCACAGTGGGTAAAGATCCCAGTTCGTGAAGGGGTGTCTTTGCGTTAATTTCTTTTTTGCAGTGGAGTGGGTGCAGGGTGTGCGCGCGAAGGGCGGGTTAGCGAAGTGCACTGTGGACAATGAACCCAGTTCGCGAGGGGGGTGTCTTCGCGCAGCCTTTCCTTTGCGGTCAAGTGGGATCCATAAAGGAGGCAAAGGGGTGCACCTTCTAGGGGGTTTTGCTGGCAAATGAGCTCTTTTTGCAACAACAAAAAAAGAAAAAAGAAAAAAAAAGGTTTTTGTGGCGTCCCTTTTTCCTGGTTTGCGGTGGATTTGACCCGCGGTGGCAGTGGGATTTGAAGGCTTTTGAGGAGGTTTGGGCGGGAGCACAGTGCGTGTCAAGCTGGTTCGCGACTTGGCGTTGGTTCGCCGAAGGTGTTGGTTTGCGATCCGAAGGTGGTTTGCGTTCTGGCGCGGGTCCGCGAAGGCGCTTGGCCGTGAAGGTTCAGGTGTGTGGTAGCTCAAAGCGCGGTGACTCTTGAGGGGAGCCCGGGGACGAAGGGGTTTGTGGTGACGTGGGAAGTTCTCAGTTTCAGTTAAATGGAGCAGGACCTAATGAATCGCTGGCGGAACCTCTCGTTAACTGATAAAGAAAAATCGGTAATTGCTACATGGAAGAGTGAAGATGTGTTTCTCTCAAAGTGACTATCCTTTCTTATAGTTGGAAAATTTATAGCAAAAATGTCCTTCAACCAGGGAGCACTGAAAAATACTCTGCAAAATATCTGGCTATTGGAGGACGACGTTGCTATAAGAGAAGTGGAAGCGGGACTCATAGTCTTTGAATTCTTTAATGAAGGGGATAAATTAAAATTCCTCAAAGGTCGACCATGGTCCTTTGACAACCAAATCATTCTCATGGAGGATCTTAAAGGCGAAGAAAATTTTCAGTCAGTTAATCTATCTTGCTCACCTTTCTGGATTCGAATTAGAGGAATCCCTTTTCATGGTAGAACAAAACGTGTTATGCGTGAGATTGGAGGACGCATCGGTTCATTTCTAGAATGGGACCGGTCTGATCCAATTCACTGGGGACCTTTTGTGCGAATCAGATCTTCGATGGATGTTGCACAACCTCTTATGCGAGACATGTTTTTGACAATTGAGGACTCAGACGCCTGGATTTCTTTTGAGTTTGAAAAGCTTCCTATTTTCTGTTTCTTTTGTGGGTGCCTCAGACACTTGGAAACGGCATGTGAGGCGAAAAAGGAGGATGGACAGGGCAATGTTATTTTGCAATACGGTCCCTGGCTCCGTGCAAAAACCTCTGGGGCGGGTTTTATTTCCGAAGTTGAAAAACAACAGGACCGTGACAAACTAGCGAAGGCTCTTAATGCGCGGGCTGAACAAACTCATACTAATATAATCATGCTTGGGCCGCCAAATATTTCTTCTGACAGTCATGTGGTTCAACGGGCGGAAGGAAGGAATCTGAACGGGCCACAGATCTCGGTCGAGTCGAGGGATCAACACATGAGTCAAGGGCAGGGGCCGACTGCCCCCCCAAGCCAGACCACAACTATTTTGAAGGCCATTTCCTCCCCATCAGCTAGGCTGCAACCAAACTGCAAGGAACCACCAGACCCAGGCTCAGGGGTACAATAGCTATGCAATGACCCACCAGACCCGATTCTCAGTTCAGATGATGCTGCTCCCAGTGCTACCCCTCAGGTAGTAAATGATATGATGGGGATCACGTTGACAGGTACTATAAATCATCGGACGTGGAAAAGAATGAGTAGCGGGGATAAGGGTGTGGATCCCCCCAGTTCACAGCACATAGACCAAAAACGTCGATTGGAGGCATCTCAAATGACTGAGAGCCTTCCAAAGAGGTGGAAAATGGAAGATGACGGGCAGGTAGTCGAAGTTTCAGAGGCGGCGGTGGGTGTGTCCCAGCCCCTCCTAGGGAAATTAAAATCTTATGCTGGAACTGTCGGGAGCTTGGCAATCCCCGAACGGTTCGCGTTCTCCATCACTGGAGTTCCAAATTTCGCCCTGACATAGTTTTTGTATCCGAAACTATGTTGGATTACAAGGATGCGAACCTTATAGGCTGGAAGATTGGGTTCAAAAACATCTTACCCATTGGAAGACAGGGACACTCAGGTGGACTTTGCCTCTTGTGGAAGGAGGACCTTGGGGTCAAGATCTCTAATTACTCAAGTAACCACATTGCTGTGACAGTTGCTGGCCCATGGGCTCCTCCTTGGTCATTTGTTGGGTTTTACGGGTGGCCGGGTGGGCAGGATAAACACAGATCATGGGCCCTTTTGAAGCGACTGTGAGACTCCCTCCCTGGCCCTCTTCTGATGGGGGGGGGGATTTTAACGAGGTCCTTTATCCCCATAAAAAAGAAGGGGGACGTGTGAGGAGTGGTGCTGCGATGAACTATTTTAGGATGTCTCTTGTTTCGAACTCTCTTCATGACCTTGGGTTTTCTGGCTCGCCATTTACCTGGCATCGAGGTAGGTCAATGGAGAACCACCTGGCGGAAAGGTTAGACAGATTTGTTGGGAATGATGAGTGGACCTCTCTCTTCCATGCCTTCTCTATTGTCCACCTGCCCCCCGTCTCCTTTGATCACTACCCAATCATGTTGTCAACAGTCTCACAAGGGCAACAGAGGGGACCTGAGCGAACCTTTTGCTTTGAAAGTATGTGGCTCCAAGATAGTGACTATGAAAAGGTGGTTCAAGCAGCTTGGGAGGGATCGAATCGGTGCATCATGTCCAACTTCCGCATTGTTTCATCTTGCCTTCAGAAGTGGAGCTCAACTAGGTTTGGTAACTTTGACCGACGTGTTAAGGAGGCGGAGAATCAATTAAAGTGACTCCACTCATATCCTTGTTGTGGCCCTGTCCTTAGAAACATCTCTGTGGCAGAAAAAAATCTTAATGCAGCTCTGAGGGAGAAAGAGAGTTTTTGGTTCATTCGGGCACGGGAGGCCCATATCAGAGATGGTGATCAGAACACCAACTTTTTTCACCAACGAGCGTCTATGAGGAGAAGAAAGAATAATATTTCTCATCTAGAGGACCCCACTGGAAGAGTTGCGCATGACATAAATGGCATTCACTCCATTATCCTGAACTTTTTCAGCAACCTCTATTCAGCATAAAGTATCAACACTCCCTCATGCTTGATTGGATGCATCCCAAAGTTGGTTACAGAAGACATGAACCGGTACCTAGAAAGCGATTTGTCTGAGAAGGAAGTGCTTGGGGCCCTGCATCTTATTCACTCTACCAAGGCTCCGGGGCCTGATGGGTTTCATGCTCTGTTCTTTAAATGCTTTTGGCATATTGTGGGGCCTGATGTGGTAGCCCTAATGAAGGAGGTGTGGGCTGGAAAAGCCTCTCTTGAATCCCTGAATGAAACTCTTATTACTCTTATCTCCAAATCCCAGTGCCCTCAGAAAATCTCAGAGTTTCGGCTAATCAGCCTGTGTAATGTGATTTACAAGATTTTCTCCAAAATCATGGTGGCCAGACTGAGGAATTTTCTCCTGCTGCTTGTCTCAGATAACCAAAGTGCTTTCGTTCCAAAGAGATCTATTACGGACAATGCTGCCATTGCCTTCGAATTATTCCACTCTATGAAAACTCGCTCCTCATCCAAGCGTGGCACCATGGCAATGAAACTAGATATGGTGAAAGCTTATGACAGAGTTGAATGACCTTTCCTCGAACTTGTTCTATCCAGGCTGGGCTTTGGGATGAAATGGATCTCTAATGTCATGAATTGTGTTACATCTGTCTCCTACAAAATCAATATTAATGGGGTCCCTTCAGTGAGCTTTAAACCGTCAAGAGGCTTGAGACAAGGGGACCCCTTGTCACCTTAACACTTCATTCTGGTGGCAGATGTCTTTTCTCATCTCATCCTGAAGGCGGCCGATCAAGGTGTTATCCATGGTGCTACGGTATGTAGAAATGCCCCCCATATCTCATCTCTTCTTTGCAGATGATAGCCTGCTTTTCGCCCGTGCTACCCTGCAAGAATGCAGTGCAGTGCTGAATATCATCAATCTGTATGAAAAGGCCTCTGGGAAACGTCTCAATGCTTCGAAATCAGAGTTATCTTTCAGTAAAGGCGTCCCACAAGCTAAGAGAGAGGATTTTCAGCAAATGTGTGGGTTTCTGCGGGTTGATAAGCATCCCAAGTACCTTGGCCTCCCGACCCTGGTGGGTAGGTCGAAGAAACAAGTTTTCGGCATGATTGTGGATAGGGTGGATAATCTGATTTGTCTTTGGTCTAGTAGGAATATTTCCAAGGCGGGAAAGGAAGTTCTTGTGAAGTCAGTGGCCTAATCAATCCCTTCTTATGCTATGTCGCTGTTTAAATTCCCAAAACCTCTTGTGGATCAAATCCACTCTTGGTTGGCCAATTTTTGGTGGGGCTCCCATGAGGGCAAACATAATTCCCATTGGATGTCTTGGGATAAGCTATGTGTTTCAAAATTCTGTGGCGGCCTCGGCTTCCGAAATCTCAAATGGTTTAATGAGGCTCTTTTGGAGAAGCAAGGATGACGCCTTCTTTCCCACCCAAATGCCCTATTCTCAAAGGTGATATGAGCTAAGTACTTCCCTCATTCTGACTTCTTGCATGCTCAGTTGGGGCCACGACCAAGTTTTTTGTGGAGAAGCATTTGGGGAGGAAAATCTCTCATTGATTTGGGATGCATGTAGAGAATTGTTGATGGGAATAATATTAACATTTGGAATGATCCATGGCTGGAAGATGGCGTCAATCATAAGGTTTCCTCACCGATTGTTCCTGGTTCTGAAGATGCAAGGGTACGTGACCTGCTTGATGACTCACTTGAGGAGTGGGATCGGGAGAAGCTTTGTTGCTGGTTTAATGAGGTGGATCGTCAGCTCATCCTGAGTATCCCTCTCACACCAGGAATGGGTTTTGACCAGATTTTTTGGACTGGGGAACCTCATGGGAGATATTCTATTCATTCAGGTTACAAATTGAGGGTCCAAGGATTGGCCCAGGTCTCTACCGATAATCGGTGGAAGTGCCTCTGGTCCCTCACCGCTCCCCCTAAGGTGAATTTTTTTTGGTGGCAGGTATGTGCTGGGGTTCTTCCAACCCATGACTTTCTGGTGCAACGACATTTGGTGGAGGATGACACTTGTCATTTGTGCCTCCATGAAGTGGAATTCCCTTTGCATGCAATTCTTTCCTGTAAGGGGGTGGAAGGGGTGTGGAAGGTTTGGAGGCCAGATTTTGGTATTTTCTTTGATTTTTTAATTGTGTTGGTCCCAAACCTTACTAAATGAGTGTCTTCTCTGGAACCAAGAGTGGTGGGGCTGATATGTACAATTTCTTGGTTGGTTTGGACTCAACGGAATGAATGCATTTTCCAGATGAAGGTGACCCCTGATCACCTATGGGTGGATAGTGCTTTGGAGTGGATGAATGGTTGGAATAAAAGTGATGAGGGGCATCCTTTGAGCCACAACCGACAAGCGACTCCTATTTGGTCTCCCCCCCTGAGGGTTTCTTTAAGATTAATACAGATGTTGCTGTCTCTTCTCATTCAAGGGTCGGTATTGGACTCATTGCTCATAACAGTGTTGTACAGATTGTGGAAGCTCATTGTAGGGTAGTGCCTAACTCATAGAGCCCTGTGGTGGCTGAAACCTCGACCACCCTCCAGGGGCTTCTTTTTACCCGTTCAAAATGTTGGCCCAAGATTCTGGTGGAATCTGACTACCTCGAAGTGGTGAACGCGCTCTCAATAAAAGATGAGGATTCCCAGCCTTATGGCCTCATCCTGAGGAAGATCTGGTCCCTGACCAATAGATTCGATGCATGTAAATTTTCTTTTATCAAAAGAGATGGTAATTCAAAAGCCCATCGTTTGGCATGTTTTGGGAAATTTTGGGGTGATCATTTTTGGGTGAACTCGTTCCCTGATTGGCTTTGTAATTCTGGTTTCCTTGATCAGTAATTTATCTTTTCCTTCAAAAAAATCCACCAGCTAGTTCCTTTGTCACATAATTTTTATGAACCTCAAATACCTCTCCATAGGAAGCTAGGGTGGGGGCCCAGTGAGGAGTTCCAGAAGTTAGAGCGAGGAAAATATTTTTCTTGAAGAATCCTCACGCAAAGAGATGAAGGTTGAGTCAGGTGGCGCCATCCCTACTTAGCCAACAGCACATCATTAAACAGGCCGAGGTCCCAAAAGCCCATACCACTGCCCGCTTTAGGGACACAAAGTGAGTTCCAGGCAATCCAGTGAATTTTGTTCCTCCGATTACAATGACCCCACCAAAAATTGGTAATACGAGAGTGAATCTAGTCAACAATCACACCAGGAAGCTTTAACAGTGACATAATATAGCTAGGGATAGACTGAAGAGCACCCTTGATGAGAGTTTCTTTTCCTGATTTAGAAATTCTAATCAGAGACCATTCCTGAATTTTTTTCTCAATTCTGTCCACATTGGATGAGAAAATGTCTTTTTTTTGACCGGATTACCATCGTTGGAAGTCCAAGGTATTTATTATGTTTTTCGACCATCTGAATTCCTACAGTGAGACAAAGTTCCGCTCTCTTATTCGGTGGCACGCCTGAATTGAAGGAGATTTCTGATTTGGAATAATTAATCACCTATCCCAAAGCTCTCTCGTAAAGGAGAATCACATTGAAATTGGAGAGGCATTCATTATGTGTGGCTCTTGAGAAGAGAAGAGAGTCATCCGCAAAAAAAGAGATGAGAGATAGGCGGGCTAATCTGGCACACCTTTGCCCTGTGAATCAAGTTAGAGGAAGCTGCCGTAGACATGAGGTTGGAGAAAACATCAACCACCAAAATGAAGAGGAAGGGGGAGAGAAGGTCACCTTGGAGCATGCCTTGGGTGGGAGAAAAGCCTTGTGCGAGTCCACCATTAATATTGATCCTGAAAGAAATAGATGAAACAATGCATGATCATATCAATCCATTTTTAACAAAAACCCATTTTGGTTATAACAAACCGGATGAAATGTCATTCTACTATATCATACACCTTAGTCATATCCAGTTTCTAGGCCATAATTCCTATTTTCTCCACTGAGTGTGTTTTCATTGAGTGGAACAGTTTATGGGCTACAATAGTATTATCCGTGGTGAGCCTTTTCACGACAAAAGCACTTTGATTTTCAGAGATAATGGAAGGAAGCCACCTGCGTATATGGTTGACTAAAATCTTTGAAAAAAATTTATAGGAACTGTTGCATAAGCTAATTAGCCTGAAATCTGAAGCTGGGAGGGGTTTCTTTATCTTTGGAATGAGGGTTAAAATGGTCTCATTGAGAGAGAGAATATTAATTTTCCCTTCCCAAATATCTTTCATAAGATTAGAAATGTATGGACCAATAATGTGCCAGTATCTCTTGAAGAAGAGAGCATGAAAGCAATCGGGGCCTGGGGCTATAGTAGAATGGATATGTTTCAGAGCCCGTAAGATCTCATCATCCGAAACCTCTTTTTTGAGTTGTTGGTTCATTGCATCAGTGATCACCGGTTTAATGCATGCTTCCACCTCAACCAATACAGTGGAGTCCCCTGTAGAATAGAGTTTTGGAAAATGACTAGAAATAATGTCATGGATTCCTTCAAGATTGGATGCAGTTCTACCATCAGGATACAAGAGGCTAGAAATAGTGTTTTTTCAGCACATGGCAGAGGCCTTCTGGTGGAAGTAATGCATGTTGGCATCCCCTTCTTTTATGTGAAATTCACGCGCATGCATATCCCAGAAGCTCTATTTAATACAAAGTGCCGCATCCAATTATCCTTGGAAGAAGTTAATTCTGGAAAGAATAGCATCAGTTGATGGTTGTGCAAAAAGGGCATTCAACTGTCTCTCAATTGAGTCACAATGCCTGTTAGGTTGGTGAAATTTAGAATTGCTCCAAGAACTCAGCTTGGTGTCCATCTACTGTAGGTTTGAAAAAATATCTGAATTCTCACCCTTCTAGCATGTGTAGACTATTTATTCACATTCACAATCGTTTGCCCAGAAGATTTCGGATCTGAAAGGTTTCCCACGTTTGGGATTGAAACCTCTATGAGAGAAATCAATGACGATAGGGAAGTGGTCTGAAGAATTTATTGTCAGGTAAAAGATATGGAACATTCTAAAGATGTTGGCCCATTCTGTGGATCCAAAAAAATCTATCCAAATGCTCAATAATGTGTGAACTTTCTAAATTCCCTCGAAACCAGGTGAAGGGGCTACCTGAAAACCCAATGTCAGACTGCTCTGCCCTGGAGATTGCATCCTGAAAGCCAGACATTGCCACAGAGGATTGAAGATCTCCCCCACATTTTTCATTATGAGACAGAATCTCATTAAAGTCACCACCAAATAGAACAAGGCCAGATAATCTTCTATGCAATGAGCAGAGAAGATCCCATGATTTCCATTTATCTTTTTGAGATGGCCATCCATAAAAACCAACAAATGTCCATAGAGGAGAGGGTCCATCTTTAATCGATGCATCCATGTGATTCAAAGAGTAAGAGACAATTCTTGTGTCAATGTTGTCCTTCCATAAAATACATAGCCCCCCTGAGTGGCCTTGGTAGGGGATTGGGAAGCATCCAGAAAAACCGTTTTTTTGCACGATTCCAGTGATGTCCTTGTTTTCCAACATAGTTTCGGATAGGAAAACCATATGAGGGTGACTTTTAACACAATGGCGTTGGAGCATCTGAACCGTTCGTGGGTTGTGAAGCCCATGAATGTTCCATCTTATAATGATCATTGTGATAGGTGGGGATGGTTTATTTCAGCCTTTGCCTCTTGTAATTCGATTAGGGTTCCAACATCAGTAACTTTCCACCTTTTGGGGTACTTTTAATTTTCCAATGGTACCTCCAGAGATCTTTTTGAACCACTTGTTTCTGATGAGCCCATTTCACAGCCATAATCGCCTCTAGCCTTCCTCTTCCACATACGTATCATTTTAGGGGCATGAATAACATTGAGAATTAGGCCTCACCTAGTTGACAAGCTCGCAAGGTGATAAAATCCTTAGGAGTACTCGTACTATTCGGGGGGGGGGGGGGGGGGGGGTTCCGAGAAGATGTGTTTGGGGATTCTTGGCAGCTAAGGATAATCCCCAGAGGTTGGAGTACTAGAGCCCCTAGAGATTATCATTACTATCAAGGGTTCCATCTGGGTATTATCAGTGTTTTTAGTAGCCACCCGCTGGGGAATTAGATAAAATCTTCTTTTCACCACTCGAGTTCTCTGTGTTACATAATTTATTCTAGATGAGAGAAGGTCCAACAAAAATGATTTTAGTCTGCATGGGAGCCTTTTGTGCATGGAGAGCCTTGGCAAGTCTTTCTCTGTCTCATTGCTTTTCTTCTTTGGGTATAAAAGATGTTCGCGAATTTTTTGCGCGTAACCATGGACCATACTGCATTACCAGGTTACCTTCATTGTTTAGCACTTTTCCTACACAATCTTTTTCAGAATGTCCGAGGTGGCCACACAAAAAAAACATAAGTTTGGAAACTTTTCGTATACAAAGGATATCCAATATTTCGCTCTATTAAGTGTCAAGAAGATACCTCTCATGAGAGGTTTTCCAACTTCGACCATCACTCTAATCCTAATTGATGGTCCCCAATGGATAGGATCCGATAGGTCCCATTCTATGAACTGTCCAATATGATTTCCAAGTTCTTGCATCACCCATTCTAATCTTCCATTAAAGGGGATTCTAGTTAATCGCAACCAAAAGGGGGACTTGGAAAAAATGAGTGAGAGTATATCTTCTCCGGTCTTTAGGTATTCCATCATCAAAAGGTGGTTATCAAATGACCACAAACTCCCATGAAGAACTTTTTTTTCCTTCATATTGAATAATTAAAAGATTAGGTGTCCATATCCAATCTCTCTGATTGCCACTCCATCATCCAAGTGCCATACTTACTGTAAAGTATTCTTCAACGCACCCAGATTGAAGGGTCCCATGGATATGGACTTTCCAATTAATAACAGGGACTTGCGCTGTGCCAGGAAGGTATCATCGTCATTATTGGTAACAAGTGTTTCTTTCTCTTTATCCATAAGTGAGAGATTTTTCCATCTATTAACCAAGTCGCTATCCATTGTACTAGTGGATACCAGATCATCACAAATTTTAAACACAGGGAATCCCCAGTGAGAAAGCTCCATCAACATGGGTGGGGTCCATGAGAAGGTTCCTTCACTAGTCGTACTTTAATCACCCCTTTGCGAACCACCAAGGGAGAAAAAAAACTGAAGTCACCACGGTCTAGAAACCTACACGTACCAATCCTCCACGTACTTGGGAACTTTCACAGACATGCCCTCGCGACCGCCTATGCATGGAATTCTGGAGATTCTGAAGGAAACCCTTTGTGGTCAATAACACCGTGAATCATGGCATCCGGGGCAACGATGTCCCTATTGCAATATGATTGTCACAAACCGTCAGGTTCATCCCTCGCGAACCACACCACCACTGACCATATGACCCCAAACCATGCATCAAACTCCCTCCATGGACCAAACCATCACGAACTATGAACAAAACTTCCTTCTCGAGCCAACCACCACAAAGCACATAAGGAACGAAACAAAGTATGCGAAGAAAATCCTTCATGTACAGGACCTCCACAAGCCGTTCGTGGAAGAAAAATATAGCAGGAAGCACATCGCTGACCTACCGTCCTAAACCGCACCTCCACTGGACGCATAACTAAATCAACCAGGCCCTTTGTAAGTGGAAACCACAATCTCTTTAGTCAACAGGGTCTCAGAGTCCGACTGCAGACCAGATCTGAAGGCAGTGCAAAGCCGGGCACTGAGGAAGAGAAGAGATCCCGAGTCATGCAAACCCTAGTACACGATCTGGACTGAGGCTCAAGAAACAGAGATGCTGCAACAAGATCGATAGGGGAATAACAATGGGGAGAACAAAGCAAGCGCCGATCTGATATACAAGGTCACCGCTGATGATACACCAAACCCTATAAAATACTAGGAGAGAGCTCTCAACTAGGAGATACTAGATAAGACCCAGTAAACCCCTTGAATTGAAACAAAGTGCAACATCCCCAACTCCCCCTCATAAATTAATTTTCCAAAATTTTCAGTTGGTAATTCCTTTGTGAATAAATTTGTATGCATATCAAAAGTCCTTTGGTATACCCACCCTTTAATTGTGGTGTATAAACAATGTTATCCTCACATAATATGTGTTGAAGTTGTTACTCCAAAACCAACTGATTTTGTGCTTGAAATTACCTATATATATGTAGACTAGAATATTAACTAATATCTTATCACTTGATGATTTTTTTCTGCATAACATCAATATAATAATGTTTTGAGAGTATCTGTCACATTGAAAAGTGATATTAGTTCCCCCTATGATGAGTATTTTCAAGTGTTATGAAAATATTCTTAAATAAATGTTATGTGGCAGGATGACATATATCTAATAGGACATAGATGACACAAAACTATTTTTCATGAACTAACCCAGATAACCTGCTAAATCAATACCCATACCAGCCCTGATATGTCCCGAAGGGTATTCCCGATCCCCATGGGCTGATGAATAATTCTTGGGAATCAAGAAATATTAAAGGGGAATAATTTTTCAACATGAATAACCAAAAAATACAGAAGCAATGGATAAGAAACCTTAAACAGTTGGTATGCCAATGGAGTAATCAAGAGAAAAGTACCACAAAGTACAAAAGTACAAAACCTGAGACTGAACAACAATCTAAAAACATCACATAAACAAATATATCCTTGTAACATATGGATCACATGATCCACCTGTCACCACTAACTCCCAAAGTCCCACTATCAAGAATCCAAGCAGTGATTTCCCTTTTTCTGGACTTGGAAAAAGAAAGTCTTCATATGACCAAAGGCATGTGTAGGGTGTGAGCAACACTATCCTAATAGGATCCTACACAAGATATTTCATAAGAAGTCCATATAAAATAAAACTTTATTCTCAATTTTAAATAAAACATGACATGATAATCACTTTCAAAATTTACAATAAACATGCTTTTCAAATCATTTCAATGGAGAATATAAAATAGGCATGAATAAGCATTTCCTTCAATTAGGCATGAACAAATCATTTCATAAATAATGGTATGTAATTCATTTTCGATCATAGCACCATGGTTATATTCCATGAGGTTAGTTATATCAAGGCCTGAGGATCTTCACACATCTCAGTGAAGTACAAATCTAGGTGTGGACACATCTCTAGATCTCAGGCCTAGGGGGATTAAGAGTCTACCCAAATGAATAAACTCTCTTCCCTTATCAAAGTTTAGTTAGCGTTGACATTGTTAACCCGTTTCCAGGTAGGAGTTAATTCATGCCTAGCGTGCTTTTCCTAGACTATCCACCTAACTACTCAGGCTCTCATGTGCTTAAAAGTAATCAATCAAGGAGAAAATCATTCATCTCAAATCAATTTCATCAATCATCCTTCAAGCATCCCCAAATAAAGTTTCAAACATTCAATTTCATTAAACCAACTTCAAATGGTTTAAAAAAAAACTCATGTCTTTGAAAACAATTTATTTCATTCAACATCCATAAAACATTTCATGCCTTTATTTCTCAAGAACCATTAACAAATCCATTCTTCAAATCATCCATTTCAATTTAAAATCATTTTCCATAAATCAAAACATTATTTCAAAATTCATTGCCAATGAGGTTTCATCACACACACCATGCCATTTGAAAAAATTTATCAAGAGTTTCAATTCATGCTTTGGAAATTAATTTAAAGTCTATTTAAAATCAAATAAACAAAAATGGTTTCAATTAATAGGAGTTTCATTACAAAACCACTCACCTAAATTCATGGTATCATCAATAACCCAACATGGGATCCAAAATCAGAGAGAGATAAAGGGATGAAATCAACCAAGAGGGAATCCTAGAAACATGATTCACAAATCAAGATATGGATCCATCAATAACACATGGATCCATCAATAACACATGGATATACAACCCTCAAAGAAGGAGAGACATGAGGGAAGAGGAATTCATTGTTGAATCAAGGTTACACTTACCGAAAGAGATTGAATGATTCAATCGACACTTCGATCCGTGAAGATTCAAGGTTGGAAGGGTAAAAATTGCCTCAAGAGAGGCTTCAAGGGAGCAGGGGTCAAATAGAGTTTGAGGGAGAGAAAATTAGATTTTAAAAATGGGTTTTCAGTAAATATAATTATGATACTTCCCATGATTTACCTACCTAGATCGATGTCATCGGATAACCGCTAGCTACCACCGGCTAGTTAGTGGTGCCAAGAAGAATGATTAGGCTTATGAAAACACAATCGGTTGGCTAGTGGTGCCAGGCAGAATGACTACACCATTAGAAACACCACCTATTGGCTAGTGGGTCTCACTGGCTAGCTGGTGGACTCTCTATATACTTTTCGACTACAAGCTTATGTCCACCCAAAAGTCAAACACCTGGAAACCTACCGACCTCTCAAACAAGAATCAAAACCACACTCCCAACCCTTTAAAGTCTAGAAACAAGTAGGATAAACTAAGAATCAATATGAAAATCAATAAAGGAAAAATAAACTAAGGATCGTACTTAAAATCATGTGTTGTGATGTTAAAATTCTCCCTATCATAATGCTTTCTACCCCAAGAAAGCCTCATGAGGAAGACTTGTCCATAAAGAGATGAGGCCACGACCCTCTCATTGCCGCCTTACAATCTCAAATTTCATGAGCATCTAAACCAGGATTCCATAGAAACTAAACCAATGGTATGGATTTCCCATGGAGAACATTCATTTTAGAATCAACAATCTGAACTTGCTGCTTAGTCATAATCATATCAGGTTCCACATCAGGTCTGAAAGATATTTATTGAGTTTTGATATGTGAAACATGTCATTGATCGAATTCATTTGAGGTGGAAAGTTCAAACTTTATGCCACCTTTCCAATATGCTCCACAACCTCAAAAGGTCTAACGTATCTTGATGCCAACCTCCGATGTTTTCCAAGATGGTTGTGACCCAGTCATGGAGAGACTCTCAAGAACACCTGGTCACTAACTGAGAAATACAAAGGATGTTGATGTTGATACGTATGAGATTTATACCAGTATTAAGTCATTACCAACCACTTACAAATCATTAGGATATTCACCATTGTATCCTAGACCAAGCTACATCCCATCATGGATACTTCACCAATCTTTCACCAACAAAGAAGAGATTTACAAGGTCATCAATACAAGGCTTAAAAGGGTGCCATTTTTATGGATGACCAATAGCTATTATTGTTGGAAAATGAAACTATCCCCAAATGGAAATCTCTCACTGCTCCAAAGTCAAGGACGCAAGAATGAATCTTGTCTTTGAGAATATATATAGCCTATTCTTTTTGACCATCATTATGAGGATGGTATAATGTGCTCAACTTGACTTGGGATATCATCACCTATTGGAGGCCTCTAAAAAACTGAGATGTGAACCGGGTATCCATATATAAAATAATGGAAAATAGAACTTTGTGAAACCTAGAAATCTTCTATATATATAGATTTTACAAATCCTCAACTTTGGTGGTATCTTAAATAGGAATAAAGTGATCCAATTTGATCAATTGATCAATCACCCCCAAAATCACATTATTTTATTGGGGAGTATATGGAAACCCAACAATGAAATTCCTAAATATCTCCCCCCATTTCCAAGTCAGCATGGGAAGGGGTTGAAGTGAACTGGAATGATTCTGATGCACAACCTTGATCTGTTGACAGATATAACAATGGGAAATAAAATCAGTAATGGCCCATTTTATACCCGAGAACCAGAATTAACACCTCATATCATAATTTTTTTTAAACATTATTGGGTGAACTATCTATTAGGAATGATTAAAATCCAAAAACAAATCCTTCTTCACAGGTGACATAACGACATAAAGGTTCCTAGAGAAAAGAACTCCATATGGAGATAGAGACCATTCATCAATGATCACCCCACCATATAAAGAATTCATGATACCTCAGAACACATCATCAAGCTGATTATCCTAGAGGATCATCTAAAGAAGAGAGGATTCCAATTGAGAACTTGTAATAAAAAACCCAATCTCATCTTACTAAACTCCTAAATGCATGTGGGTAAAAAGTTTGATGATATTACACTCCTCTAATGACTCCTTCACAACCTGGGATGAAAACTTCTTGCTAAGGGTGTCAATAACAACATTCCTCTTTCCAGTGTTATAGGTGACATAAAATTCAAAATATTAAAGGTACTCCACCCATTGCCTCAGTCGTAGATTCAAATAATTTTGTAAAAATATATAACTCAAGTTCTTATAATTAGAGTAAACAGTGAAATTTTCTCTAAAAAGGTAGTACCCAAAACTCTTAATGGAGTGAATCATAGATATGACTTCTAGATCATGTGTGGGATAGTTATTATCATATGAATAAAGCTGAAAATAACTATAAGCCACCACGTGACCATCTTTCATGAGAACACAGCCTAAACCCAAACCTAAAGCATCACAAAAGACCATGTAGCCCTGACCAACCTCTATAAGATCCAACACTAGAGCTAAAGAAAAATGGCACTTTAACTCTTCAAAGGATATTTCAAATTTCAATTCCTAAATGAAATTCAATCCCTTCTGGGTGATACTAGTTCATAGAGAGTCTAGCTTAGAGAAATATTTCAAGAATCAGTGATAATACACTACCAAACCCAATAAGCTCTAAATCTCAACTACATTTCACAGTTCCTCCCATGACATGAAAACTTTCACCTTTTTAGGATAAACTAAGATAGTAAGACCGTGTTACCCAAGAAACTCATATCTTGAATCTAGAATTGGCACTTTGACAACTTTCACTACTACAAAATAAGCCTTTAACAACGTTAAAAATGACCTTTATCAATGCTAGAGAAGCACTGACTACCAAAGCGATCTTAAAATATCTTGTCTTTTATTAGCGCTAAAAAAATGTCGATAAAGGGTACCTTTATCGTTTTTTTTAAAAGCGCTGATAAAGGGTCATACTGCAGTGTGTTGTAACAACACACTGCATCACCAGTGCAATGTGTTGTAACAACACACCACAACACTAGAAACACCACCAGATATCAACAAAATCCTGTACTAATATAGAATTTAAATGAAATGAAATTTATGATACAAATACAAGAAAAAAACACTATATTATAGACATTTCAAACATTAGTTTATAAAATTACATAAGTACAAATTATTACATACATTCAAAAACATCAATGCTCTTTTATCTTTTGATCCCGACCCTGACTCATGATATTTATGAAAAAACCATCCCTTATAGAGAAAAAGAACACACCTATATAAGAAAACAATTATTATATTAATAATAATATAAAGAAATAAATTAATAGAAAGTGTTAATTTTAAACCAAACTTTTTGTCATACCAAGAACACTCTGTATCAGATTGAGTTGTGGTTGATTCTTACACATCACACCATTTCTTGTTTGTATTCAAGTATTATATATGTGAAAATTAATTAAATAATTATAATAAAAATCCCCATAGGCACAACCTAATGGTTGCGTGAGTCACAATTTTTGAACTAAAATTTTGATTTTAAACTGATAACAAACACTTTAAGTCATACCAGGAACATCGTGTATCATATTGAGGTGTGTCTCATTCCTACACATAAAAAATGAACTATGGATCATTTTCGTAAAGTATCAAAAAAATATTAATGTGTTTGCTCGATTTTGAGTAGGTCGGTTGTCTATTTTACTAAAATTGATGTCAATTTTAAATAAAAAGATACACTTAGAGTCATACCATTTACAACATGAAATTTATTGAGATGAAACTAATTCATAAACATCTCAAATTAATTATGGATCATTTTATTAAAGTATCAAAACAATATGAATGCATTTTCTCAGTTTTGAGTACATCGCTTGTCTTTTTTACTAAAACGTTATTTTAAAATCGAAACACACACTTTGAATAATAATGATAACATCATGTATCAGTTTGATATGATACTAATTCCTAAATGTAACAAATTAATTATTAATCATTTTACTAAATTATCAAAAAAATTTGAGTGTGTTTGAATGATTTTTAGTGGGTGATACTTTTTGAAATAAAATATCGATTTTAAACTGACAACGAACACTTTGAGTCATACCAGGAACATCGTGCATCAGATTGAGGTTAATATGATTCCTAGATGTCAAAAATTACTTATATATCATTTTTTAAGTATAAAAAAAAATCCAAATGCATTTTCTCGGTTTTGAGTAGGTCAGTTGTCCATTTTACTAAAATTAATGTCAATTTTAAATAAAAAGATGAACTTGGAGTCATAATGGTCATATTGTGAGTCATATTGAGGTGAATATGATTAATAAACATCTAAAATGTCTTATGGATAATTTTATTAAAGTATGAAAACAACTCGAAAGCGTTTTCTCAGTTTTGAGTACGCAATTTTTCATTTTTTACTAAAATGTCATTTTAAACTCAAAACACACACTTTGACTCATAAGGATCACATAATGTATCAATTTTATGTGAGACTGATTCTTACATGTCATATATTAATTAAAAATCATTTTACTAAATTATTAACAAAATCCAAGTGCATTTGATCAATTTTCAGTGAGTGGCACTTTTTGAACTAAAATGTCAATTTTAAACTGATAATAGACACTTTGAGTCATACTAGATACATCATGTATATGATTGAGGTGAGGCTGATTCCAACATGTCAAAAATGACTTATGGATCGTTTTTTTAATGTATCAAAATAATTTGAATGCATTTTCTCAGTTTTGAGTAGGTCAGTTGTCCATTTTACTAAAATTGATGTTAATTTTAAATAAAAAGACACACTTGGAGGCATACCGGTCACACCGTGCATCGGATTTAGGTTCATATGATTTCTAAATGTCTTAAATGACTTATAGATAATTTTAATAAAGTATCAAAACAATCCAAATGTGTTTGCTCGGTTTTGAGTATGTAACTTCTTTTTTTTTACTAAAATGTCATTTTAAACTATAAACATGAAATTTGACTCATACCAATCATATCATGAATATATTTGATGTGAGACTAATTCCTATACATTAAAAATGACTTATAAATCATTTTAATAAATTATCAAGAAAATCTGAGTGCGTTTGATCAATTTTTAGTGAGTGGCACTTTTTAACTAAAATGTCAATTTTAAACTGATAGCAGACACTTTGAGTCATAATGAGAACATCATGAATCAGATTGAGGTATGACTAATTTATACACATAAAAAATAAATTATGGATCATTTTTTAAAGTATAAAAACAATCTGAATGTTTTTTATTGGTTTTGATCATGTCAATTGTCCATTTTACTAAAATTGATGTCAAATTTAAATAAAAAGACCCACTTGAAGTCATAACAATCACATCGTGCATTGGATTTAGGCGAAGTTTATTCCTACACATCTCAAATGACTTATGGATCATTTTACTAAAGTATCAAAACAATCTTAATTCATTTAATCAATTTTGAGTATGTCGCTTGTATTTTTTTTACTAAAATATCATTTTAAACCGAAAACACGCACCTTGAAGCTTATTGATCACATCATATATTTGTTTGATGTGAGACCAATTATTATACATAATAAATAACTTATGAATCATTACAAAAAGTTATTAAGAAAATATAATTGTGTTTGATCAGTTTTTAGTGAGTGAAATTCTTTGAATGAGAATGTTGATTTTAAATTGATAATGGATACTTTGGGTCATACCAGGCACATCATGTATAAAATTGAAGAGCAGATGATTACTACATGTCAAAAATTAATTATGAATCATTTTAATAAAGTATAAAAACAAATTGAATATGTTTTCTTGGTTTTGAGTATGTCAGTTGTCTTTTTTACTAAAATTAATGTCAATTTTAAATAAAAAGAAGCACTTGGAGTCATACCGATCACACCGTGTGTCATATTGAGGTGAAACTGATTCCTACATGTCCCAAAGTCTCAAAAAAATTCTAAATTCTATTTTTACAATGATTTACATTAACTTTATTTATGGAACTTCCAACACTGTATGTTGAATTGATGTTCTTATCTGAAAAACCTTTCTTGTTGTTGAAATCCAGATGAGTATAGGAAGCTCATGTGCCCATTTTATCACGAGAAGTCACCACAATGACCACATGATCTTTCTCTACTCTTATGTATTTCAACGAGAAAGGTTTTTTGGATAAGAACATCGAGCCAATATGACTTCCAAAAAGATCTCTAAAAAAACTAAATAAGTATTAGATGAAAATGGTAAGGAAATTAACTTACAAATAGTAGATCAAATGATAAAAAAATTAATTAAATAAGTAGTAGGGATTCAACTTTTCAGGATGGTTGTATTTATTCTCGATGCATTTATTTATTTTCATTATCTCAGTTTTAGGCTCAAAGTCTAATCTCTTGTGAGCATGAGAAACTTCAAACAAACCACCGCAACTCAAACAAAAGAATCCACTTGTACAAGAAAAAAATTATTACATGAGTAATACTAAAAATAAATAAATAAAAAATAAATATGAAATAATAATTTAATTCTATGAACAATGATTTTATTGGGAAAACATCAAGATTAGCTTCATGATTGAGTATTGGAGGTAAATTAAATGAAAGTGGTAAATGCAACACTGTAGGGTGAAAAGGTTTTTGAGGGAGAAGAAGTCTGTGGAAGTTTTGGTGTATAAAGGCATGAAAGATGGACAAACCACCCAAAATCGAACAAGGTAATCCACCTGTATAAGAAAAAAATTATTATATGAGTAATACTAAAAATAAATAAATTAAACATAAATATTAAACCATATAATAATTCTATGGATGATTATTTTACTATCAAAACATCAAAATTACCTTTGTGATTATGAAGAAACAACATCATTTCTCTTCCTGCAAAGGCATAAAATATGGACAAAAATATTCTAAAATAAATGAACTCTGTAAGAAATAATGAAAATTAAATCAATGTTCTATTATATAATTTTTCGGTAAATTAGAGAAAGTATATCATAACACTACCTTTACATCTTCCCAAAGGGTTTCCTTCATTATAGTTTATTCTTTAGAGAGATTGGTAACATCATCATGTGAAGAATACATTGTATGCACGAGTAGTCAAACATTTAATTTAGATTATGTTAATGCAGTAAAGAACATATAATATTATGATGAAAAAAAATAATATATTAAAAAAATAATTTTACCTTCTCATTGAACTTTATTCTTTTAAAGGTTTTAGGTATTTGGTTCCTCTATCAAGAATCCAAATCCCCTATTTTTGGTCCCCTATAATGTATAAGACATTATATATATTGGGAACAACTTGAAATAATTGTGATCTACCAATGAAAGAGTTATCTTTGATTGTATTTTCATCTCACCCAACATTTGTTTTAGTTTCCAGCATGACAATCAACCAATTATTATTTACTAGATCCGAGACATAAAATACTTGCATTGTTTATGATATCATTATGAATGGATCATCTTTTTCCCTTCTACATTGAAATTCACCTTCACAAATCCCATTTCATCAACTTTCACTGCACTCATATTTCCAACCCATTTGCAATGGAAAATTATCACTTGAAATTTTGTATAATCCAACTTGTATATCTATTTGATAATGCCAAAATATGATATATTTACATAAATTGGATTTATATCCTTGGAACTAGATATGTGCATCGCTTTTTCCACAAGTGTAACACCACTATTTTTCATCGTACTTCAGTCATTATGTTCTTTTGTATAGAATTTATAACCATTGATTACAAAAACAGTGTAAGATATAACATTTGTATTTGGTCCCCTGGCTATCCATTGAAGTCGTTCAACAATTGAATTCTAATTTTTAGATAACTCTTTATAAATTTGATCTCAGAATCATCCTATAAACTTTTGATTATGTGTATTTGATATCCATCCTTAAACCCTTGATGAATTAAAATATCTAAGAATTTCTTTGTGGGATTCAATGTATGGATCAACATCTTCACAATTATGTAAAATTTAAAGGTGCACTTGCTCCCACCCTGTCAAGGTAATTGTAACAACATCTATTATGGAAATCCTTTCGCCCATAAGGCATCTACTTTGACAAGACTTTGGGAGATTGATTTTTTCAACATATGATAGGTAATCGATATAGAATTCAATAGCTTATTCAACAATATATTGTTATGCAATACAACCTTCTAGAGACAAGGGTATGGTATTCACTACACAATGATCTTGTCTTGAAAAAACGCGGTGCAATTTCAGCAGCATAACGACGTGACATAAGGATTCATGAAAATAGTTGATGTGATAGAAAAGGGTGTCTCATAATATGTACATTAAATGGACAGTAAGGGGGTCATATGGATACATGTCCCAACAAACTAAATGGAATTTAGATGCATAATATAAAAGAATTACTTGGATGTAAAAGAGGAGAGAGAAATCTCTCACGGAATTTCTGTATGGTAACGAGTGTACATGGGAGGATTTAATGAGAGAGAAAGGGGTATCCCATAATCCAAACATAAATAGGACAGTATGGGGGAGGTGAAAAATCATACTCCAACATTTTTAATTGAAAACAAAAGGTCATAACAACTTAATGAAAATTAGACAAAAATGAGAAAGGAAGAAATCTCTTACTTGGAAGTGTGATACCAAAGGCTTGGGAGAGGCTTGAGAGAGGATTCTTGGGAGCTTGGGGAAACTTAGGAGGATTATAGAGATAGGAGCTCAGGGTTTGGTCTAACTCCAAAGGCTTTGAGTGAAGAGGAAGTGGGAGCTTGGGTGGGTTTACATAGGAAAGGAGAGGGAATTCTTTATTATTTAGGTTTGGGACACCTCACATTAAACTAATCAATACAACAAACTAGCCCATGGTTTTTGCCAATGGTTTCTACTAAAGGAGAGTGGAAAACAATATTTTATAAGTAAAATCGCATAACTTCTTAAAATAAGAGGGTTTCTTATGTGGAGGTGAGTCACACTCTCAAGGAAAACAATTTAAATAGACAAAATGTTTTATAAGTCTTGGAGGGTCCACAAAAGATTTGTAAAATACATAAAAAAAATCTAAAATCAAATTATTTTAATGCTAAATCATATATTGGCCTAAAATAATGTTTATAGTATTTTATTACCTCACTATTGGGTCATTATGATGTCATAAAACATGTTATATATTTAAACGGTATTTAAGTTTTACCCAAAAATTCAACTGTCTCAGAAAATTACGAAAAATTAACCATTGGATAATTTTGACATCCTGATTCCAAAAATAATATTCATTTTATATAAATAATTTAATAAATATGTGAATTTTTACTTTTAAAATAAAAACTGACATTTACTGAAAATTCATGGGTTTTGACAAAAACAGTTTTCAAACCTTAATAAAAATTACAATTACATTCATAAAATTATATGATCATTTATATTTAATAAAAATTAATTTAATAATAATATTTTATTAGAATATTATTTAATTCAAAAATCTATTATTTCATCAAAATAGATTTCTTAGTTGAATATTAACTAAAAATACTATTTGTACTTTAAAAACTATCTACAAAGTAACAATAATAAAATGAATGTATATTCATTATTATATACAAAAATAACGCACATATTAATAGTTCTAATGTCTTATTACATAACCCCTTATAACACCCGTATAATACCTAAGGGTAGGGTGTGCGATGGTGATCGACTCTTGGGGTGGCTCGAATAACATTGCTCGGGTGGTAATCTCTATCAACTTCCACTTCTCTCGTAGGTGGTTCCGCTTGATCTTAACGTATTCAAGCTCGTCTTGGGCTTGGTCAAGAGTGAATCCCAATGACACCACATCCTTTCCAAGCTCCGACAAATGGGCTTCATATGGGAAGTCTACTGGATGAGACCATCACTTCCTTTGTCTGAGTAAATTTGATTTGTTAAAGCCCTATATTTATACTAATCATGTGATCACTTTTCAACATCTATATTAGAAATAGTCACAATTCATAATGGTATTTTAAAATTCAGAAACATAAAACCAATGAAGTCCACATTTTATATAACCATAATACGACATTTAATTAGATCAAGAGGAATTTTCATTAATGAATTTTTGGGTCATTACAACTTACCTTAGGTAGGTAAAGTGGTGAGCATAAATGGTACATGCCATTATGAAATTATTATCAACAATAAGTAATTTATTATGGAAAGGCTCACCTTTAGTAAGGTCAATCAAAGGCACACCCGAACGGTGGCTCAAACATGACAATGCACTAAAAACCCAATATGGCATAACCTTTAACATGAGGCGGATTGAGTTGTGGGTGTAACCACTAACAACTAATCACATATTTGGAAAGATAATGACCATATGATTCTAATAATTATAATCATGGAATTTAAATTTAAGAAACAATTTCCAATGAAACTTATGGGTCCCACACAAACATTCTAAAATCAACGAACTTTAGGGATAAGTTATAAAACACCCACCTTAGGGTTGTACAATCCTTATCCTATGGTATCGGCCCCTGATTTGCATCAGATTAAAGTAGATATAATAAAGAGTGAAAAAAATTCACATGGTGATATCTAGGTCAAGAGTGAAAGAGAAGAATAACGGCTAAAGAGGACTCGAGTACTTATCGTTTCACATCCAACATGATGAACGAAAGCTTGATTGGATGCTAGATGAAGGATATCTCTTGATTCCAAGTTTAGATCTTCAAAAATCCCCAAATTGAGAGAGAAATAGGTTAATCCCACATAAGCTCATATTAGGGAAGAAGGGGTGACTTTATTAGACCATTAAGAGAAAAACTAAAAAATTATCCAAAAAATTAACCCACACATGGTTTGTCTACACAGTTTTCCAAATCGTGCACACACTGTGCGGGATGGCTCTACCCAAATGGTTCGATCCACATAGTTTTTCAAATCATGTACAAACCGTGTGGGATGGATCTACCAAATGGTTTGGTCCACACAGTTTGTCAAACTATGTGCAACCCATGCACAATACTTGGGAAAAAGGGGTGCTCGCACGGTTAGGTCACATGGTCGTGCACCAACCGTGCAAGGTGGATCTATCTGAAAAAACACCATCTGCATAGTTTGAAAAACTGTGTGGAAATACCGTATGGTTTATTATAAATCATTCACAGAGTCTATTTTCTCCAAAAAGATCGGTTCTGAGATCTGAACAAGCCCCGAACACCCTCATAACCTTTAATAACTCTTTAGGAACCCATATTAGGTCTAAAGTAAATATTTAGATTGAAAATTTAAGGATCCATACTTGATTGATAAACCTGGTTCTTATAGTCTTCCCACCTTAAAAGAACTCACCCCCCGAGTTATCCTTCTAAGGGTAAAGGAACAATGTTTGGGAACAACTCTGTCCATTGGGCATGTACATCAGATTCCCTTTCCCAACTCTCATCATATACTTGTCCATGTTGCTATTGAACCCATATGAGAGGGATAAACTTGGCTTGGAGATCCTTCGTGCTTCGGTCAATGATGCGTACTGGATACTCCTCAAAGGTGGCATCAACATCTAACTCAATTTACTCAGAATCAAAAGTACGATATGGGATGCCATGATATTGGTGAAGCTGTGAGACATGAAAGATGTCATACATGGAACAATACCTCTGAGGTAGTAGCAACCGATAGGCTATCAACCCGACTCTCTCAATAATTTCAAATGACCTGACGTAACGAGGTGACAAATTTCCCTGCTTCCTTAACCATCTATGCCCTAAACTAAAAAATAATCGAAGAAAAACATGATCCCAAACCTCAAACTCAGGAGGTTGTCGATGAAAATCGATATAATATTTATGTCTAGACTGAGTAGTAGTCATATTCTTCCTAATCAGTTGAACCTGTTCTGAAGTCTCCTAAATGAGATGAGGACCTAGTAGGGATCCCTCACCTTCCTCTAGCCATCATAATGGTGATCAGCATGGCCTTCCATATAAGTCCTCAAAAAATATTACATATGAATAATCATAGAAAAACTGTTATTATAAGAGAACTCGATGAGAGGAATATGCTTCTCCCAAGAACCTCTGAAATCAAGGACATATTCTCGAAGCATATCCTCTAGAACTTGTATTGTCTGTTCCGATTTCCCATTGGTCTGAGTGTGAAAAGATGTTCTTAGAAGCACATGAGTTCCCATATATTTCTTAAAATTATACCAGAACTGTGAATTGAAATGAGAATACCTATCTGAAATGATAGAACATGGAACCCTATATAGTCATATGATATCACAGACATATAGTATTCCCAGTTCATCAATTGATAAATTATCCTGAATAAGAATGTGGGATGATTTCATTAGTTGGTCAATGACTACCCATATAGCATCTCTACCCCTCAATGACCTAGGTAAGATGACTACGGAATCCATAGCAACATCTTCCCATTTCCATTTTGGGATTGGAAGCGGCTGCTGCAAGCCTATAGGTCTCTGGTGCTCCACCTTCACCTACTGACATGCATAAAACCTAGTGATAAAGCCTACAATCTGATTTTCATTCCAGGCCACCAATACTGGCATCACATATCTCAATATATCTTTGAGATTCCTAGATGAACTACCCACTGAGAAGCATGGGAATCTTTAATAAACTCCTCTCTCATATCTACAGGAAACCAGATACATCCACGTAAACCAAAACATCGTCTCTATCCACAGATCAATATGGAGGTAGTTTATCTTCTGATATACTCTCACAGAGAACCAAACCTTCAGGATTTGAAAACTGCATACTCTTCACCTTCATAAGGAGGGAAGAGGTAACTGTTAAGGCTGAGAGGTAAGACTTCTTGTGACTATCATAAAACTCCAGATGAAGTTTAGAAAAGAGGCCCATTAACTTCCATTCTTCACTCGCTTCCTATACGGCCTGCATTTGAGTTTTTCTCCTCAATGCATCAACAACCACATTGGCCTTTTTAGGCATATATGAAATATCAAAATCAAAATATTTTAGATATTTGACCCATATCCACCGTCAGAGGTTCAATTCATGCTGAGAAAAGATATAATTGAGACTCTTGTGGTCTATATACACCACAAAGTGCTCACCCAATAGATAATGTCTCTAGCAACGTAGGTCATGGATAACTGCTGATAGCTCCAGGTCGTGTGTCTGGTAATTTCTATCGTGAAGCCTCAATTGTCGAGATCTATACACAATGAATTTTTCTTCCTACATCAACACTACTCTAAGGCTAATTCCTGATGCATCGCAGAAGATGATATAACCTTTACCTGGTTCTAGAAGAATCAGAATAGGTGTCGATACTAGCCTCCCTTTCAGTTCCTGAAAGGTTTTATCACATGTTTCTAACCATGTTAACTTGAAACCCTTCTTTATAAGACTAATAATAGGCGAAAAAAGACGTAAAAATTCCTATATGAAATGCCTGTAATATCCAGTGAGCCCTAAGAAACTCCTGATATAAAACACATTCTTGGGCTGATCCTAGGAAACTATAACACTAACCTTTACAGGGTCAAAAGATACTCCTAAATCTAAAATAATATGACCCAAGAAGTGGAATTTGTCGATCTATAAGTCACATTTAGCAAGCTTGGAATAAAACTAATGATATCTTAGTGTAATCAGAATGATCTTAAGATATTTGGAATGGTTGTTATGAGTGTGAGAATACACCAAGATGTCATCCACAAAGACCATGAAAAAATATTCCAAACTAGGGTGAAAAAACCTATTCATCAAAGCCATGAATATGGAAGTAGGATTCATAATATCAAATGACATAACAAGATATTCATACAGACCATACCTTCTACAGAAATCTATATGAGGTATGTCTGATGGTCTGACTCACACCTGATGATAACTTGATCTCAGGTCGATCTTAAAGAAAACCTTTTCTCATTGGAGCTAGTCAAAGAGATCATCTATTCAAGAAAGTGGATACCGTTTCTTGACCATAAGTTGGTTCAACCTTCTATAATCCATCCATAGACATAACGTTCCATCCTCATTCTTGGTGAAAAGAACGGGTGAACCCCAAGAGGATGTACTAGGCCATATAAATCCTTTGGCCTCTAGGTCCCCTATCTGCCGCTTGAGCTCTTGAATCTCAGTAGGTTCCATCCTGTATAGAGGAATGGACACTGAATCTACTCTTGGAAAAATCTCAATTTTAAACTCTACCTCTCTCTTAGGAGGTAAGATAGAAAATTCATTAGAAAAGACTTCCCTAAAATGATCAACTACAAGAGAAAAATCTGTTTGAAGCAAACCCTGATCCTCTATAAAAATATTAGCAATCTGGGCAGTCAATTCACCTAGACCATGATGCTTCGGTCCATCTCTCCCATCCTAGACATCCCACTCCCTCTTGAAAAGATAACTGTTGTCTTCTAGTGATGTAAAAGAAAACCTACGATGATAGAAGTCTACAAAGAAGTGATAGTGGACTAACTAGTCCATCTTGAGAATGACATCGAATCCCATCATCTTGAGAACAAATAGATTCCACAAGAAAGGGTAATTTCCTAACTCAAGGGGAAAATCCTTGAACTAGCATATGCCCTCTGTCTGTATTCCCAATGGTGTATCGAGGGTCATTACACCATATTGATATTGTACATCTATTATAAGACTTTCCATGATAGATATAGAAATGAAAGAGTTTGAAGTACCTATATCAAACAAAGTAGAGACAATAGTAGAGGCTACTAGAATAGTACCTCGTACTATAGATGGTCCTACAGTCTGATCATTGGGTATCAGCTGTAAAGCATGCAACTAACCTGATCCATGGCCCTGTGAAAAAGATGGACTACCATGATCATGATTGCTATACTGGCATTGCTGGTGATCAGGGATAATACTACCATCACCATGAACTCCTCCTTGGACAAACCTACCAGTGCTATTCCAACTTCCCACCTGACGTGATACAAAATAACTTTCTCCTGAAGATGGAGCTGGCACAAATCCTTTTCCACTAAAATATGGTGGAAAGGTCCTGAAAAAGCACTAAAGATCACCCATACAGCTTCAATCTCAGCACTCCATAGGGTCCCTATCACATTGGGGATTCTTATGCCCCAATCTTCCACACTAATGATACACCACATAGCTATCAAACTAGATACTATGGCCACCACTTCCCTAATAAAAAAACTCAAGGGAATGTTTCTTGCCACCAAAAGAACTACTGGCCTAACGTGACATTGGTCCTTTAAACCTGGTACTCATGCCATCCCTTAGGTTACAATCAGTGATAAGGTCCTGATCAACTATTGTAGAAAAGGTAGTAATGTGAAAGACATTCACCTGAGTTCGGATGGCATACTGGAGCCCATCCTCAAAATGTCTAACAATCAAAATCTTATCACTGGATAGAAATGGTGAAAATCACTGTAAGTTAGTGAAACATGCTGAATATTCTATATCTGACATAGAACCCTGCTTGAGATGTATGAACTCTCGGGCTCTGTCATCTCTCAGTGCCTGAGGAAAGAACTGATCATAGAAGGCAGTCTGGAAATCATCCCATAACATTACCTGATGACGACCGGCTTGGGTAACCACATCCTACCAACTCTTGGCTGAATCCCAGAGCATGTATGTAGAAATATTGACTCTCTACTTTAGAGGCATTTCTAGATGCTCAAAGATAGATAGCATGGCCTCTATCCAAGACTCAACATCCTGAGGACCGACATCCCTTGAAAAATTAAGAGGATGCTACTGCTGGAACTTTTGGGTCATATCAACCATCATAGGTAAAAACCATGGAGCACAATGCATGGAATGAATGAGATGTAGAAAACTATCACATACCTGAGAATCATTGCTTGGATTAGGTACAACAGTTGGTGCCTCAAGTGGAACTCCGGTAAGTAAGACCGGCGGCTTAGGGCCCACCATTTCTGGAGCATGGTTGTCACCACCCTCTTGGAAAACAACATGAGGACGTAATAGTGGAATTAGTCTACAAATTACAAGCACATACCCTAGAAAAAACATATAAGCATAAGATAGAATCACTAACAGAGTTGAACGTAGGAAAACTCACTACCCAAGTCATACTACCCAGACCACTTAGATGGTCAGGTATCGGTAAGTGCTCAAGTATAAGTGTCATGTCATTTTGCAATTACTTTTTTAGGTTTACTCCTTTACCTTTCATAAACATGACAAGGCGGGATAAGGATGTGCAACCAATTCATTTTAGTTTTCAGGATTCACTTTATAATGGATAGCCATTTCTGATGAATCAGTTCCCATACACCAATCACCAGAAACAACACCCATCTCTTTATAGCATAATGGCTCGACTCAATAAATTACTCATCCCAACCCATGAGGGCCCAAAAACCTCATGAATTGAGACACACAATCACTCAATAAAATACAAAGTAATACATGTACAAGCAACTATCACAACATCACTCGATAATCACAATCATATCAAGAAACTAAAAGATGTTATATGCACCTATATGGCCTAGAAATATACATGACATGTGAATTCTAGGTGCATATAATGACGCATGTAGCAATGCTCCTTGACCTCATATCATCAGGCTAAGCATGAAATAAATTCTCAAAATAGAGTAATAATCAACAACACCACACAATATGTGCATCACCCAATGGTGAAATAATATCAACTGTAATAGGAAAAATCGAACAACAATTATATTTTGGGAAACTTGGATTTTACCATGAACATGGGTTTGAGATGCCCAAGAATGGATTATGACCAAGTCCCAAGAATTCCTATTATCCAATCTATTATCTCTAAATAGTAAATCAAGAAAATAAACCACCTATGATACCACTTTTTGGTGACCCAGAATCGGATGCCACTTAAGGGGTTCCCCAAGCTTGGTGGGCCACATGGCCTTAAGTGCATGTTCCTGAACTCTAGAGGTTTCCAACTAGCAGTGAGGGCCTAGGGTGTGTCCATGGGAATACTATGACCTCATTTTAAGCATGTAGCACAATGAAAAAAATATAAAAGAATATTAAATATCAAAAGAAAAATAAATGATATAAATAAACAGTATAGAGGAAGAAAACTTAATCACTAGATAAATAAGAATTATAATAGTTGTATCAACTAGAACAATGATGATGTAATGTCATGTCATTAGAAAACTGGAAAACATGGATACAAGACAGTAGAAATAACATGATCCATAAAGTAAGGAAAACAAATACTACTCCAAGCATCCTAAGATCCAACTCGACCATCTGCTATCAAGCTCCATTATATCAGCATGAAATCAAGTATTGGAAGATGTATGCTTCCATTTTTCAATACTTAAAACCATTTAATCTACTCCTGGTACCAAATGACACCTGGAGAGGGTGTTAGATAAATCTCAGGGGGACACCACCAATGGTGTCTATAACAATCGGCCTGTGTAATGGAATATATCAGTGTTTAGGCATGCATGTATAAAGTAAAGCAAGTGGTATAATAACTAAATACCCAATACCTGCTTCATCCCTCGGCTGGTGTCCAAACATGTAACCAGTTCATTAATTAAGTAATTACCATTTAATGTTAATAGGTCACATGAGGCATAGCCATCACTGACATCACCTTGTGATAGTATAAGTAGTGAAGGTCCCATGACATGATAAGGCAACCTGAATATAATATCTAGTGAGGGAGTTCTAGGGTAATAACCAAGGTAATGCAAATCTCACATAACGCTAAATCAGTATTATTTGAGTCCATCTAAGGGGTTAGAGTGTAATCTAAGGATCATAATCCAAGGCATTCCACAATAAGGTGCCTACCTAGTCTAAGGTGATTGACCAAGGTAAAACGGGTCTAAGCAAAGATAGGTCCCTATGGGCTTTCACCATGGCACCTACTAGTCAAAGATGGATCCAAGGAGTGTATCCAAGGTATCATGTAATAATAAAAAGGACCCTACTGTAGTATACCAGGCATACAAGGAATAGAAAAGAACCAGATTCTAGGTGGGTATTAACCTAAGAAAACTGCATCCTTGAATCAGAATGGGGTTCCCAAGACCCAAGGATTTCTCCTCTCAGAATCCAAGGCGACATCGAGTTAGTCCATTCCTATCTGATATTGTAATCAAGTAATAATTAATTTGGTTCAATTCTTGCCTCCCATTAGTGTGGATAGGTAAAGTAGAGTTGAAACCATTTATTTATTGGTCCAAGCCTTGTCTTCCATTAGTGTGGATATTCCAAGTAGCATTGCAATATAATCAAGTATTAGTTAACCAATAAGGAATATTAAATTATTGAGGTTCACTCCAATACCTTCCATAAACATGGAAAGGGGTGTTATGGAAATGTAACCTTTATTGAATCACTTCTAATAAGGCCAAGTTATATTCTTAGTATACTTTTCATTCCACATTTCACATTTAATAATAAATTTGAAAGCACTTACCTTAGGCTGGTCAAGTGGCAAGCATAAATGGTACATGGCATTATGCAATTATAAAAAAAAGTCATTTATTATGGAAAGTCTCACCTTTAAGAAGGTCAAGCAAAGGCACACCCAAATGGTGGCTCAAATGTGACAAAGCACTAAAAACCCAATATGGAATAACCTTTAACATGAGACAGATTGAGTTGTGGGTGTAACCACCAACAACTAATCACATATTTGGAAAGATAATGACTATACGATTCTAACAAGTATAATCATGGAATGTAAATTTAATAAACAATTTCAAAGGAAACTAGTGGGCCCCACACAAACATTGAAAAATCAATTTACTTTAGGGATAAGTTATAGATCACCCACCTTAGGGTTGTATGATCCTTCTACTTCACTATCGTCCCTTGATTTGCCTCAGATCAAAGTAGATATAAGAAATAGTGAAAAACACTAACATGGCGATATGTTGGTCAAGAGTGAAAGAGAAGAAGAACGGATAAAGAGGAATCGAGTACTTACTGTTACTGATCTAATTTGATGAATGAAAGCTCGATTGGATGCCAGACAAAGGAGATCTCTTGATTCCAATTTTAGATCTTTAAAAAGCCCCAAATTGAGAGAGAAATAGGTGAATCGTGCATAAAATTGGATTAGGGAAGAAGGGGTGACTTTATTAGATCATTAAGGGAAAAAATGAAAATTTATCCAGAAAATTAACCCATGCACGGTTTGTCAAACCGTACCCAAACCATGTAGGACAACTCTGCCCAAACAGTTTGGTCTGTACGGTTTGTTAAACTGTGTGCAACCCACGCACGGATACCTGGGAAAAAGGGATGATCACACAGTTAGCCCGCATGGTTGTGCACCAACCATGTGAGGTGGCTCTGTCCGAAAAAAAGCACCCACAAGGTTTACCCTAAACCAAGTGCAGAGTCAGTTTTCTCTAAAAAGACGGGTTCTGGGCTTCGAAAAAGACCTATACACCCTCAGAACCTTTACTAACTCATTATTCAACCATATTATGTCCAAAGTAAATATTTAGACTGAAAATTTATAGAGACATAGAGATTATTTTACATAGTGAGCATTCGTATGTGGTTGTTGTCATTGTGACATTAATATCACTCTCTATGTGTGTTGTGATGTGTTAATAGATGTTGATCTAGGACTGTAGGCTAGTTAGTCTAATTTCATAGAGAATGAGGCCTAGTGGGCCACACACTAAGTGTATTTAGAACCCTAGTTAAATTTTCTTGTGAATTAATATCAGAGTAAATGTAATTCAATAGTTTCAAGGAATAATATTTGTTTAGGTTATATTGATCACAAAAATTATTATTGAATGAATAGTATAATTATATCTATTTATTAAAATAAATAGTTATTATTTATGGTTTTATAAATTTCATGGAGGATTGATGAGATGAGATAAAGAATATTATATAAATTATATATTTAATATAAATTAAATAAATAAATTATATTTAAATATCCATGAGTTTTGCGCATGTCAAGGAAATAATAATAACAATATTATTATTATTAGTTGACATGGGGTTTTACTTAGAATTAAGAGATTGGTTAAGGGATTTTTTTCAATAACTAATTATCTGACCTAAGTATATAAATCTTGTTATATTATTTCTTAGGTAAAAAGGGATTGGTTGGGAAAAATATCTCTATATAGATAATTCTCTCAATCCAAGAGAGAAATTTCTCTAGAATTATATTAGGAACATATAGCATTGATCCTCCTCCTCCCTCTCAAGTCCCTGAGAGAACTAGAAATATTCCTTTCAGTTTAAATAGAATTATAGTTGTGATCAACAACGATAATGTAAGGATATTAATATTTGGGGGTAACACACAAATATCCATCTGTGATGTTATGAGGTTTGTGGAACACGTGTGGATACAGCTAGATAGATACTACACTTGAATACTTCATCACAATGATGATATAATAAGAGTGATAAATCAAATTGGCTACAAAAAAAATTCCAAGGAAAGTTTTAATTCTTATTTATAAAATAATTATAAATTTTATATGAAAAAACCCCATATTGAGGATTCTAGGGTTTCTATTCATCCAATTCTGAGAAGAAATATGCGGAAACTAATGAAATACCATTAAAGGGAATGGGACCAACCGATTTCACTATACCACCAAAACTTGAACTAGTGTGAGAGTAGTAACATAAAAATTTATAGGTATTTATCTTTTATTGATGATTTACACATTTGATGTTAGTTTTTTATTTCTAGTATTATTAATTATCAATCTGAAATTTCATATAACTTGATCTCTCACCTTTATATAAACAAGAATAGGCCAAGAATAGATGAAGAACAACCAAAGAGACCATTGAGAGGTGTAAAAGATTCTATCCATAGGAAACTATTATACAACTCATACTTTTTAGTCTTTCACTATGTAATCCGATAAACCACGTCAGGATGTGTTTGTGTTAATCATGGCTTATCAAGTGGTAGAAAAGTATGAGGCATTATTATATTCTACATATTGACTATCTAGATGAAAAATGAGTTGACGGGTTACATAGTGAGTAGTTGGTGTACACACTATATAACCCACACATTTTGTCCCTACAGGAATCAAAAATACTATTTGGTCAAAGCACGTGACATGTATTAACTACCTGTCATGTATTAAATGAAAACCAAGCAACATGTACCAGTTGTTTCTACACGACACATAACTAGCATATAGGTCATGTAACATATTAATTAGCACATGGATTACATGCCGAGTCCTTAAACATGTTTTGCAGAAGTCCATATAATGAAGTACACAATGTGTGGCATGGTGTACATGCTGTGTAACTCATACCCTTTCACATTTATTACTCAATGACCTAGTCGGTACATCGTGTGAATTAATTACTCAGCTGTGTGAATTAATTACTCAAAATATAAATTAAATATAGAATTAAATGATTAAATTAATTAATCTCCACGTGATATTAAACTACTTGTCATGTATGGTCATTGTAAATGTTGTGTAGTTTAAGGGCATTGACAGTACTGGCTGTGTATGTTCAAGGCATGTTGTGTAGTCATAAATTTTGTATAGACTATGCGGATTGACTCACAAGACTACACATCATATAATATCGCAACATGTCATGTATGATACATGTTATATATGTATGCGGTACATGATATGGACCATACAGATCTCACTCAAACGCCATGTGAGTGATAGTACACGCCATGTAAAGTAGAAGTAGTACATGTCATGATAAATCTGAGACAAAATTTACGAAAAACCAGATGGGTCATGTGCCCTGTTAGTACACACCGTGTATGAATTAATTTTAAATTAAATTATCTTATTTAATTTATTTAAAATTACAATTTATATGAATCTCTAAGAATTTTTGGATGTATAAATTAAGATAAATGAATTAATTAATTAGTAAGATATTAATTTATTAATTAAGGATATATATCCTAATAATAAATGAATAAAAATGAATGTAGTTTATTAAATGTGTATTCATTTCATGTGTGGATGATCATGAGGTTGACCAACTAATACATATGTTGAGTTTATATTTAATTTAATATTTATTTCATTGTTTTTAATGTGATAATTTTTTTATTAAATTAAATATGTTGGTCAATGATTCATCCCTCCCACTTTTATTAGGTAGGACGTGTGAGTCCCTAGATTATTCTATGTAACACCACACCTCTAGTTATCCTTACCTTCGTGTGATTAAATATATGTAACAAATTAATCTTCAAGGATAGGATGAAATTTATAACCCTAGTTGAGGTGAAACCACCAAAGAATATACATTGGTGAATAAGTGAAATGATGAAAACCTCATGATCATGGTATTATCTCCCAATATAGAATACCACCTATTTGGATCATCAATTTTTTGAAGTAATAATATTTTTCAATATAATATATTGAAACTTTATTTTAAAATATATATTGCAATATATTTAATAATTTCTACACTGTGTTCAATAGTAAATGATCTACCTTTTGCAATAAAATGTAAAAAAATCCTAGAATTTGGTTCCCCGCACATGTGACACAGAGACTCAGAATCTAGTCAAGTCATTTTTTGTTTTTTAAGATAGATAATTGCAACACAAAATCTGTTTATATTATGTTGCCTTGATCATCAAAATTATGTAAGGTCTACATCCTTTCAAAAGTAAAGAAAACATGCTTTAAATTGGGTGAAAGTTTTATTAATTCCATCACTCCTTACCACAGAAATATTTATTGACATTTAATTTCTATTAAGATTAATTTCACCATATTATTTAGAGATGTCTGGTATTATAAAACCCAATTAAAATATTAATTATCTACTCATTATCTAAATATTTTTAATTAAAAATAAAAATTACTAAATATTTTTACATAAGTTTTGATTTCTTGATATAAAACTTTTAAATGAAATTTTAAATTTTATATCAAGTTTAAATGATTTCCTTTAATTAAATGAGTATTCAAAAATATAATATAATTTAAATATTGGGATGTATTTAAAATTAACCAGTTTAAATGAGTGCGTGACACATTGTCATTACTACCCTTCACCATTCAGTAAATTTTAGAAAGTGGTTAATAGAGTTTAAATAGATTTTGAATTGTAAATTTAAGGCTTGTTTCATATCTATCATGACTTCATCTAATCCATATAGAATACTTGAAACTCATAGTGGAGCACAGGTGAAGGCTAACCACCAAGACCATTGCACATGGAGCACGAGTCAAGGCTAACCGCCAAGACCGTTTCACATAAAGTCTCATGCGATTAAAATTTACCCAATTCATTTGAGATCTATTTGGGTGAACCCATCCTAAAATTTTCATGAATTGTGTTCACATTAAGAATCATACATAAGGAATCAAGCATAAACATAAGGGTTACCCATGGTAAGTATTGGGTATCATAATCTTGTCAAAAGACATAACATAAGAGAATATCACAATGGTGTCCATGAAAGAAAGGGTTTAAATAATTCATGGAAATTTATAAGTGAAAATAGTCATAGATCATGATAAGAGATGTAAAATTTAAGTTACAACATGTAAAAATAGTATTTAAGAAACTTTAGAATTAAAACATTTTAGTGCGGTTTAAAGAAAATATTAAAGATCTTTTAAAAAAGAAAATGAAATAATATTTTATATAAAACCATAAGTAAACCAAGTAGTTTTTAATAATAAAATGATTTTTTTAAAATAATGGTGGCTTAAAAATTTATTATATAGTTCACTTGAAAAATGTACAAGAATTCGAGAAGTTCCCTTAAACGAGGCTTGCTTGTCGGGAAGAATTGAATAGGGAACCTTTTAAAAACATATATATTCCCGAGAGGAAGGATGAATGGATATTGATAAATAATTTCAGAACATATAAAAAACATTTACAATATGTAAAAAAGAGGAACATATAATTTCAATTGGGTAAAAAGAGAGAAAGAAAAACCCGTAGAAATAATGGAGGTTCGGGTAAAATCCCTTACCTTAAGTCTGAAGGTGTTCTTCACTTGATCTCAATGTACTGGATAACAAAATTAGATTCATTAATTAATAATTCCAGAACCATTTATACATTTATTTTATTTGTTACAATTTTATTATGTTCATTTATGTCCCTTTTGTTGGGTTATGAAATTCAATTTCATCAACTAGGAGCATTGATTTCCTTGGTTTTCATTATCGGTTTACTTGTATATGAGTATGGGAAATTATGTAGAATGGGGATAGTTGTATAGAACTAAACTTATATGTTATTAATGTAATTAAAGAATATTAAAATACCATTTTGTTTCCATAAGTGAGGATGATTAATTAGATAAATCATTAATGATAAATGCTTGGATTATTTTGAGCGGTTTTGCTCACAATGAAATTGTTTTGTTTTATAAATTAATACCATTTGTAAAAAATGACTCCAGAACATTAAATAGGATATATTACATATATAATAATCTGGTTCAACCATAAAAATGGTTTCATTACCAGAATTAAATGTGGTAATAGAAATTAAAAACTCTTCGTTCTTGAATGTAATAAATTAAAACATCTCGGATGGTGTTTTCATTTCAGGTATAAAAGGAGGGGAAAAAAGATGATGATGAATTATTAAATTAGAATAAAAAACTTCCATTATATGTAAATTACTAGAGTTATCATACCATTTGTATGAGGGGAGGTTAGAATAGAAAATAAAATAAAGGAACTTGAAAAGAAAATAAAAGAAATGAAAAGAAGAATTTACATCTTGAATTTATCTTCCTTGAGAGCCTCTTTAGGGAAGATGTTTTGGTCTTTTTATGAGACCAATAGATACTGAAGGGGTTGGGGGGGTGGTGGTGGCTTGGTAAGTGAGTTTATCAAGATTTGGAAAAGGCACAAGGCTTGAGAAGTGTGAGGAGAAGATGTTGTGAGGGGTGGTTTTTATAACGGAGGAGAGAGGAGTTTTCTCAATATTTAATTCATTAGTTTATTATTTTTCTCAAGACAAGAAATAATGATGATTCTTGAGACTAAATATAGTAATTAAATCATGTGATTTTGAACCAAAGGTTCTTACATCACCCATGACTCAATGAATAGTATATTTAACTTATATATACTGTAAATTACCGTAATTTACTATTCCCAAAAATTCAAGTATTTCAGAAAAATCCCAAAAATTCACCCTGAAAATTTTTCAACGTGTAAAATAAAAAAAATGAACTCAATTTTATGAAAATAATTTTATAAATATGAGAAATTTAATTTTAAATTAAAATCACAATTTACTTAAAAAATACAAATTTTAGAATTAAAACTGATTTTCTAACACTTTGAAAAATTTATTAAGGTCCCATAAAATTATCTTATAATCATAATACATAAAAATATTAATTTATAAATATATTTTATAAGAACAATTTTTTTTTAATTTATTAAATTAATCATAAAATTGTAATTAAATATACATGACTTACAAAAATACCAATACTTAATTAATAATTTTTAAAAAAATTATTTACTTATACTATGATATAATTATATCATATTGACAATTATAAGATGGAAAATTTTTATTTATACATCCATTGGTGAGGTTACTATTACATTAGTCGGTTCACTTTTCATAAGGGTCATGTTACTATTCCAAAGGTTAGGTTACTATTCCTTGGTTATATGTTCTTTAACTTTTAGAAATACCTTTTATTTCATTAATTATTCATTTATAAAGTTTGTATTGTACTCTATATGTAATATTATGTTATTATATGATAAGACATAATTATAAGAAGTGAATTTTATTGATAAAACTTTAGGTCATTACATTGTTCCCCCCTTATAAAATTTTTCCCTAGAAAATTTGTTTTACATTTTAAGCTAAAAACAAGTGTGGGTACTTTTCCTTAATCACTTCCTCCAGTTCCCATGTTTCCTCTTCGTACTTATGGTTTTCCCATAGTACTTTGAATAGGTGAGTAGTCTTGTTGCATATAAATTTATCTCTATGATATAAGATCTTCACTGGAAACTCCTTATAAGAAAGATCATTCTCCAACTATACCACCTCTAAAGATAGTACATGTGAAAGATCTAGTATGTACTTAATTAAGGGGGATACATGGAAGAAATCATGTACTTTATACATGTTAGGTGTAAGTACTAGTTGAAAGGCCATGACTTTGAAATGATCAAGGATCTCGAAGGGGCTGATGAACCTGGGACTTATCTTTTTTTTCTTCCCAAATATCAAGACCTTCTTCCATGAAGATATGTAGATAAATACCATGTCTCCAACTTTGAACTCAAGGTCTCATCGATGATTTTCTGCATAACTCTTCTATCAACTTTGGGCTACCTTGATGTGATAATGAATGGGTTTTACCTTCACCACCATTTCTTCAACCATTTCAGGTCCTATTAGTTTACACTCACCAACTTCATCCCAACATGCTAGTGTTCTGCACCTTTTCCCATAAAGGGCTTCATATTGTGCCATTTTGATACTCGAGTGGAAACTGTTGCTGTAGGAGAATTCAACCAGTGGAAGATGTTGGTCCCATCCTCCTTTGAAGTCCATAGAACATGCTCTAAACATATCTTCTAGTGTCTGAATAGTTCACTCAAATCAGCAATCAGTTTGAGGATGATAGCTGTAATGAAGTTCAGTTAAGTGCTTAGAGCATGTTGAATACTTTTCTAAAACTTGGAGGTGAATCTTATATCTCTATTGGATATAATTGATAGTGGTACTCCATGATGCCTTACCACCTCTTTAACATATATTTGTTCAAGTTGATCCAATGAGAAGTCCTCTCGAATTGCGATAAAGTGAGATGTCTTTATATGACGATCCGCAATGACCCATATAGCATTGTTTTCTCTGTATGTCCTTGGAAGTACAATGACAAAGTCCATGATGATGTTCTCCCACTTCCATGTTTTTATGGGTAGTGGTTGCATAATTCCCTTGGAATTTTTCCTTTTATCCTTAACTTTCTGACATACCAGGAACATTGATGTATACTCAGTAATCTTCTTCTTCATATTGTCCCACCAATAATTTTCTCAGAGATCTCGATACATATTTGTGCTCCCTAGGTTAATAAAGAAGGTTGAGCTATGTGAAACATTCAAAAGCTTCTTCATTATATCTGGATTGGATGGTACACATAATCGTGACCCAAATCTTATGACTCCATCCTTGTCAATCTTGAATTTATAGGATTTCTAATTTCTGATAGCTTCCACCCTTTTCTGAAATTCCACATAATTTCTTTGAGAATCCTTTATTTTATCCATAAGGAATGGTTTAGAAATCATTTGAGAAAGGATTTATGATGTTCATACCTTAATGATTCCAATGTCCATCCTCTATAAATCTAATAATTTAAATCCTTATCAATTCTCATCATTGATAAAGATGCAATATCCTTTATACTTAGAGAATCCGCCACCTTATTTGCCTTACCAGGATGGCAGTGGACTGAGAAGTCATAATCCTTGATGAGATCTAACCATATTTAATGTCTCATATTACTGTCTTTCTATGTGAACATATATTTGAGATGCTTATGATTAGTATATATCTCACACTTCTCCCCATAAATATAATGCCACCATATTTTCAATGAAAAGATCAGAGCCACAAACATTAAATCATGAAAGGAATAGTTTTGCTCTTGGATTTTCAACTACCTTGAGGCATAGGCTATCACTTTATCATTTTTCATAATCACACAAACTAAGCCCTTATTTTTAGCATTACTGTACACCATAAAGAGTTCTCCACTTGTCGGGAGTGTGAGTACCAACGCAGTAATAAGCCTATTTTGATCTCCTTAAATATTTCCTCACATTCTTGAGTCTAGAAAAACTTCACTCCCTTCCATGTCATCTTGGTCATTAGGTTTTAAAATCACGAGAAGTTATTCAAAAATCATCGATAATACCCCGCTAGACCTAGAAAGCTGTGGATCTCTATTACAGATATTGGTCTGGGCCACTCTTAGATTGCCTTTGTCTTGGAAGGGTCTATATATATTTCTTTTATAGTGATAACATGACCCAATAATGATACTTCCTCCATAAAAAACTCACATTTACTGTAATTTTCCTAAAGTTTCTCCCTTCACAAAGTATTCAAAACAGTATTCAAATGCTTCTCATATACCACCTTACTCTTAGAGTATATCAGAATATCATCAATAAAGGCTACCAATTTTTTTGAGGTAATTTATAAAGACTCTATTCATTAAATCCATGAAAATTGATATAGAATTAGTGATTCAGAAGGGAATATCTATGAACTTATAGTTTCTATACCTCATTTGAAAGGCAGTTTTGGGAATATCTTCCTTCCTCACCTTCAATGGGTGATATCCTGACCGTAGGTCCACCTTAGTGAAATAACTGGCCCCATGAAGCTGATAGAAAAATTCATATATCAATACCAGGGGATAATTATTCTTTATAATGATTTTATTAAGTTCATGATAATCGATGTAGAGGCACATTGATCCATCCTTCTTCTTGAAGAAGAGGACTGGCATACCCCAAGGTGAACCACTCAAGCGTATAAAACCCTTCTACAGATTCTCCTGTAATTGCTTCTTTAGCTCCTCCAGCTCTATAGATCCATTCTATAAGGTGTCTTTGATATAGTCAGGGATCCGAGAATAATTTCAATTGAGAACTCAAACTCTTGATTAGGAGGAATACCATCAAATTCTTATGGGAATACATCATTATAATCCATCACGATGGGAATGCCTTCAAGAATGATTCTCTCCTTTGTCTCAATCATTTGAGAAATAAATTCTTGCTCAAAAGGCAACATTATCCACACTTGAGATGATTATTCTGAAGGATATTCATCTTACTCCTTACAATTTTATAGGATTGGAGGATGCTATGGGATGTGAAGAGTGACTTATCTTTTGTATCATTTGATGTTGTCTTTATAAAAATATAGCCAATCCATTCCCAAAATAGAATAGAACTCCACCAAAGGAATTATGACAAGATTTTATGGGAGGTTTAGTCTAAAAAAATTTACTAGGGAGGAGTTATAAACCTTGGACACAATAATTTTCCCATTCGTTGTTCTCACATTTGAATAGTTCTACTAAACTTTCAACATATGAAAGAATGCATAGAATAAGAATCAAATATTAAATTCTATATTCTCTATTCTTGAATGAATAACTAGCATACCTATCCCCACATCATTGTTCGGCTCTACCTTAGTAGTAGTGATATAATAATCCCTTCCTTATTTCCTTGGAGGTTGTTTTTGATTATTTCCAACAACCCTAGGCTTAGTGATTTTTTTGCATAATGCCCATGTTCCTTGTAGTAGAAAAACCACACTACTGGCTGAGCATTGATATTAACCTTCCTTTATTCTTCCATATTAGTGGAATTATACATATACCTTTGGCAGTTCTTATCTTGATATCCCATTCTTCCACATTTGAAACAATTCTTGGTTCCCTTTAGACAGTTCCTAGGATGCTTCTTCCCACAATTTTTACACTTGCTATGTTTGATATTCTTTCTATCATGGGATTTATTTTATGATCCACCCATTTTAGACTGTATTTTCCTCCTTTTTTTACTGGGTCCATGAGACCACTGAGATTATGTGATCTCCATTTCAACATTAAGGGAACAATATAAAATCTCCTTGTAGCTATCAAAGTCTTGAATCACCAATGATTTTCATTGACATGGATTTATTCTTCTAAAGAAGCGACCCACATTGCTTTCAGTTTTCATGAAAAAGATGGAGGTGTACCTTACAAGCCTTGTAAAAATTGATTCATATGCCCTGATAGACTTATATTACTTCTTATTAAGTCCTAGGAACTCTCTTTCGATCTTGATATAGAGTGTTTGGGGAAAATATTTTTGAAAAATATTTTCTTGAATTCCTCCCAATCTATGGAATAAATTTCCTACTTGAACTTCATATTCTTGATTAGTTTCCACAAATGATCAGCTTCCCCATCAAAACTATAGACCATCGACACTACTTTCTCTTATTATGAGAATCGAAGGACAAATAATATCTTTTCAATGGATTTAATTCACTGTTTTTCAAGAAGGGGATCAGAATATGAACTAAACATGGGAGGCCTTTGACGCATGAAGGATTAGATGGACACTTGATCTTTACTTGGAAGAGGAGGGAGTTCCACATGATTCAACTTATTATTCATAACTTGATAAAGTTGATTAAGTACTGTTATAATTTTTTGAGAACCCATTCCCATCATATTTGGAATATCATTAGGTTAATCATCACATTGTCTATCACAATGATTTTTGTCATGTGTTATTTTATTTCCCTCAATTAACTAAGAAAAATAAATTGTAATTAGGGGGCTTGAATACTTAGCTAATGAGAATATAAAATTAAACTTTAAAAATAAAAGGATAAACTCTTAAAGGAAAAGTATATCCTAACTTGTGATTCCCTAGGTTTCAATCTAGTTTATCCATGATTTTTCCCTAACATATTCTCTTATGACATTTTTTTTGTTTCCTTAATAATGGTTCATAATGAGCTTATGAATTCACCAAATCATATCCCCCAGGAGTGTCAAACCAGGTGCGTAGTAAGACCCATTATCATGTACTATGTTACCCCAAGTCAAGCTCAGAACACCTTTTTAGAGTTTTTACTTTTAGGCACATATATGCCAAAACCACATCCACTTATAGAATCCATACATGAATGTATTTTCTTGATAAAACACTTACTATATACTTACCAAAATTTACAGATGTTTTCTTAGACTTAGTCTTATCCCTAAGGTTATTACCAAAGTTCTATATTCCTAATCTTAAAAAATAACCAAACCTTGATATGATACCAACTATAGCAACCCTAGCCTTTTACACATAACATTACATGATTTTAGGAATATTTAAACATCATATTACAATCCAAGGATCGTAAATTCTAGTGTCTTGGAAGACAAGGTATATAATTATACATTATAAAAAAAACTTTTATTTAATCTCTACATCAAGTTCCTAACTTCTATTATGCTCAAACATATGTATAGGATAACTTGGGAATAACATGAACAAAGGGATGATCTAGAAAGCCCAGTAAGGGAATAATCATAAGAATAAAGCTTTAACACCTAGGTTAGAAGGCATGAAGTAATGATATAAAAAAAGCATGGAACATGATTGAAAATATGGGATTATAATATATAAAACACGAGACAATATAATAATGGAATCATAGTAATGTGTAATAAACATAAAAATGAATTTATAATGATTCAAATCTCATTGCACATAGAGGATCACGAGTCAAAGCTAACCACCAAGACCATTGCACATGGAGCACGAGCCAAGGCTAACAGTCAAGACCATTGAACATAAAGTCTCATGAGACTAAACTTTACCCAATCAATTAGACATATATCTGGGTGAAACCATAATAACATGTTCATGAATATGTGTACCAAATTAAGAATCATACATAAGTAATCAAGCATAAACATAAGGGTTACCCATAGGAAGTATTAGGTATAATAATCTTGTCAAAAGGCATAACATAAGAGAATATCACAATGGTGACCATGAAAGAAAGGATTTAAATCATTCACAAACATTCATAATGTAAAATATTCATATATCATAATAAGATATGTCAAATTTAAGTGACAACATTTAAAAAGAGTATTTAAGAAACTTTAGAATTAAAACATTTTAGTGCAGTTTAAAGAAAATATTAAAGAGATTTTAAAAAAGAAAATGGAATAATCTTTTATATAAAACTAGAAGTAAAACAACAAGATTTTAAAAATAAAATGAGTGATTTTTTAAAAATAATGGTGTCTTAAAAACATATTACATAGTTCACTTTAAAAAATGGATAAGAATTCGGGAAGTTCCATTAAATCGGGCTTGCTTATTGGAAAGAATTGAGTAGAGAACCTTTTAAAAACATGTATATCCCCAAGAGGAAGGATGAATGTATCTTGATAAATGAGTTTGTAACATATAAACAACATTTAGAATACGTGAATAATAATAATGGAGAATTTTATTTGGGTAAAAAGAGATAAAGAAAAACCCAAAGGAATAATGGAGGTTTGAGTAGAATCCCTTATCTTAAGTCTAAAGGTGTTATTCACTTGATCTTAATGTATTAGATAATCAAATAAGATTAATTAAATAATAATTAAAGAACCATTTATACATTTATTTTATTTTGTACAATTTTATTATGTTCATTTATGTCCCTTTTGGTGGGTTATGAAATTCAATTTCATCATTTGGGATCGGTGATTTCCTTGGTTTTCATTAGCGGTTTACTTGTATATGAGTATGGAAAATTATGTAGAATGAGGATAGTTGTCCAGAACTGAAATTATATGTTATTAATAGACTTAAATAATATTAAAAAATAATTTTTTTTATAATTTAGGATGATTTATTAGATAAATAATTAATGTTAAACGATTGGATTATTTTGAACAGTTTTTCTCATAATGAACTTGTTTTGTTTTATAAATTAATACCATTTGTACAAAATTATTATAGAAAATTAAAAATAATATATTAAATATATAATAATCTGGTTAAACCATAATTTTTTTTTCATTACTATAATTGAATATGGTAATAGAAATTGAAAACCCATCATCCTTGTATGTCATAAATTAACACATCCAATATGGTGTTTTCATTTCAAGAATAAAAGGAGGGGAAAGGAGAGATGATGATGAATTATTACATTAGAATAGAAATTTTTTGATATATTTAAATTATATTAGTTATAATACCATTTGGATGAGGGGAGGTGAGGATATTAAATAAAATAAAGTAACTTGAAAAGAAAATAAAAGAAACAAAAAGAAGAATTTACCTCTTAAATTTATCTTCCTTGAGAGCCTCTTTAGGGAAGGGGTTTTGGTATTTTGAAGAGACCAAGAGATAATGGAAATGGGGTAGGGTATAGGAAATATATTTGAGGATAATTAATATAAGGAAAAATTCTTGATAGGTGTGAGGAGAAGAGGTGGTGAGGGGTGGTTTTTATAGTGGAGGAGAGGGGAGTTTTCTCAATATTTAATTCATTAGTTTATTATTTTGCTCAAGACAAGAAATAGTGATGATTCCTGAGACTAAATATATTAATTATATCATTAAAATTATAAAAAAATGTGCTTACATCATCCACGACTCAATAAATAGTTTATTTAACTTATAATGTATATAGAGGGTAAATTGCCGTATTTTACTATTCACAAAAAATTCAAGTATTTCCAAAAAATCCAAAAATTTCATCCTAACCATTTCTGGACAAGTAGAATCCAAAAATAAACTCCATTTTATGAAAATAATTTTCTTAATATGAGAAATTTAATTTTTTTAAAATCATAATTTACTTGAAAAATATAAATTTTAAAATTAAAACTACTTTTCTAACACTTTGAAAAATTAATTAGGGTCTCATAAAATTATCTTATAATAATAAGAAATAAAAATATTAATTTATTAATTTATTTTACGGAAATAAATTTTCTTTTAATTTATTAAATTAATCATAAAATTGTAATTAAATATACATGACTTTCAAAAATACCGATACTTAATTAATAAAATTTAAAACATTTATTTACATATACTATGATATAATTATATCATATTGAAAATTATAATATAGAAAAATTTTATTTATACCTTCATTGGTGAGGTTACTATTACATTGGTCGGTTCACTATTCATAAGGGTCATGTTACTATTCCTTTGGTATATGTTCCCTAACTTCTAGAAATACCTTTTATTTCATTAATTCTTCATTTATAAATTTTTTATTATGATCTATATGTAATATTATGTGATTATACTATAAGAGATAATTATAATATGGGAATTCCATTGATAAAACTTTGGGTCGTTACGATATCATAGTGTGCGATAACAAACATTAATCAAAAGCCATACATTACAAAATAAATTAAAAGTAGAAGTGGATAAATATAAAAAGACCATAGAAAATAAATGAAATTTCATAATAGGCTTGAACAAATATTTCATACATATAAAAACAAATGCCCACTAGGCCGAATGAATATACAAAATGAAGTAAAAGAAATAAAAAAGGGATCCAATGAATCTCCAAGACATACCTCATAGAGTCTCCATGTACACGTCTAAGATATCCTTCTTGATCAAACCCAAGCCTCAAACCGACATGTACTACAATCAAGTGAACATATTCTTGGGAACTGAAGTATAGTAGTGAATTGAGTAGGATGTGAGTATATAACTTAGTAGGGCACCACCAATTTTTTCTCATACTAAATAGAATATGCAGTATTATGTGTATGTGAATTTCTCAGCAGATTAAAAGATAAATATGAAAAATAAATAAATAAAACCACTATTGATCCTTATGTTCATGATCTAGATTGATGATAACTGATTCAGCCAGTGTCGAGGTGTCTCTGAGCATGTCTTGGTGACCGTACCTCCCAAGTAACACGTGGGATCTGAATCCATGGAAACCACAATCGTATCCTAATGACTTTAGGGACCCATACCATGATAGTACTAAAATATGATCTCTTAATACATGTCATCTCTAAAAAATATCCTCATGACTATGGTGAAGAAACCTATGACAACCTTATCATCTAAGCTCCTAATCCAAGGCAACTCCAAAAAAATCTTCATGACTCTAGGGATGAAACCTACAACATTTCTATCATCTGAGATCCTAATCCAAGGTATCTCCAAAAAAATCCAAGCCCCAAATCCATGGAGTCATCTAGTACCTAGTTCCATCCCCATGGAAGATCCAACCCATGAACAACTCCAAATTGTGGACACGCATCCGTATACTCAACTCCATGTCTGTGGAATACTAATCATAACACAACCACCCTGAAGGAGCATTCCATAACCCAATATAAAAATGGAAAACCTGAGGGCTGGAATAATGACCATGCCCACCGTCCATATCCCCTTGGGCTCACCAGTCCGATATGGGTTCTATGATGACACTGACTACCATCTCATGTACACCTACTTAGGGTCAGTCTGTCAATGAGGCACCCCCTCGTTCCCCTATGTCTCAGTACAACAGAGGCACTGTTGCTTGGGTCCTAAATATTAGTTGTGGTCCTGGGTTAACAACTGACACTTAATGACATTGTGTCACTCGGTATCTCAACAAGTTATCTTAGCCTTGTCATCCACACGAGGCCTCTCCCCATAGGCAACAATCAAGAGATGTCCCACAACCCATCTTGGTCCTCAAGGTCATCCTAGGTCGATCTGCTCTCCCTACTCAGTCTCAGTCCACTTAAGGTCAATCTACCAAGGCCTAGTGACATAATATGGGATATGATCACTTATACCACCCTTGTTTAGACAATATTTAATAGATCAAAGATAAAAAAGTTCCTCTAAGGCCTACACATCCTAAGATATCTAGTCTACCATTTCCTTCAAATTAGAGCCATATCAATCCCATATTCGTGGGATAAGGAGAGTCACTAGGTATAAACTCATCTCTCAAGAGGTCTTGAGGTGACCTGGTATCTCAAGAATCCCAAAATCAGCTATCGGTGGTTGATGAAATAAACTAGTGCTCGAGGGTTTTTATAACCCATGGAACTCATTCATTTTATGCTACCATTTTATTTTAATTTAAATATATATTTTTAATTAAATTAACTAGGGAATACGCTTAGTGGTATTCTTGATAATTCACATGCAACATAACATAAGTTCCCAAGGAAAATTACATGATACAACCAAACTTTTATAGATCTTTCCACTTTTTTCTCTAAGGCCCAACAATGGCTGCCCAGACCAGTCCAAGCCCATCCAACCTCATCCTCGATCAACCTAGATCATATTAGAAACTTGATCTCATAAATCACATGAAAAATTGATAATTAATTAGTTATAACATTTTTAATTAATTAATTAATTAATTTCTAACTTATCATAATGACAGATAACTCATCGGGTCTTCATGTTGCACCCGAACCAGAACCAACTACCCGTGGGAGATTAACTATGAAAATCCTAAATCAATATCAGAAAAAGTTCCAACCTAAACCTTCAATTCAAAAAATAATTTCAATTTAATTTTAAAGTAAAAACATAATAAAATTGATGCTATGACGCACCATTATTGAATCAATAAGCAGCTTCACCCGAGCGTCGTCTCAGAACATCCTATCACTAGGAATAATCAAAGCTTCAAGAGAACCATCCAATTCCACCATGATATGCTGGAATAAGAACCAAATCCCTAAACATAGAAACTAGAAACTAAAATGAGAGAGGGAGAGGGAAATAAAAGACCAAACATCCCAAAAAAATGTTTTTGATGAGTCTAAAATCCCAAAACTGGACTCCAAATCTCAGTTCAAAATCCGACCCATCTATTAATTCAAAAATTCAAATTTCTATTGAATTTGAAATTTCCATCTTGACATAGGATCTTAAAAACTCCCAACCATAATATTTTTTCATCCATGAGTAGTTTTGGTGGTCTTCCAGCCAAACATCCCAAACTATATCATTCATGAATTCCCAATCAAATGGATGCATTTTGTTCATAATCGACCAAAGCTCAACCAAGGTACAACCTCCAACATGATGAGATAGATTCACTAAAACCTGAGCCAATGCTCATGACCAAAACTGAAATATCAAGACAACACTTTTCCAGGACCATCTAACCAAAAAAATAATGTCATTATATAATTAATCATCTAGTATGTAGTGCTACCCACTATAGGACCTAGCATATAGTGGAAAATTCCAATGCTCTAGAATTTCTACCCTTGGAAATGTCTACCGAACTCCAAACCCATGTTTTAACAATGTGCCAAAAATGGATTCCAAATCACTATACCTGAATATATACAAAACCACTAGTCCAATTATGGTGCCTCCCTTCATTATCAACTCAAAAATAAAAATAAAAATAGACGAGCCTCCTTTATCCAAGAACCAAAAAAACATGTATTGTTTTCCCTGAAAATCCCCAACCGATCCTCAAAACAAATTTTTTCATCCCATACAACATGCTTGATGCAGTTCCAAATAGAGAGAATCCAACTACATGATAGAAAACAAGCCGAACAACTTCTAGACAACTTTCCTTGAAAATTCTTGGCTCCATAAACCGATGTTCCACCATAACCCGATAAAAATTTCATCATCTCTAGAGGCATACCGTAATCATTACATATATAACCATCAAAGTTTTTACCTAACTTCTAAGGAAATTACCCACCATTGGATTCTCATCCAACAGATTTTTCATCATACTTTAACCATAAGCACTAGATCGTTCCCATTCCAAAAAAATTAGATCATTACAAACAAACCTAAGATTGATACCCATGATCAAGCTCCAATTAATTAAATATTCAAACATGCACTTGGAATTCATTGTGAAATCTAGAAGTAATCATGTCAATTTATTCAGTGGCATCAGAGTGGAATAATGATGGTCCAATGACCGGTCCCACTCCCATGACCATTCACACTTGAGGGTCACATGCTCTTAGTCGGTAACCCATTCCAAACCTTAGGAACATCCTTTCCATCACACTATCATGAAAGATTTTGACCACTATAGGACACACCCCATCCATCACTAGAAACAACCAACAACATGACTAAACTTTCTTATTCCCAAGCATTGACCCACAATACCAACTCATCACCCATTCCTGGACAAAGGGATCATCATCCATGGACACCATCAAGTTGTCTCACCATTGAGGGTTATCATTATGAAACTATTCCTTATGTGTTACTTGAACAGGTTTCTTCGGTAACCACATTACATTCCACATAAGTCATTCTCACCCCATCATTTTGATACATGACTGGGATTCATCCAGATAGATTGTTCCATCACACTCAATACAATTCTAGTGTCTCCTATACCATGGAGGGACATATCCATTTTCAACAATCCCTAAGAATCTATGCCCAATAAGATATCATTAATTACCATTAGACCTAAGTCTACATATGGCCATCACTAATCCCAACACCTGACTCACATTCCTATGAGTCACACGCCATTGAAACTAGGATAGTATTTCGAAAAACATCAGCTAAAAATGATAAATGAAAAATTAGTCCCAACACATCAGGATATACCTTATAAATTCTCTTAAAAATTATTCACCGTACATATGCAATGATTCATCCCATGACCAATCACTAATAGGCATCATTCTAAAACCACAAATGTCCACCCATACTCCTAGGATTTTATTCTCATTAAGAAAACTACATGTCTAGACTCTACCTGATGTCATTCAAGTCATGAGCATCCACCCATGCACTGAACATGCTACTAAAGCACATGAAAATGAACAGATCCAAATATCACCCTAGCCCCTCCCTCGAAACCACACACATTGGTCAACAGGTTCAAGCACCCAAATAGTCCTACCCATCGAAACCAGTCTTGATACCCAAGTACTATAAGTTCTCATTATCATAATAACCCTAAAGAATCAACATGCTCGGGTCACATACTAAACAACACATCACATGTACCAATATTTTCATGAGTGTAAAACAGTACTCACCACCTCTAAGGGACCAAAAAATTCAGGCTAAATGCTCCCACGGGCTACCCTCCAACAACACAAACAACTGACCCACTAAGGTTTAGGTAAAAAATAATGGTATATAGGTATCCCACCCATACTTACTAGTCAATTATCACATCTGGGTCACTAGGTCTAACCACCTAGACCATAGGAAAACTCTCACCAAGTCTATGTATCATGGGACTTTATACACACTCCTGTCTTAAAATATGACATCAAAAATTCCAAACACCCACTCAATAGTTATCATAGATGAAAACATCATTCGTTAACCACCACCCACAACCAGGGAACCCATACTCATGATCATATACCAGTGTGAATACTCCCTTGAGGATCACATCTTACCATTCAACTCTTCTCGTAACCAATTACATTATCCTAGATGATTTGTACAAAGGGAAATAGACAACCAATGTCCAGTTAAGTAGAATTACATTACATGATATGTAGGAAAACACCATATAGGTTGTTAATATCAATTTAAATAATACAACCTAATAATATCACCCACAAGGGTTCATCGTTAGGTATCCAATTCCATGTCGAACCACCAAGTTCACTACACCTCATGTGCATGAGGACTTAATTTTATTCCTTATCACCAATTATCTCACCAAAGACCTATATGAAATGATATTAGAAAGAAACCCATATACAAGTCAGCCTAGTTGAGTATAATTCCATCAATTAATTATACTATAAATTTCCATTTAAGAAGTTGTTGATAATTTAAACAACTGAGCCTTGATCATCAATGAAATCACATACCAGTAGGTTATATGTCATATGGATCCTACATGCCTGATATGATGTATGAGACACCTATTTCCTCTATAAGAAAAAAGTCAAATCTAATCACTGGACTCTTTCCAGTGGTTCATGATCCATTAGTCCAAAATAAATCATCAAATCCAACCCAAATGTTTGTCTCTCAAGGAAAAAAATCATATACTCCCATAACATCAAAATCCAAAATATAAATCCCATCCATGGTAACTTGTAATTCCTACTAGATCGAGTTTACTTAATGCATTAGATTGATATCCATCACCAAATCTAACACATTTCTAAATCACCCATCTTCCAAGCCCTAAAATAGTAAGACAAAAATAAAAAACCTCTGATACCATTTTTTAAGGTCCCACCCTAGCTCGCTATATGAACAATAGTTTGACTAGTTCGCCACGTGACCTCAGAAAAATCTCCCTATACGCCAGATGATGTCGACTAGATTTAGGAGCCTAAGGTGGTAATTTGGGGAGACTATACCCTCATATCAGGGTGTGAGATAATAAATAATAACCAAAATTTATACATTAAAAAATAAAATAAAATAGGAAGTTGATAAATATTACAAGAATATAAAAAATAAGAGAAATTTCATAAATGGATGAACAACCATGTCATACATACAATAATGGATTCCCACTGGATTGATCGAATATACAATAAAAAATAATTGAAATAAACAACAGGACTCCACTACATATCTAATACATACCTCATCTAGTTTCCACATACACTTCTGAGCTATCTTGCTCAATCAAACCTAGGCCTCAACCCAACATGTGCCTATAATAAAGTGAACACCAGCTTGGGCACCCAAGTTCAGTGGTGTATTGAGCATGTACGTACATAACTCAGTAAGGAACCACCAATGTGGTCCCATACTAACCAAAATATACAGTGATATGTGAATGTGATATGATCAGATGAGTAAAAGATAAATGCAAGAAATAAATATATAAAACCAATTTCAATCCTTAGGTAAATAACCCCGATCGACTGTACCTACATCAACCAGTGCTGGTGTGAATCTGAGCATTCCTTAGTGATTGTGCCTCCCATATAACATGTGGGATAAAAATACATGGAAACCCCAATAGTATCCTCACAAATCTGGGGACCCATCCCATGATAGTCCTAATATTTGATCCCCTAATCCAAGGTAACAACAAACAATATCCTCATGATTCTATGGATAAAACCCACAACATTATTTTCATTCAAGCTTCTAATCCAAGGAAGATTTAAAAAATAATACTCACGACTATGGGGATGAAACCTATAAAATACCTATAATCTGATATACCAATCCAGGGAAGCTCTAAAAAAATCTGTTCCCCAAATCCATGGTACCTTCAATACTGAGATCCAACACTATGGCTTCTCTAAACCAAAACTAGCTCCAAATCACAACATCCCATCTATATACCTACATCAATGTCCATGGGAACCCAAACATAGAACAACCACCCCGAATTTTTATTCCATAACCCAACATAAAATTTAAAAACACAATGTCTATATGAATTCCCACACCCAACACCACCATACATAGCCTCTATGGCTCACCAGTCTGGTAGAGGTTCCATAATGATACCTCTTACCATATCACATACACACAGTCATGGTCATTCTATCAATAAGGCACCCACTAGGTCCCCTTAGTCTTTATAAAATATAGGCAACCTCAATTGGGTTTTTGATCTTGGTTTTAGGATCAAGTAAACATTTAATGTTCAATAAAATCACATCACTTGCTGTTTTCAATATGGAATCTCAACCTCACCGATTATGTAGGGTCTCACCACATAGGAAAAAATCAAGAGATGAACCATGACCCGTCTTATACCTCAAGGCCATCTTGGGTCTATCCACTCTCTCAACCCAGTCTTGATCCACTTAAGGGTATATAATTACCAATGGTGGTCCTTAATTCAAAATACTAAGGTTTCATAGGAGATTGAGAACATGGAATTGAATGCGTTCAAGGTTATTTTTCTAGAAAAATATTTTCCTCAATTGAAATGTTCTGATATGGAAATGAAATTCATGAACTTAGGACAAGAAGAAGAAGAGATGATGGCTAATTATGAGGAAAGGTTTATAGATTTTTCAAGTTATGTTGTAGATTGTCTACAAAACCTCAAAAGAAAAATTGATCATCTCTTTAACCGTTCAAAACCTAGTCTTTGAAGATCCTTTATTTCTCAAAATTTATAAACATATGAGGAGATAAAAACAAGTGCTATCAAGACCAAAAATTAGTTCTCCAAATCATTTTCTTATAAAGGTAAACCATAGAAAAATATGATAATTGATCACCATATAAATTGAGTGGATATTATGGAAAATAAAGGAAGAGTAAAGTTACCTATATGTAATAAATATGGGAAGAAACACATATTAAATTTTTTAAGGGGATTGGATGTATGCCTCAAATGTGGAGAAAAATTTATTAGGCTAATGAGCATAAAGGAAATAGGTAAGAAACCAATTTATAATGATTCAACAATAAGGAGATGGGGAATTACTCTAATTAATGAAAAAATCCCCAATGGAATCTTCCTTATAAGAGGCCTATGGATCAAGGTTCTACCTTTCCCATAACAAAAGAAGAATTCATAGGGATAAATAACGCAATAGTAGGAACTTTGATTATACATTCAAAGTTTACTATAGATTTTATCATTATTTTATATCCTACATGTTTTTAAAGAATATTAAATCACCCTCTAGTACACCAAGGGATTATTTATTAGTTATAACACTAAGAGACACATTAATTGCAACAAAGTTACACAATGTAGTTCAAATTATAATTTAGGGGTGTTTTCTAGTTGAAAATATAATCATAATACCTAGGTTGGATTTGGATGTAATATTGGGGATGATTTGGATCTAAAATTTCAAAATAAGAATTTATCATACAGATAAATAAGTTATAGTTAGTGAGGAAAATAGGGAATTTCTTGTCTTTTAAGGAGAGATGTCATTACCTGAATCATGTATTGAACTACCCCCAGTTTCTTAGCTTAATGAAATTATTAATGAAGATATATATAGAATTCAATTTATTTTGGGTAAGATTTTTTTGAGAATATAAGAGGTACCATTGGTATAGAAATATATTGATATATTTCCTAATGAATTATTTGTATCCCCCTTGATCGATAAGTTTGATTATCTATTGATCTTATCCCAAATGAAAATCCTATATCTTATTGACTATATTGGTTGTCTTTATTAGAGTTAGTTGATTTGATAAAGTAATGAAAAGACATATGTGATAAAGGGTTCATTCATCCAAGTGTTTCACTATGGGGAGCACCAATGTTTTTTATGAAAAAGAAGGATAAGTCAATGAGATTATGCATCAATTATAAGGAAATCAATGGAATTACTATAAATAAAATGTATCCATTACCTCATATTTATGACCTCCTTGATGCAATTCATGGGGATCAATTATTCTTTAAGTTTGATCTTTTTTATAGCTACTATAAATTAAAAGTTATCAAGGAGGATATTCCTAAGACAACATTTTTTATAAGGTATGGTTATTATGAGTTCACAATAGTTCTATTTGGATGAAAAAATGATCCATCTATGTTAATGTATTTGATGAATAAAGCATTAAAATTATACCCTGATATGTTTTTGGTGGGTTTTATTGATGAAAATATTATATAATCTAAGAGTTATGAGGAGCATAATACTCATGTATGAATTGTTATTGAGGTGTTGAGGAAAAAAAAGTCATATGGGATATTCAGTAAATATGAATTTTGGTATAAAAGAGTTGATTTAATTGGAAATATAATATTCAAGGATTTAATATTTGTTAATCCTTAAAAAATAAAGGTTTTAAAGGAATGGGTAAGATGCACCAACATAAAAAAAAATATAGTTTTCTTGGGTTAACGGGATACTATCTATGATTTTTTGAAAACATTGATCGATTAGAAAGTCCATTAACTAAAATAACATGTAAGGGGATTAAGTTCACATAGACAATGGAATGTGAATATAGGTTTGAATAATTAAAGAATACATTGGTGAATGTTCCTATATTGACTCTTCTATATGGTAAATACGGATTTTTTATTTACAGTGATGCATCAAGGAAAGGTTTTGGATGTGTTCAAATGAAAAATGATAGATTTGTATCCTACATATAATGACAGTTGAAGCCCCATGAAATTTAATTTCCAAATCATTATTTATAATTAGAGGTGGTAATATTTTCACTAAAGATATAGAGAGAGATGTGATATATACACAGACCACAAGAGTTTGAAATATATATTTACTTAGAAGGGTCTTAAAATTAGGAAAAAAATATGGTTAAACCCACTCAAGGATTATGACTGTGCTGTCCATTATCATGTATATAAATAGAAGAAGGTATAAAATGCTAAAGAACATGGTATCATATCCATGTTGAGGGTAAAGAAGGATCCCATTCTCAAGGATCTAGCATATATGGACTTGGGTATTATATACAAGGAGAAAAATTATTCTTATTCTATATAATTACCCAACCATATTTATTAGAGAGTATTAATAAATCTCAATATAGTGATGAATCCCTAAAATAAAATATGGAATATGCGAAGAATGAGAAATTAATAGAGTTAAACATTGGTGATAGTGGATTTTTTGTATTGGTAAGAGGATATTTTTTCCAATAGCACCAGAGTTAATAGAAGATCTATTGGATGAGACTCATAGATCAAACTTATCTATACATACCGAGATTACCAACATATATAGAGATATTAAAGAGATTTTTTTGGGGGGAAATATGAAGAGAGAAATTATATAGTATACTACAAGATACTTAGTATTCCAGTATGTTAAGGCTTAAAGAAAACTTCCAAAAGGAGTAATGTAGCCTCTACCTATACCAAAATTGAAGTGGGATAATATTATTTTCCTTTTATTCACTAGGATTACTAAGAAAAAATGGGGAATAATACTATATGGATTATTTTTTTATCATCTCATAAAGTCATCACATTTACTTTCAATTTTAGAATATTTCTATGGACCATCTTGCAAGGTTACATATAAAAAAAGTTGTGAGGCATCATGGAATAACTCTATCAATTGTCTCTGATTTTGACCCAAGGTTTACTTAAAATTTTTAAAGGTGTCTCTAAAAGTCTTTAAATATAGAGATTAATCTTAGCATGACCTATCACCCTTAAATAGATTGTAAGTATAAATGAACTATCTAAACTTTGGAATACATGATAAGGTCATGATCTCTTAACTTCAAAGAAAGTTGGTGTCAGTATTTACCTATTGTGGAGTTTTAATACAATAAAAATTAACACTCACATATTAAGATGGAACCATGTGTTTCCATGTATGTAAACAGATTTTGATCTCTGATGTGATGGGATAATGTTGGAGAAAGGATTATTTTGGATCCAAAAAATGTGGAAGAGACAACAGAGAAGGTACGATCTATCTAGATTCATATCAAGGTATCCCAAAGTAGACATAAAAGGTATGACGGATATTGAAGGAAGGATCTTGAATTCCATGTGGGAGACTATGTATCTAAATGGAATGGGGTTATGATATTTAGAAAGAAAGATAATTTGATTCCAATATATATTGGAACATTTAAAATATTGGAGCAGATCGGAGCAATGGCGTATAATTTTTACATGCCATTAAACCTATCCCATGTTCATGACATCTTTCATGTATCACTTATAAGAAAGTATATTACAGAACCTAACAATGTTCTAAAATATTATAAGGTTCAGTTGGAGCTAGAATTATCATATGAATAAGAGCTAATCCATGTTCTTTAAAATTGAGTACAATTACTATGAAATCAAATGACTCAGACGGTGAGGGTTATTTAGAGGAATCATCTGCTTGAAGAGGAAAAATGGGATCCAGAATTATATGAGAATGTATTATATTATTTTTTTGTAGATTAATTAATAGTTTTAAGGAGAAAATTATTTAGGGGGGATATATTACTTGATATTCTTTAATAGTAAATTAACCTTTCATCAAAAGATTTTTTCATAGTGCTCACTTTATTTTTCAACATAGTAATAAAACACATATTCATAAAAAAACACTAAGTTAATATATTTTTAATATATGATAAAAAAAGTACCATTAAACATGTAAAAATGTGATACAACACTAAAATCATGTACTTTGGTGGATCATACGTGAAATAGAATAACAAGTAGACAAGATACATTTTTATTAATAAGAAAACAATAAACATTGGAATTGAAATGGTGTAAGAAATTAGAGAATGATATGAATAAATTTAGATGTTGTTTTATATAATTATTTATATTACCATTGGTAAATATTTCCAATGTTCAATATAAACATCAAGAATTATGACCATCAATGGTATAGTGTTTAAGAAACGGTCGTTTGGATTAGTCTATATTAAGGGCAATGATGGAAGTTAATTATCAAAGAAGGGAGGAATTATGGATTTTAATAGTAGGAACATCCATTACAAAGTCCATTAATCAGATCATATGAATGAGGAATAATATTTGGGATTGACCCTTGATGAAGGATAAGTAGAGCTTTGAAAACTGTGGTTGGAGTGGAACTGTCCGTGGGAGAAGATAAAGTTAGTAGAGGTCATAACTAGGTCAATGTTGGACGAACCACCCCATGAATGTATAGCCACTTAACACCATAAATTTATATAGTTTTTTCAATTTTAATTATATATTAATTATCTAGGGGTTATTTTTTATTATAATGTAAATTATTTAAGAAATTAAAAGGTGTTTACTCTGATACTACATTTTTAACTAATGTATGAACCAATCATAAAAGATACAACATAGGTAATTAGTGAATGAATTTGATGAAATGTATTACATATTTGGAATCCATACATCAAAATTATCCAATGGGTTAATTTTTTTAATATTTAATCAAAATATTAAAATATAATAAAACTTTGTGAAATATGGAAAAAATTGGTGAAATATGGTAAAATATAGTATATATGACATCAAATATATGTAATCATGACTAAATTAAGACCAGTTAGTTATATTTGACATTTTATTGCACTAATAATCATAGTGTATCACAAAGGAAAATAATGGGGCATTATGGGGGGTGGGAGTAGAGCACTTATTATAGTGGTTAAATAAAATAATCAATAATTTATTCCATGAAATTCCACTCACCATACCTAAAATTAACCACCCTTCTTCTCATTATTCCCCAAAAAAATTGAATTTCCCTCTTCATATTTTTATTATGGAGACTCTCTCATACCCCCTCTTCATTTCATAAGTGTTTGGTTGTATTTAAGTTCAATTCTATGCTAAGGAGGTCAAGAGAGGTAAGGGTTACTATTTATCTCTCTTCATTTCCTATTTGAATTTCCTTATTTTAAGTCTCTTTTAAACATAAATTTTATATGATTCCTTAATTATATATCAATTATATTATCTCTCTATTAAACTATTATTAATGTTAAAATTCCCAAAACACTTGCATTATACCCTTTTCTTAAGCCTTCATTATGCTGAAATAAGGATTCTTTTCTATCTCTATCTTCAATTCCTATTAACACATCCATTGTAGTTACCTTGTTAATTCCCAAATTATTATCCATTTACTATTTTGATTATAATGTATGTTCCATCCTTAAGATATCTCATACATGTGATTACTCACTTCACTCACATTATGCCTAATTCATAAGCCGTTGCTATTATTAAACTTCCTCAAAACCATAAAACATCCTAATTTTTTTAAAATAAAATATGTTTGATTTTACAATAAGAAATTCCTATTTGGATACCAGAAAGTGGGTGTGGTTTTGGAATAGATTCACCTAGGGGAAATAACCCCGAACAAGGTGGATTGGGTATTAACTCAATTTTTACTCGGTGTATAAAAAATAGACCTTACTACACACTTATATTGACACTCCTAGAGGATATGATTTAGATGATTATCATTCTCTATATGAACTGAGATGAAGGATTTATATGATGTTGAATTATATAAGTACTTATTTGATCTCCTACCAATTTAAATACTTATATCGTTGATAACCATAATCTTGATATGTACCTATTTTCTATAATTGTATACTAATCACTTGTTGTGGGTACTTATTTAAAAATATTGAATCCTTAATTATTCCTTATATGTGTCAAGGGAATTTACCTAGACACCCTTATGAAGTTATTGACCAGGGAATGAATTGATAATATGTATACTCCATTGTATGGTAATATTCATTTAGAAATTATACTAAGTTGTTCATCTTTGAACATTATTCGATGTATAGTATATGGAATTTTTCTATGTGATGGAATGAAATACACTTTTATGTAATGGTTGGGGTCCAAAATTATATAACTACTCAGTGTTCTCATAAGTATCATGCGATAAATAAGATAGGGTAATGCAAGTATCTTTACCCACTAAGTATGAAGTCTTGGAACATGGCCTTATGATATGTTTATAATGTTCAAAACTATGCATTCCCATCAATACCATTATTAAGTTATCCATGTTAATATCTATTTATTATTGTTCTATGATTTATGTTATCCTTAAGACAAAAATTATTTATTTTTTCACAATACTTTTCATATGAATTTATTATTCCATGTTATCTTCCGTTGTATGGAATCCCTTACCGGGCCTTTGAGATCACCCTTTAATTTTGTTTCTAATTTCCCTATGTAATGAAGTGGAATAATTTATATGATCAACTCTATTGATAACATTAAGGAATAAAGAATTGTACTCAAATGATGAATTTTTTTATATTGTATTTTAATGTTTATGTATCTAGTATCTTGAGAACTACTATCCTTGATCATGGGAATGTAATCTCAAGTAATTTGATTACCTTGTAATAAATAACCCATAGGCTCTAGGTGACATGTTTTGGGAGTGTTATAATTATTATCATACTAGGTAAACTTTTTTGTAGGTTAACTAGACCATTTTTATTATATAATACCTTAAAATTTGGTGTATTTGAGATCATAGGAGTTGAATCACATCTATCATTTATTGTGAATGGATGATACCTAAGTAAATTTCAGGAATATTTTTTATGGAACCAATGGTGGATTCCAAATTCATCCCTAATGAATATGAATTAGAAGCATTAGGTTGTATATTTCCTTACACTAGTCTAGAAAATTCTATTTATATTTTTTATTTCTTGACAAACATATGCTATAACTAATTGAAATTGTGTATGATATAAGTCTGGGGGACATTAAAAAATAGATTAGGGTGTAAATATATTGAATTATATGTGTTTTGTATTTCTGTGTGTTTATAGACTGATGTAAAACATAAAGAAGCATGAAAATATGGGGATAAAAAATATGTTATTAGAATTTTCTTTAAAAATATGCATTATGTTTAATTATATTTTTAGTTTCATAAGTATGTTCTTAGGCTAGAAAATTGAGGTTTTAAAATTTTCCTACCCAAGGAATGAATGTTATACAATTTTTTATTATTTTAACTAGAATCAGATGACCAATGATTGATTTTTCTACTAATTTCATGGAAATTTATATTTTACGATTAGGTAAAGGAGTGAAATAGAGATTTTTTTTGAAATTAAAATTTAGACATGAGGAAATTGTAATTTTGAACATAAACCTTGGTAAAATGACCTTTCTAAAAAGAACACCTCAAGGATCCAACTCAAAATACCTTCAATATAAGTCCCTTGAAACTGTAGTATAATGGGAAATTGTGAACCCATATAATGTTTTGAGATGATCAGGCATTGGGTGTATGAATAATATAATCCATTGTATATTGAATAAGTTATTTGTACAAAACATTACTCGTAAACATTCAATAAATGACTAATTATAAAAAATGGATAGATTTATGTGTGGGTAATTTTTAACAAAAATTAAGGAGTAAATTGAATTATAAAAATGTTATTTGAGTTGTATCAAGGAAGTAGAAAATGGATCTTTCGCTCAATAATCCTAAGAAAGATGAATAAAATAAAGTTCCCATTGTTAAAATTTTAATTCCACTAAAATCTATTTTTTATTCACTTTCTGAATTGGGATTTTTTAAGGAAGTGGGGTTAATTATTAAATTTATAGAGGATGCATGATAATTTCAATGATAAATGAATCTATGATTTATTTTATTTCATGTATGTACTTGAAAATAGGAAGGATAATCTTTTTCTTTGGATGAATTCAATGAATTTACCAAGAGTTAGATATTTTCAATGTGAGGGAGTGATCAAAGAAAATATTTTCAAAATTTTAAACTATTTTTATTAGAAATTAACCCCAAAATATAAATAAACCTGGGAAAGTTTCCCATTTTCTACACTTTGGTGAATTATGAATTGAAATGTCAAATGGATTAAATCATTAGTTTTAATTGTTTTATTCATTTTTTTTGGAAATTCATAAATTTACCTTGGAATTAAATTTTAAATAGGCTTTTAAATTCTATTTTTTGTAGTTTAATTTATTTTTATAGTCATTCAAACAAATCCTAAAATGAGTTTGATTTTCATGGGTCATAGTTCTGAAATGATAAAAGAGAGAACCTCCTATGACATCAAACAACAGAGAATATGAATCTACATTGGAGAATAAAAATTCCACCATATCATAATATTTTTCTCACATTATATGGCTTTGTCTCAGATAGAGTGTATGAAATTTATGTCAATATCATAAGATATTGAGTGTTAAAATTTTTGAGCATATGAATTCATTATCTGACATTAGAAAACATATGAATTTTCATAGCCTATGTCCATGTATGACTTTATTATTTTACTTTCAAGGTGAGTGTTAGACATCCTAGATAATATGACTTCAAGAAGTTTCCAAAATTGAGAAAATCTAAAAACTCATGAAATAGAAAAGCTTTATGACCTAAAATCAAATTTATTTCTATAATCTCTAATGATGGAATACTTGATCTTAGTGGTTTATCCAAGGATAATCTCACCACCCCTATCAATTAATTTGGTTCTTTAATGTTAAATTTTCTATTTCTTATTTTTCTAGAAGTGTTTTTGTGCCTAGAAAACCATATAATTCTATTTTTATGCACATTTAAGTTCTTCCCCTCTTATTATCATTTTTACAAGTATATGCCACATGGAAGTTATTCATTACCAATAATGGTGAACAATGAGTTTATTAAGGATTTATTAGATATATCCAATTCATTGGATATGTAATCATAGGGAATATAGTTTCCATTTATTTTTTATTCAATACAAAATCACTAGGTGAGGGTAATAAATTCACAATTATAATTATTATAGAGGTAGAGAGAGACAAAAGGAAATATAAATTTAATGATGATTTAACAGGTATGAGAGGATATAATATGAGGTTAGACCATTTTATTTAAAATTTAATTCAAATAAACTAAAAAATTTCATACCCAAACACAATCAATTACAATTTTCAACACACACTAAATCCACACAATATAATAGAAAAACATACTAAAACACCCTCCTCTCTAGAGACAACTTGATTACCATTGGTTCACTATATTTTCACCAGAATATAAATTTATTTGTTAGGTTCCCCATGATAGGATATTTTTTAATGTGACACCACAACATATCTAGGGTTGATGAGATACCGCAATTATAGTAAGGTTGGATAATTCAACACTGCAAAATCATCTCTTGGAGGATAGGGTACCACCAACATTTTAAAAAACCATTAGAGTAAAAAATTTATCATTTAAAATAAAAATAAATAATTTATAATTCTAATCCACCTTAGGGTATTTGATCAGAATCCATTAACCCATTTTAAAGACACATTTCTCAGAAAAATCTTCTCATGATTAACTTGTTCTCAAACTATTCCTTATATAGATATGAACTAATACACCACATGAGGATCCTCGATCCATGACTGCAACATAGTCACCCACTTCAAGTACAAAGTCTTGGTTTCAAATTTGATTCATATGGATATGGTTATTGATGACTAATGGTGTCAATAAAAACCCCCATATATCACTCATGACCTTTATGGGAAATACTCATACAACAATGATATAAGGAAACCAATTTAATTTAATTATAGGGCACACACAACAAATTAAAACTTCCCAAATTTTATATGATTCATGATGCACATTTAAAAACATACAGAAAATCATGAAACCACATATCTAAGACTAGTAAGGTCCTTCTTTTTAGAAACCATTAGTGGATTATACCACAAATACAAAAAATCAAGAAATATATTAAAATCCCTAAAATAAAGCACAACCAATGATACCTAGGAAAACTAAAATATAAAAAATTAATAGAAGGTAGAGGATTCATAGACATAAAGATTATGATCTATTATAATATGTGGATCTCAAAACTGATGATGAATGAAGGTGATATGACCTTTGAAATAGAGTAATGAGAGGGAGAAGAGGGAAGTGTGTGGCTTTAACTGGCCCAATAAATAAAGAAGTAACTCTCATTTTATAAAATTTTAAAACCATTAATGACTTAATTTTAAATTAAAAAAACCATTAAGAAGTTCAATAGTTACCCACAAGCCATCCACTGGATACCTAGTGCCCATCGAGTACCCGCTTAAGGGTTATCATCTCCACAGTGGCCCACCTGGAGCTACGACCTCAACTAACACAAGCATAGAGTACCTGATACCATTATACTTGGTTCTTGGTTCCATCTTTTAAAAAGGAAGATGTCCTTGTACCTAGTATTTTCTCTCAAAACAGACCCTTGAGCCCCCACCAACACCTACATCACTCAAGAATAAAAAAAATATAATATATATGTAAAAAATTAAGTTTAAAGCATACCTTATATGGATACAGGGTCTAAAAACACCCCCAATATATAGAAACTTGTCCCTAAATTGCACCACTAAGCATCACCAAGCCTCATAAGTGAAATTATATGGTCATTAAACCCATATATCAGACTATTACACCCACATTTTCTCCTATATATGATCATTCTACCACTAAACTCAAAATATATGGATTATTTTCTTACAACGAGCCTTCTTATTCCAATCCATAATAAGGACCTATCATTCCTTGAATAATGAATCCAACTCGAGATCGAACTCTTCAACAATAATCACATGAAAAGGGTTATTATAGTATTTATATATATGGAACACATCATAAATAATATTGTGTCTCTAAAAAAATATAACCCATATTTCATAGTACCAATCCTCTTAATAACCTCAAATGGACCCATAAACCTAGAAACCAATTTCCCCTAGCTCTAAAATTGCCTATGTCTCAATCGAGATAACACTAATAAGAATACCCAGTTACCCATATCAATCCCAAGAGGAGGGTGTCACTGATCGACATAAAATCTCCACTTGCATTGATTAGTCTCTAACCATCTATGGATTAACATGATATTGTGTGACCTCTCATGAATGAGACTAGTCATGATAACCACTGAACCTCTTTCCTTTATACAACAAAGAGGAGATAAATATGTTTTTACATATAAGGCCTCTAAAGGTTTCATCTAAATTAAATCCTGATAACTATTTTTATAGGAAAACTCTGTGAGATCATTATGGTTCTCCCATGAACCCTCTAAATCATAGATAAAAACCCATAACATGTTTTCTATCACCCTGATGGTAGGATTATGCAACCCATCAGTTTGAGGGTGGTGAGTAGTGATAAAGTACACATATATATCTATAACCTTCTACAAACATCTCTAGAAGCATGATATAAAATTGGAATCCCATTCATAAATGATTCTCCTAGGAACCCTAATAAGATGAATTATATCCTATAAATATATCCCGACTAGCTCATTGATGGAATAAGTCTCCAAGATCTACAGGAAACATATGGCCATTTTCAACCATTCCATTATAACCCACATATAATCTCTACATTAATATTTCCTAAAAAACACAATCATGAAATTTATAACAACATAATCCCCCTTCCACTCCAGAATTAGTAAAAATTAAAGAATTCACACGTGTCTTTGATGCTCAACCATCACCTAATGATTGGTAATGCATCATGAAAAAAATAACTATATATTTCTTCAATCTAAGACACCAATACTTCCTTTGGATTTTATGATATATCTTAGTAATCCTTGGGTAAAAAACAAATTAATAGATGTATGAATATCTCATCATATCCTCACACATTCACATAGGGACCACAACCCAACCTTAGATGTAAATAAAATCATCAAAATTAATGGACCAATTAGTTGTAATATCTCAATCATATATTTTTTCTATCATCACTAATAAACATGATTTAAATAACTTATTCTCCTTAACTCTCACATGGCGTGAATATATAATTCTTAGATATTATAGGGTTTCTCTTCCCTCATACTCCTGAACATCAAGACTTGTCTTAATGAAGAATATATTTACTTGTTACTCAATTCTAGACATATAAACCTATTATTCTTGATTATTCCTACTTAGTGAATCAACCACAATTTTATCTTTACTAGGGATACACACCATCTCAAAATCACAGTATCACATGCACTAAACCCACATCATCCACTGAAGGTTTAGATATCTCTAAGAAAGATATTATAAAGGCTCTTATGATGGGTACAAACCATGAAACTCTCACATAGAAGGTAGTTATTCCAACATCTTAGTACATTTACCACCACTTCCAGTTCCACATCATGTGTTGGGTAGTTCTTCTCATGCATCCTGAGCTGCTTAGATGAATAAATGAATGCTCACCCACCCGGTATAAGAACTTCCCCAATCCCAAATATTTAAGTATGATAAAATAATATATAATAATTACCTAGAATATTTAATGTCATTATTAATGAATAAATAAATATCCCTTTCATCTCCTAAAATGATATATCACATGAATTAGACCACATAAACTTCAGACCTTTCTTAGATAAGACCGTCATCAGTGCCACCAAATCAGGAAAGTATTGGGTAAACCTTAGTTTGTAAGCTTCAAACCATATAAAACTATTTATTTCAAAAAAATATAGGAGTTTATCCTAAGAAACCACTACATTAACCTTATATAGGTCCACTTATATTCCTTACTGAAATATTACTCACCCCGATAAACATACCTCACTGGCCTGAAACTAACACTTTGAGAGATTTACACACATAAAATTCTCCCTTAGTGTACTTAGAATAATTTATAAATAGTTAGCATGACCCTATATTGTATGGGATTTATAACACCCCAAGATTCTATAGTACGTTATTTCTTCAAAGTAATTCAATAACTTGTGCTACACCCAATACCGAGTTCAAGCACACCACGGCTTACCAAACCAGCTATTCAAAAGCAGTTATGAATAATTTTATCTGCATTTTAAATTTTATATATTCCATATAAATTTTAACATCTGTATTATGCATTTCTTAGACATAATATAAGAACAAATTCATTTTTTTCAGATAAAGGAAGTATTTTTAGAAAATGAAAATTTACCACCTTTTAATGGAGAACCCTTTTTAAATAAATTATTTTACACTTTTATATATTAAATTTGAAAAAATAAACTTCTTCTTTAGATTTAGGACATAAAAATTTAGTTTCGATAAATTTTTGGTGTTTTTATGATAACTTTCATATTTGGGTGAATAGTAAAAAATACTAATTTTTAATTGAAAACAAATTTTCTAATAAAAATAATTTATAGTGTTCAATTATAAATTTGAATGGTTTGGAAGTATAATTAAATTATATTTTTATCATTTAATACAATGTAGGTCATTATAAGTAATTTCATATTTAAATTTGACATAAACACATGTCAATCTTTTGATAGTTTTTACTTTTTAAAAAACCTTCTTTTTGGTTTTAACAATGGGAATTAATTTTTAAATTAATAAATGAATATTCTATATTTTTAATTTGGTTAAATAGACTTAATTTTTGAATTCAGAATATCAAAATTAGCTTTGGGTGAATTTTGGTATTTTTCTGAAGACATTCAATTTTTGATGAACAATGAAAAACACTATGTTATTGTTTAAAACCGACTTTTTATTTAAATAATTATTTATTTTATTTAAATTTATTTTAAGTTAAAATAGATATATAATACCTATAAAAGTACAATATAATTCATTGGAGTCATTTTATAATAAAATTATATGTATAAAATTTTATTGAACTTTTTACCGTCTTTTACCCACCTTTTAGGAGCATTTGCAAATTTGAATAAAACTTAATTTTACCACTTCTCTGAGTTGAATTTCAAAAATATGAGTGACACAGTTGAAATCAGTAAGTAAAATTTGATTCAATAAGATGAAAATAATTTTTGGTGCATAGTAACTTTTGACTTTTATTTACCACGGTTAAAAGTAAATTGGGTAATTAAAGGTAAAAATGATATTATAATTACCCTAAAACATGTACTAATTCTATTGGATAAGTTTAATTCTAACAGAAAAAACCTTAGGAATAAAATATGATCCTTTTGGTCCACTTGGATTAGATTATGACATTTATTATTATTTTATTTAAAGAAGAGTTAAAAGTGTTAAATTCAAAGTTTATTAACTAAACCATTTTTAATACAGGGTTATACATAATATAAATTTGAATATAAATATTAATTATAAATATAAAAAGATTTCATACATAATGGTATTTTATTTATAATTTTTAGACATTAAATAATTAAATTTATTTATGACCCAATGATGATGCAGTAATTACCTTATTAATGAAAGAATCAAATAAATGGTATTATAAATATTAATTTAAATATAATTTAAATTTTTTGATACCATACAAGAATTTTCTAGGTTAAATTTGACATGTTAGGGTTAATTACATAATTTTTTTCTAAGTGATAAGGTTTTTATGACTTTCACAAAAACAAAATACCAAATAGTGTCAAAATTGACATAAATTAATTTTTAAAACAAATACAATATTATTGGTTGATATAATATTCCTAAAAATCTAAGGTTTGGAAAAAGGACTTAAATAATATTATATATGTAATTAAGGAACAACTAGAGGTCCTATTGGAATTTTAGAGTAAGTTTATTAACCATATAGTGTAAGAATTCAAGAAGAAACGGTAAAAGTTAAAATATTCAACTAAGAGTTAAATATAAAAGATAAGGTTAAAATGGTAACATAAACTTGTATAAAACCTATTGGTTGAGAGTATTTCGACCCAAAACCACATAAGTCTCTAAATAAATTCATTTGTATCCATTATAAACCGAATATGATAGTATAATAAATTAATATTTTAATCTTTTCCTAAAGTGACCCTCACCCCTCTTATAAAAGGGAACTTCCCCTTCCCTCAAAATCACCCCGCCAAAGTAAATTGGATCTGCCAAACCCCTCCCAAATATCCTCCCAACTTTTCTCACATCAACCTAGAGTCCTTAATTTGATCATAAATCCAACCTAAGGATCCCTTTTGATCAACTCAAAAGAAAACACCCGAAGAAGAGGTAATAATTTCACCACCCTCTTTCAAGTTCTTTTCTTCTTCCACTTACTCTTTCTTTTTTGTTTCCATACAAAAATGATAACTCTAGTACCTATTACATACCATGATGTTATTATAAATATGGTACAACCATATTAATTATTCTATCCATACTATAAATTACAAAGTCACCATATGCGCGTTTGTACGGCTTACCGTCTCCACGTTGTGGTGTTTTTTTGTTATTCAAACACTTCATTATTTGGATGGGTATAATAATGAGTATAACAGATGTAAATAATAAATATAACATGTTTATGATTATTTATATATTATATAACATCCAATTACATATTATTTAACCATTAATATAATGATATTTTCGCTCGTGCGTACGTACGGATTACCGTCTCCACGACGCGATGAGATTCATTTCCACATTCACCATTCAATGATGATTATAAAAATATATATTATTAATAAGTATGTAATATATGACATAATAATGATACTTAATATATGTATATATATATACATATATATGTGTGTGTTTACTTACATATATCTTATTCACTTACTTGCATTCAATACGATATGAAAACGGAAACATCATTTATGCTTACGTACGACCTACCATATCCATAAATAGTTTTTTCCATTTAATATATTTATCTATTATACATATTTATATTCTAAATATATATGATATATAAATCATGTGTTATATTATGGAAGTATTTATATCATGATCTAAATGATACGATCAAGAATAACAAGTTAAAACACATATGATAAAGAAAGTGATTATTACCCAAAATGTTAATTTAACATGGAAATAATTATTAAATTTGTAGTATAAAGTCATAAATAAATCATGTATGATATAATAAATATGAATATGGTTATGTTATAATTTAATAACATACTATGGGCATTATACTTGAGGTTAAACGTACCCTCGACCAAAGTAAAGTTCAAGGTAGCGGTTAATTTCACAATCTCTTTATTATTCGAGGTTTTTTTACATGAGTATCTACTGGGAAATATTTATTATCCATATCCATGTTTCATAAAAGAGTTTTCAAAGGTATTATTTTTAAGGTAATCTTTTACTAAAACATCATTTTAAATGGTTTAAATATTCATTCTTTTAAACCTTTATCATTAATTTCCATGTTTTTAAAATGGTTTTAAGGAATTATTTATATGGACATGAATGTTTTAAAATGTTAATTACTTTCAAAAGTTTCAAAGTGGTATGGGAAAATTTTATTCAAAACTATATTTTAAATGACTTCCTTTATAAATTATGCAATGTTTAGATGATTTCAAGAAAAAAGGATATTTCTCTCAAAGATTTTTACTGATCATTTTCAACTATGTCAACATCCTTTACGAGATATTATTCTTGATCAAGGTTGATTTATTATGATACAAATCTTCCATATTGTATTGAAGTTTTTTTGATATGTTTGACCGTGTATGTGTTATTTTTATACCATTCATGGTTTATGGATAAAGTATTTATATTTCGTATTCTAGTGTTAATATGAATGTTTATGTTATGTTTAAACCTTTTCATATGAGGAATGAATTGGACTTAGTGAATGATGGGTGGAGCCTGCTATAGCTTCTCAATGCATCAGTAGGTCTCATGATACAAACTAGTGTCTTGGCACAAGGCCTTGAAAAAATCTTATTTGTAGTCTTGGCACAAGGCCTTGACTATGTGGTTATGAAGTCTGGAATTATGCATTCCTTGATTATGAAAGTGGCTATTGATATTGCATGTGATTATTTGACTAGTAGAATATCTATGTGAATAAGTAAATGGAATTATTTGATTTATATTGGCCATATTATGCAGAAGTTTATGTTTAAAAGGATTTTGTTTTAGTTTATACATTGCGTTAAATGTTTATGCTTATTTATGAAAGTTTCTTCTATATTGTTATCCTTACCGAGCATTTGAGCTCACCTCTTTCTTATGTTTTATTTTCCCTGGATTCCCAGAATTGTATTATGATTGATAATCAGGGTTAGGCTAGGGGATTAGTGGCATTCCAAAAGGATAATTTATGTTGTGTTTTATTTTATAATGTGTAATTTAACGTTCATGTATGTAATCTATTTTACAAGACTGCTAAACTGATCGGTCTTTTAGGAATTGATTTCTTGTAATCATGCCAATGTATAAAAATAATGCACCGACTCTAGGCTTCTGAGGTTAGGGCATTATAGGATTAAATAAAAATTCCTCAAAAAATATAACAATGAATGATTCCAAATAAGGATGAAAGATAATATTTATCTGGTATATAAACACTACCGCCACATTTTTCAACTTGAAATACATTACAATATACTCAAATAATCCTTACATTCTCTTGAAATCGATATATAAAATATCTAAAGGCCTTAAATAGAAATAGTGATATCTAGACCTCTATTTGATCATGGAGAACCACATCACACTTCTCATTTGATTTAATATTTCATTAATATGAGAAATATGATAGATTTTAGGAAAAAAAATACCCAAAGGTGTTATTTTAGTGTTTTTGGGTTGTTGTTTATATTGATAAATATAATTGACAATTTTTTTAGTGTACTTGTTGACAAAGTGGGTAGATTAATTTGTTTTTGAAACATTTTTAGGTGTTTGTAGATTGTTTAGAAAAATAAAAAAGGTAGTATTTTCATAAAGAAAATATATGAAAACCCATAACATATATGTGATCAAATAAAACTTACATGACACCGCATAGGGGGTTCGTAGGAGGAAATTTTTTGAAGTAGTTCATGACTATGTAACACTTACATGAAATTTCATATCAATTATGTGGAACCATATGGAGTTTACAACAACCATTTTTCATAGAAGGTACATGATTGTGAATTAGTATATAAATCCATGAAAAAATATCATTGAAGGAATTTGTTAAAGTATTATTTCTCACATAGAAATTATGGGTCCACGATGGAAGTTCCTAACTACAATGGGAGTCCATGATAGCCTCATTTTTATAGAGAAAATGCTGTAATTAAAGGCTATTATGAAGTAAGTTCATGGAATCCTTATTGTTTAGGATCAAGAGCTGTTGTTTGGAGGCAGGCTGCCAAGGGAGAATATTTCATGATACCACATAGAAAAAGAATTATGTGGAAGGGATTTCATAAAGGGATGAATAGTATATTTTAATTAATTAGTTTCCTAGCTTTATTTTCATATATAAGGACCCCTTAATCAATTTATTATAAATATAATAATTCATTAGGTAAGATCATCACTAGAGTAATTATGAGATGTTGGAATGGAGTTCATGAAGGATTTCATGCAAAGAAAACCATGAAGGAAGATTTGAGAAGAAGTTTGTGAAACACGAGTGATTGAGGAGTTCATGAAACTCAATGCATGGGGAACATATGTTAAGTAAGTACATGGAAACAAACCATGTTGAAAAGATTGTGAATAAAGTAGAGTTCTTGAAGAAAAGTTAGTTCATGAAGTAAGGAAAGATCATGAAGCCAAAAAATTCCATGAAGGAGGTTCAATTTTAAAAGTAGGAGTGGATCGTGAAGAATGAATGGTTCATGAAATAATTTTAGTCTACAAATGAGAACTATTTATGAAGGGTTTTTTTATAAATAAAATCTTACATGGAAAGGTGAATTTCATCTCACATATGAAAGATAAGCTTCATATCTCACCCATTTCAGTGTGAAGAAATTCAAAATTGATATAGATCAGCTGAAGAATCTTTTATAGGATTAGTGAGTTCCCATCAATTGAGAGAATAGTGATTTGTCATATATGAATGTTTTTAACCCAGGATGGATAGTGGGTCCAACCCAAACATTGTAAAATAATTATTCTTTAGTTATTTTGGTACACTGTAATATTTATTTTTTATACTCCTTGAATCATCATAGTTTGGACGAACTATATAAAATTACCATGTCTTATGAATTCTTTCATTTCATTTTATTTATTATTACAAGAAGAAAATATAATAGAGTTTTGTTTAATAATGAAAAAGAATCAAAAGGGGGATTTTTTTGATCCAAACATCCCGAATTCACACCCAAATATTTTAAGGCATTTAACTAAGTGAGAAAAATAATTGGAATCAGAGATAATGATTAAATTAAGTGTTATTCTCTCTTAGTGGAAGCAATGTAAGTAGTTTAACATAAAGGGATTATGATCTTAGATGGAAACAACTTTTAGCTATGGAATAATCAGATGCAACACTATTTCTGATCTTTAGGTATGGATGTGAATAAAGAAGATATGCCTTAGATTTTAGTCAGTATGGGGAGTGGGGATTTTTCAAAAGGAGATAATAAAGAACTAGATGCTAACACCAAAGGAATCAATTATTTAGTGGAATCCTTGTCTAACATAATATACATGAAGGTTTTATCATGTAATTCATTACATTACATGTATAAAAAACTTATTAATATCTATGGAGGTAATTAAAAATACTGAGAAGTAAATTATAGATTCATTAGAACAAGTATGAGGACTTGAGGATACACCTAAATAAATATGTTGATGCATTATTTGATTAGGTGCATGTAATAGTGGAGTACATGTGTGATCATTAATAAAACCTCGATTATGTAAATATTTTAATGCATATCTTGAAGAGGTTTCCACCTTGGTTCAATCCAAAAATATTTGTTCTTGAGGATAAAGAAATAGAGGAGTTAATGTTGGATAATATTCATAGCACTATGGTTGCATATGAAATGAGTAACTATGATAATGAGGATCTTGAAAATGGGTAGTTGGTGGAAGTGTCATAGAAATATTTGAAGAATAATACTATGTAATATGATCATGGAGAACAATAGACAAATGAATTCATCCCATTCCTTTTCCCAAATATATAAAATTGAAAATCAAAATTTAATGGGAAACTTACAATCATGTGTTTTTGATGTGTAAAGTTGGGCACCTTGAATCTAAGTGTCCAATGAAGTTTCAAGATGATGATGTGGATAATTAAGTACCCATATAGAAATCTTCAGCTAATGTGAAAGGCAAGAGAAGTACAAAACCCAATTTCATCAAGAAAAATAATGTTCTTTCACAGGAGGATAATAGCTCAAATGAAATCGAGGCAGATGATATTGAGTAATGTAAAGGAAAAATAATAATACTCTCTAGTGTATGTTGTAGGTAGTTACTAGACAATGGAAGATAGTGACATTAAAATAGGAGAAATGGATGGGAGAGTTGATCTCTATGTATAATTTGAAGCTTCTCTTAAAGATATAGATGATTGGAGATACTAAATGAAGAAATAAAACAGGGTGGTTCATGATGATAAACTCTATTTGTAGTAGTAATAATAAGAGAATTCAGAGATGAAGGTTGGGATTTAAAATATTAATTTTAAAATTTAAAAAATCTCAGATAAGGTTATTGAGTATAGGCGCAAAGTTTATGAATAGTCTTGGGTTATCAATAGTTTGAATAATAGAGTGAAATACCATGCCAAACATATCAACGAGATTGAACTAGGGTTTCCCATCCTATGATGAAAAATATAAAACCAGGAGTGTATTTTGACTCTAAGTATGACATTGGGAAACTAGATTAAACGGACAACAAAAAAGGTAGAAGAGAAGCGTAGAGTTTCAAAAAAAAAGTTAATGGACTTTTGAGAGAAGAGAATGAGACATCAGAATGACATTGATGGTATGAAAATTAATAGTAAAAAATAAATGGTGTTTAATTCTATGCCACAAACATCCAATACAAAATTATAGTTTGATTTTTGTATAACTCAGATTCAAAATACTTATATAAACCAAGGTACAACCACTTATATAGAAAATTATCTCACAAATAAACTTCGTATCAAGTATTATTATTGTGTAGATATAGAAAATTTTCAAAATATTTGTTCCATAGACAAAAGGCACTGATGGGTGAAAGTTCAACAAAGACAATTGATGAGAGTTTAGTATTCCAAGCATTCTTTTAATGATGATTGTTTCTATTATGGAGAATTTTGATCTTTGGATATGTTTTAGACCTAAAAAATGTAGAGGAATGTGTCAACGAAGACCCAAAATGGTCATACATAGTAGTTCAAGTAATCCTCAAGTAGTATGAAAATGAAAATTTTATTTGAAGCTTTTTAGGATAAAGTTTTTCTATCATGTAACACCCCGACCCCAGTTACCCAGAGTTGGTGCATTATTACATAACACTGGCAAGATCACAAAAGATCAAGTCTCGAAAGACCAATTAGTTTAGTAGCCTTGGAATCACTAGATACATTCATAAGTCTTACATTAAATCATAAAATGAAAACTACAACAACATAGTCTCTATAGTACACACTCATATCCTCTTAGAGTATCCCTGCAGGTCAGTCATAAAATACTTCTTCACATCGTGGAAAAAATAAAACATATAAAGGGGTGAGCTCAGATGCCTAGTAAGGATAACAATATAGTCAAAACTTTCATAAATAAGCATAAACATTTAAGGAAATGTATAATTAAAACAAAATCCTTTTAAAATTGAACTTAAGAATAATATGGTAGAAATAAAATAAAATAATTCCATTTACTTATTCACATGGATATTCTACTTATTGAATAATCACATGAAATATCAATAACCACTTTCTTAATGATGGACTGAATAATTCCAGACTATCATAACCATGTAGCCAAGGCCTCATGCCAAGACTACAAATAAGATTTTGTCAAGGCCTCGTGCCAAGACACTAGTTTGTCTCATGAGACCTACCAATGCATTGAGCAGCTATAGCGGGCTCCACCCGTCACTTACTAAGTCCAATGCATTCCTCATATGAACATGTTTAAACATAACATAAACATTCCTATTAAAACTAGCATACGAAATGTAAATACTTTCTCCATAAACCAAGAATGGTATAAAAATAACACATCCATAGTCAAACATATCACAAAACCTTCAATAAAATATGGAAGCTTTATATCATAATAAATCAACTTCAAATAAGCTTAAAATCAATCAAATGATGTTGACATAGATGAAATCAAAACTATTTGAGAGAAATATCTCCTTTTTGAAATCATTTAAAAGTCACATAATTATAAAAGAAAAAATTTACTTTGAAAATATTCTTATAAGCTTGTAAGGGAAGCTTTGAAGATTTTATAATGGCAGAAAATAGTCGCACCCGCTGTATAAATTAAAAAAGACATTCTTTCCTTAATTTTGTCGAAAAGGTTAAAAAGGACCGTGTTTGGAAAATGACTGAAAGATTCATTTCAAAACATTTTACAAAAAGTCTAACAAGGGTATAAATGACTTTAACCCATAGTCTATTAAATAGTAAAAATGTTTTGAAATACATTTTTAAGAAACATCGATGTGGATGATAAAGTATTCCCAGTAGATAATTACGTATAAACAACCTCAGATAATGAAGAGATTGTGAAATAAACCCTTACCTTGTAATATTCCTTGGTTTAGGGTAGGTTAAACTTCTATATAATGGTGAAATAATTGTTATTAAATTAATCAAGAATCATATACGTTAATATGATATCATATATGATCTTTTAACATTGTTTTGTTAATAATATCTTAGTATTATCGTCGTTTCGGGTGTTAACTTACTCGTTTTATTTTATATGTTTTGTTACATAAGCCGTATTTGTTATTGATTGGTTGTATCTTATTCATATCCAGAATTATATAAAGTCTTTAAACATTATTTTAATCATCAAATTAGAATTAGTCTTGAATGGATATGATGGGGAATGAATCTCATCGCGTTCGTGGAGACGGTAGTCCGTACGTACGCATGAGCGACAATATCATTATTTTGATATTAAAATAATATATAATTGGATGGTATATCATATATACAGAATCATTATCATGTTATATTTCTTATTTACATAAATTACATATCATTATCATACCCATCCAAATAATAATATTTTTGAATAACAATTACACCACGACGTGGAGACGGTAAGCCGTACGTACGCACGTATGGTGACATGTCATTCAAAGGATGGATAGAATACTGAATATGGTTGTACCATATTTATAATAAAATCACAGTATATAGAAGATACTAGAGTTATTATTTTAGAAAGGAAAAAAACAAATAAAGAATAAGTTGAAGAAGAAAGGAACTTGAAAAAGGGTGGTGAAAACATTACCTCTTCTTCGGGTTCTTCCTTTTGATTTGATCAAAAGGGCTCCTTAGGTTGGATTTCTGATCAAACTAAGGGATCTAGATTGAAGTGAGGGAAGTTGAGAGAGTATTATTTCAGGGTTTGGCCGAACCAAAATGCATTTAAGGTGTGAAGAATTTGTTATAAGTTGTGTCCTTTTATAAGGGGTAGGAGGTGCTCTTTAGGAAAAACTTAAAGTATTAATTTATAACAAATTCATATTCGGTTTCTAATGGATCCAAAGTAGATTATGCAAAGTATAAGGAGGGGATGGGTCGTAATACATTCAACCAATTTATTTTAGACAGGTTTGGATCATTATATTAACATTATCTTTTAGTTTTAACTCTTAGTTAATTAGATTGACATTTACCATGTCACTTTGTATTTTTATATTATATAGTTAATAAACTTACTATATACATCCAAGCGACCCCCAAGTGGTCCATTAATGATACACCTATCATGATATAAGTCTTTTTGTTGATCCTTAGATTTTTAGGAATAGAATATCAATTAATAATATAATACTTGTTTTAAAAACTCATTTATGTCAATTTTGACAATATTTAATAATTGATTTTTGTTAAAGTCTTAAAAAACTTTATTAATTTGAACCAAATTCATTTAAGAAATCATAAAATATCATATTAACCAATAAAATTCGGGGATGACATCAAAACTTTCAAATCATATTTATTTTAACTTTTATAATACAAATTATTTGATTCTTTCATTAATAAAGAAAATACAGCATCATTATTGTGTCATAAATAAATTTAATTATTAAATGTATAAAAATTATAAATAAAATACCATTATGTAGGAAATATTTTTATATTTCTAATTAATTTTTATAGTTGAAAATATAACATATATAACCCTATGTAAAAATTGTTTTTCTAAAAGATATATGCTTATGTCATTTTTGTATTTACTTTAACTTAATTAATATAAAGTGTCCTTATCACCTACAAGTGGTTCCATGGGGTCCCAAAATCAACCCAAAGATGCCCATGGTAGGAAATGTATCAACCAATAAGGTCAGGACATGTTTTAGGGTAATTTATTATTATTATAATATTATTTTTTTACCCTTATTTACCGGATTTACCCTTTAACCATGGTAAATAAAATATTTACCAAAGTAATCATTCAGAATTTCTAAAAATAAAAGTTACCTATTTACAAAATTTGTACATCATGATTCCAAATATGGAATCCATTTTTTCAAATTCAAAACACAGAAGTGGCAGAAATTAATTTAAAATTAATTCCCGCTGTCAAAACAAAAAGCGTATTTTTAAGAAATAATAACTATCAAAAGATTGACACTTGTTTATGTCCTGTTTAATTGTGAAATTACGTCCAATGACCAACATTGTATTAAATTGTAAAAATATATTCTAAATATACTTTAAACCCACTCAAATTAATAATTTATCACTATTAATTATTTTGATTAAAAAAGTTGTTTTTAATTAAAATTTAGTAATTTTCACTATTCATAAAAATATAAAAGTTATCTGAAAAGTACCAAAATTTCACCCTAGGATAATTTCGATATTCTAAATCCAAAAATGAAGTCCATTTTGAGAGATAAAATTTATAAAATTTCTAAAAGTGGGTATTACTATTCATAACGGCTAATTTGATTGGTCACGGTGTGTTAGAATCTCGAAATTGCGTACAATGCAATCTATTGCATTAATCAAAGGGAAATGTACCGTGAAACCTTGGGGTGTTACATTATCCCCTCCTTCAAATAATTTCGTCCTCAAAATTTCTAGAATATTAATGCTTAAAAAGACTTGGGTGGTTCTTCATCATAAGTTCCTCGGGTTCCCACGTTGCCTCTTCCATCCTATAGTTTCTCTATAAAACTTTTACCAGACGAGTCGTCCAGTTTCTCAGCACTTGTTCTCTTGTATCAAGAATCCTAATGGGATCTTCACAATAAGATAGATCGGGTTCCAGCTCTAATTCCTCATAGGTGAGTACATGCGTTGGGTTAGGCATGTATTTTCTCAACAGTGATATGTGGAACACATTGTGAACTTTGGAGAGATTTGGCGGAATTTCCAAACGGTATGCTAAAACCCCAATTCGTTCTAGAATTTCGAAAGGTCCAATGTACCTGGGACTCAATTTACCTTTCTTACCAAAACGTATAACTACCTTCCATGGGGATACCTTCAAGAAAACATGATTTCCTACCTAAAATTCCAAATCCTTCCTTTGGTTATCGACATAGCTCTTCTTCCTACTTTGAGCTAATTTGATGTGGTTTTTGATTGCCTTCACCTTTTCCATTGTTTCCTCCACCAGTTATGGGCCTACGAGTTTTCTTTCACCAACATCATCCCAACAGGTTGGTGTGCGATATCTCTTTTCATATAACGCTTCATATGGTTCCATCTGAATACTTGAATGGAAGCTATTCTTATAGGAAAATTCTTCCAGAGGTAAATATTGATCCCACATACCCTGAAAGTCAAGTGAGAAAGATCTCAACATGTCTTCTAAGGTTTGAATAGTCCATTCCGATTGTCCATCTGTTTGAGGGTGGTAGGCAGTGCTGAAACGAAGTTCAATATCCAAGGCCATCTGAAGACTCTTCCAGAATCTTGAAGTAAAACGGGGATCACGATCAGAAATAATCGATAGGGGTAATCAATGAAGTCTCAAAACTTCATTAATATATAGCCTTGCCAGACGTTCAAGTGGTAAATCTTCCCTTATAGCAAGAAAATGTGCTGACTTGGTAAGACGATAAAAAATGACCCATATTTCATCGTTCCTTCTAGGAGTCTTTAGTAGTCCCATGACAAAGTCCATAGTGATATTATCCCATTTCCACTCAGGTATGAGAAGAGGTTTCATGACTCCTCTAGGCTATTTCCTTCCAGCTTTCACTTGTTGACAAACCATACATCTTGACACAAAATCATCAATCTCCCTCTTCATGTTGTCCCACTAAAAATGTTCCTTCAAATATCTATACATTTTAGTGATACCAAGGTGTATAGAGAAATTGAAACTATGAGCATCATCCAACAATTTCCTTTTTAGATCAAGTATATCGGGAACACAAAGTCTCTTCCCAAATTTCAAAATTCCATCTTCATACACAAAGTCACTCAATCTCCCATCATTCACAGATTTAATATTCTATTGAAATTATTCATCATCAGTCTAAGAACTCTTTATACTTTCTAGTAAAGATGATTTGGAAACCATTTGAAAAAGTATCGACGTTTCACCTTCCATGGTAATTCCCATATCCATCTTCACTAGATCCATGAAAATATGATCCCTTTAAATTATCATCACGTTCAAAAGTCCATGATACTTTCTGCTCAAAGCATATACCACCTTATTTGCCTTCCCCGGGTGGTAGTGTATTGTGCAATAATAATCCTTGAGTAGTTCAAGCCATCTCCTTTTCCTCATGTTAAGTTCTTTCTGTGAGAAAATATACTTCAAACTCTTATGATTGGTATATATCTCACATTTTCACCATAGAGATAATGTCTCCATATCTTCAAAGAAAATATTACAACAGCTAACTCAATATCATGAGTATGATAGTTTTGCTCATGAATTTTCAGCTGTCGTGATGCATAGGCAAAAACTCTATCATTCTGCATAAGGACACAACCAAGTCCTTTCTTCGATGCATCACAATAAATAACGAACCTATCATTACCCAATGGTAGAGTCAATATAGGAGCATTGAATAATCTTATATTCAGTTCTTCAAAACATTATTCACACTCTTTTGTCCAAACAAATTTAACCCCTTTACGTGTGAGCTTAGTTAATGGGTTAGCCAACTGGGAAAAATTATGGACGAAACGACGATAATAACCTGCTAAATCAATAAAACTGTGTACCTTGGTTATACTCGTTGGTGCTGGCCATTCTTGGATTGCTCCTGTATTAGAAGGATCAATAGAGATTCCATTTTTAGAGACAATATGGCCAAGAAAAAAAATATCCGGAAGCCAGAATTCACACTTGCTAAACTTCCCATATAATTCATGTCTTCTCAGAGTCTTCAATATAATGCGCAAGTGATTTTCATGATCATTGTTGCTTTTGGAGTATACCAAGATATCATCAATAAATACCACTACAAATTCATCAAGAGATTCCTTGAAAACTCTGTTCGTTAGATCCATGAAAAGAGAGGGTGCATTAGTCAGCCCAAAAGGCATTATTGTAAAATCGTAATGCCCGCACCTGGTTCGAAATGATGTCTTCGGAATGTCTTCCTTCTTCACACACAACTGATGATATCCAGATTGAAGGTCAATCTTTGAAAAGTATTTACCTCCATGCAGTTGGTCAAATAAATCATAAATGCGAGGTAGGGGATACTTATCTTTTATTGTTATAGCATTGATCTCCCTGTAGTCGATACATAACCTCATAGATACATCTTTCTTTTTAACAAAAAGAACAGGGGCTCCCCATGGAGAAACAGTAGGGAGAATAAATCCCTTATTACTTAATGCCTCTAGTTGTTTCTTTAGTTCAACTAATTCCACAGTGGCCATTCTATAAGGGGTCTTCGATATAGGCTTTGTTCCAGGAATTAAATCAATGGAAAACTCAACTTCTCATTCTGAAGGATGTCCTGGTAAATATTCCGGAAACACATCTACATATTCTTTCACAATAGGTACATCCTCTATTTGAACATTCCTTTTTTCACCCACAATCATTTCATTCTCTTCCTCCCCAATAATTGAATTTAATTGAGCTACTAGGGGTGGATCTAGATAAGAATTAGGTGGTGATGATTCTGCTCTAAAAATAAGGTGTTCCTTATCATCATCATCAAAAATCGTAACCTCCTTATTCTTATAATAAATCTTCACATCATGTTCCAAAATCCAATCCATATCGAGGATTATATCAATCTCAATCATAGGTATGACGATGAGATCAGTGAATAAAGAACATTTATGTGCTCTAATGGGGACTGATTCACAAAACTTTGTTGCAATGAAACTTCCCTTAGGAGTTTTTACTGACAACTCCCTTGTTAAATCAAATTGGAAATATCTAATTTTCTTAGAAAACTGGAAAGATATGAAACAATGGGATAATCCATAATCAAATAAAGCATTTTCTAAACTTGAGGAAACCATTAAATTACCTGCCAATATGTCATTCGGAGCTTCTACCTCAACAATAGTGATAACATAAGCTTGTCCTTGATCCCTTGGCCTTTTCTGAGGTAAGTTCCACTGATTCTTAGGACATTCATTTGCATAATGTCCCATCTCCCTACAGTTGTAGCATTGAACAATGGTATCTTCTTTATTCCCCTTGCAATCACGAGCTTGGTGGCCTTTTTCACCACACTTGTAACATACTCCCATTCCTTTCAAGAAAGTACCGGGGTGTTTCTTATCACATTTACAATAGGATGGATAATCAAAATTTCCATTCTTCCCCTTATTTCCATTTCCAGAGTTTTTAGAAGATCTCTTCTTCTCTTGCATTGCTTTAAATTCATAAGACTTAGATAATTCTTTTTCTGTCTTGATAGCATATGAGACAATATCTTCATACGACGGGAAGTATTGTGACACTAATGCTCGACAAATAAATGGTTTTAACCCATCAAAGAAATGATCAATATTAATTCTTGGGTTACGTATATAATCTCTAGCATACCTTCCTAACCTTGTAAAGTTAGCCTCATAATTTGCGACATTCTCCTCCTCCTTTTGTCTCAGACTCATAAATTGCCTTTCCATATATACTCAATGGTCACAAGGAAAGTATTTTTATAAGAAAATCTCTTTGAACTCCCTCCATTCCATATTTGATACTTCATCATCTTCCTTAGTGTTTTGAATCAATTACCACCATTGATCAGCATCTCCAGTGAGGCGGTAAACTGCCATGATAACTTTTTCCCTTTCACTACTCCCCAAAGCCGGAAATATTTTTTCTAGGGAACTTATCCATTGCTCAGCTACCAATGGATTTGTACTCCCATTAAATGTTGGTGGTTTTTTCCACATGAAGCAATCTAACATTGATCCTCCATACTGCGGATCAGTGTGCTCCATACGGGTAAGGTTATTATTCATAACCTGAGTGAGTTGTCCCAGTACAGTGATTAGCTGGTCAGAAGCAGTTGCATCACCAGCTCCACTATAATTATCTTGATCAGGAGGGAAATCGCTACATGGAGTGTGTGCATTGATATGGTTTCCATTTCTTCCACTAGGTTCTATTTCTAAACAATGGCATAAAATAGATCATTTTATAAATCAAAATACATAATTCTGTACTTGTAAAACAGTTAACATAAATTGAACTATTTATAGATATAATCCATAATCATAAAAATGTTTTATTTGAGGAATTATATACTCATAAACCCTTCATAATGGTTTGTAAAGAAAATGAGAATTATCCTAAGCATATCCCCTGGGAGTGTCCTAACCAAGAGTGCAACAAGGCCCATTGTCATGCACCAGTTCCCGTTCGAGTCTAGATCAAAGAGGTGTTTTTAGGTTTTACCCCTAGGTACATCTGTTCCTGAGCCGCCTCTACCTGATTGTATCCAGACATGGATGTATTGCATAGAAAACTCACTAGATTTCTAAAATACCAAAATTCTAGGAAGTTATTCTATACTAATCCTCAAAGTCCATCTTAGGTTTATGTTCTCTAATCAGAGTTTATCTAAATCTAGATCCCGAGTTTTGTACTAAAATTTCTCTGATACTAACTGTAACGCCTGGACCCCAGTTACCTAGAGTCGGTGCATTATTACATAACAGTGGCATGATCACAAAATATCAAGTCTCGAAAGACCGATTAGTTTAGTATCCTTGGAATCACTAGATACATTCATAAGTCTTACATTACATCATAAAATTAAAACTACAACAACATAGTCTCCATAGTCCACACTCATATCCCCTTAGACTATCCCTAAAGGTCATTCATAAAATAATTCTTCACATCCTGGAAAAAATAAAACATAGAAAGGGGTGAGCTCAGATTCCCAGTAAGGATAACAATATAGCGGAAACTTTCATAAATGAGCATAAACATTTAAGGCAATGTATAACTAAAACAGAAGCCTTTTAAACTTGAACTTCAGCATAATATGGCAGAAATAAAATGAAATAATTCCATTTACTTATTCACAGGGATATTATACTAATTGAATAATCACATGCAATATCAATAACCAATTTCATAATAATGGAATGCATAATGCCAGACTATCATAACCACATAGCCAAGGCCTCATGCCAAGAATACAAATAAGATTTTGTCAAGACCTCGTGCCAAGACACTAGTTTTTCTCATGAGACCTATCGATGCGTTGAGGAGCTATAGCGGGCTCCACCTGTCACTTACTAAGTCCAATGCATTCCTCATATGAACAGGTTTAAACATAACATAAACATTCGTATTAAAACTAGCATTAGAAATGTAAATAATTTCTCCATAAACCATTAATGGTATAAAAATAACACATCTACAGTCAAACATATCAAAAAACCTTCAATTCAATATGGAAGTTTTGTATCATAATAAACCAACTTCAAATAATCTTAAAATCCATCAAAGGATGTTGACATAGATGAAATTAAAACTATTTGAGAGAAATATCTCTTTTTTGAAATCATTTAGAACTCACATAATTATAAAATAAAAAATTTAATTTGAAAATATTCTTATAATATTTTAAGGTAAGCTTCAAAGATTTTATAACGGCATAAAATAGCCGCACCCTCCGTATAAGTTAAAAAAGAAATTCTTACCTTAATTTTGTCGAAAAGGTTAAAAAGGACCTTGTTTGGAAAATGACAGAAAGATTCCTTTAAAACCATTTTATAAAAAGTCTAAAAAGGTTATAAATGACTTTAACCCATAGTCTATTAAATATTAAAAATGTTTTGAAATAAATTTTTAAGAAACATGGATGTGGATGATAAAGAAGTCCCAGTAGATAATTATGTATAAACAACCTCGGATAATGAAGAGATTGTAAAATAAACCCTTAACTTGTACTGTTACTTGGTTGAGGGTAGGTTAAACTCCTGTATAATGGTGAAATATTTGTTATTAAATTATACAAGAATCATATACGTTAATATGATATCATATATTATCTTTTAACATTGTTTTGTTAATAATATCTTAGTATTATCATCGTTTCGGGTGTTAACTTACTCATTTTCTTTTATATGTTTTGTTACATAAGCCGTGTTTATTATGGATTGGTTGTATCTTATTCATATACAGAATGATATCAAGTCCTTAAACATTATTTTAATCATAAAATAATAATTATACTTGAATGGATACGATGGGGAATGGATCTCATCGCGTTCGTGGAGACGGTAGTCCGTACGTACGCCCGAGCGACAATATCATTCTTTTGATATTAAAATAATATATAATTGGATGGTATATCATATATACATAATAATTATCATGTTATATTTATTATTTACATCAATTAAATATCATTATCATACCCATCCAAATAATAATGTTTTTGAATAACAATTACACCACGACGTGGAGACGGTAAGCCGTACGTACGCACGTATGGTGACATGTCATTCAAAGGATGGATAAAATACTGAATATGGTTGTAAAATATTTATAATAACATCACAATATATATAATATACTGGATTTATTATTTTATAAAGGAAAAAAAACAAATAAATAATAAGTTTAAGAAGAAAGGAACTTGAAAAAGGGTGGTGAAAACATTACCTCTTCTTCGGGTTCTTCCTTTTGATTTGATCAAAAGGGATTCTTAGGTTGGCTTTTTGATCAAAATAAGGCCTCTAGGATGAATTGAGGGAAGTTTATAGAGTATTTGGGTAAGGGTTGGCCGAAAAAAAAGGCTTTGAAGGTGTTAAAAATTGGTTAGAAGTTGTGTCCTTTTATAAGGGGGAGGAGGGGCTTTTTAGGAAAAACTTAAAGTATTAATTTATAATAAATTCATATTCTGTTTATAATGGCTCCAAAGTGGATTATTAAAAGTATAAGGTGGGGATGGGTCGAAATACATTCAACCAATATATTTTAGACATGGTTGGGTCATTATATTAACCATATCTTTTAGTTTTAACTCTTAATTAATTAGATTGACATTTACCATGTCACTTAGTATTTTTAAATTATATAGTTAATAAACTTACTATATACATCCAAGAGACCCCCCAAGTGGTCCATTAATGATACAACTATCATTATATAAGTCCTTTTTCGGAACCTTATATTTTTAGGAATATAATATAAATTAATAATATAATACTTGTTTTAAAAACTCATTTATGTGAATTTTGACAATATTTAATAATTGATTTTTTAAAGTCTTAAAAACTTTATTAATTCAAAAAAAATTCATTTAAGAAATACTAACATGTAATATTAACCAATAAAATTCGTGGATGACATCAAAACTTTCAAATTATTTTTATTTTAACTTTTATAATACCAATTATTTGATTCTTTCATTAATAAGGAAAATACTGCATCATAATTATGTCATAAATAAATTTAATTATTAAATGTTTAAAAATTATAAATAAAATACCATTATGTATGAAATATTTTTATCTTTATAATGAATATTTATAGTTGAAAATATAACATATATAACCCTATGTAAAAATTGTTCTGCTAAAAGATATATGCTTATGTCATTTTTGTATTTACTTTAACTTAATTAATATAAAGTGTCCTTATCACCTACAAGTAGCTCCATGGGGTCCCAAAATCGAACCAAAAATTCCCATGGTCGTAAATACATCAACCAATAAGGTTAGGACACTTTTTAGGGTAATTTATTATTATTATAATATTATTTTTATACCCTTATTTACCGGATTTACCCTTTAACCATGGTAAATAAAATATTTACCAAAGTAATTATTCAGAATGTATAAAAATAAAAGTTACCTATTTACATAATTTGGAAATCCTGATTCCAAATATGGAATCCATTTTTCCAAATTCAAAACACATAAGTGGCAGAAATTAATTTAAAATTAATTCCCACTGTCAAAACAAAAAACGTGTTTTTTAGAAATAATAACTATCAAAAGATTTACAGTTGTTTATGTCTGGTTTAATTGTGAAATTATGTCCAATGAACAAAATTGTGTTAAATGGTAAAAATATATTCTAAATATACTTTAAAACCACTCAAATTCATAATTTATCACTATTAATTATTTTGATTAAAAAAGTTGTTTTTAATTAAAATTTAGTAATTTTCACTATTCATAAAAATATAAAAGTTATCTGAAAAGTACCAAAATTTCACCCTAGGATAACTTCGATATTCTAAATCCAAAAATGAAGTCCATTTTGAGAGATAAAATTTATAAAAATTCTAAAAGTGGGTATTACTATTCATAACGGCTAATTTGATTGGTCACGGTGTGTTAGAATCTCAAAATTGCGTACAATGCAAGCTATTGCATTAATCAAAGGGAAACGTACCGTGGAATCTTGGGGTGTTACATATCATACTCTTAGAAATATCAAGGATAAAAATAAATACTCAGCATGATGTCGAAGATGTGAATCAAAAAAAAAAGTTGAGAAGGAAGTGGTTATAGATATTTCCCTAAAAGTATGAGATCATATTGGTGTATGGATCCTTGATAGTGGGCATACTTCCCATATGATGGTAAATATAGATATTTTCATATGAATCTAGATTGATAAGTAATTTATTGTAATATTTTAAAATTATAAAGGGTTAAATATCATTGTATCTAGGAAATCCATATTGAAGGCTTAAGTCCCAACATTCTAAGTGTTAGTCAGCCATGTGAATCACGACATGAAATAAACATTACCAAGAAAACATGAATCATCAAGAGAAATAATGGTGTATTTATAATAAAAGGGAAGAACATAAAGGAAAATATCTACCTTTTTATGGGAGAATAAGACATGTGGTTTCTGTCTAATGAGTAAGAAAACCAATTTTGATGTAAAATGATTGGTCATTTGATACAATAATCCCTAGATGATCTAATGAAAAATTATAGAGCTTGAGTTCTACCTAAACTATCACATAGTAATAGAAATATATGAAAAGTTTTTTAAAATAAGAATATTATTATAAATACATATATGAAAAAAGAATAAACTTGAACAAGAGTGCTTGAACTGTTTCATGTTGATGCATATAGACCAATATCACCAAGATATATTACTGGGAAGATATATTATGTTATTCTCATTAATGATTACAACATGATGGAATGGATAATGGTCATCACTCCATGTATGCTGTGTACAATTTCATTACTTCGTATCTGATAAGGGAAAAAGATTCTTGGATTGAAAATTCTAAAATTCTGAGCTAATAATGGTATGGAGTTCACAAAAATACAGGTGGAGGACTATGGCAACCCATATCTTTAATAAACTTTAATCCATGATTTATTCAATAAAATTACACATAATACAACCATAGAATATCATTATACCTAGTGTATTTGGGTAATTATGTTCATAACATAACAATATAAAATAAAGATATAATGAAATTATTTAAAACTTCCTCAACATTCTCTAAAATTCCATTGATATTTTAAAATTGCATGGGATAACTTGGGGACATACATAATAAATGGGTGAGCTATAAATCTACGAAATGGAATAATCAAAGTATAGAATGATGAAACAAATACATGTTAGGAAAGAGGAATATCATGGTGACATAAAAGGGCTGATAATTATAAGCATTATCATCAAATAAACATAGAATATGACAACAAAAATGCAACATGAGAATTTGGAAACAACATAAAATAGGACAAAATAAATATAATTCAATGATAACTTCAAAGAAATGATAAAATAGTGTTCTTAGAAAAACCATTAATTCCACATACATGGAATCTCAAGAGATTAAAACATTACCCAATTCATTGGATAACTATATAATTCTAGGCCCACCTGTCGTATTCATATCATGTATGTACATAAGTGTGCCACATAGATAATTCAATATAGGATCATATTTCATCACATTAAATGAAAATATTAAGGATTATGTGATTAATACATGTAATTCACAAATAAATTAAGGATAGGTACATCTAGGTGAATAATATTGAGTGGAAATGACAGTGGATATTCCAAATAAAAAAGTTTGGCATGGAAAAATTGAAGGATAATTTCGATAACATAACATAGGTACTTAATGAATCATGGGAGGGAATAATGATATTGAAAGGGGTATCTCATAAATTTAAAATAATAAGGGTAGTAATAGGGATGTGGAAAAAAATATCCCAATATGAACAATTGTAAAACAAAAAGGTATAATTTAAAGAAGGTTCTTGAATAAATAGGAGAAGAAGAGGAACCCTTACCATGAGAGGGTATATCCAAAAGATTGGGGGGATCATATTAAGAGCTTGGAGGAACCTTGGGAGGGATCTAGATAGGTAAGGTAAGAGTAATTTTATGATCCAAGGGTTTTTAGTAAATATTAATGAGAGGTTGGGTGGGTTTATATAGAAAAATAGAGAAGAGTTCTTTATTAATTTTGAGACTTAGGTTTTGGACTCTATATGATAAATAAATCAAAACCACAGAACTTAACATGGTTTTCCCATGGTTTATTCTAAGGATGAGTTTTTTAATAATTATAAGAGTGAAGCAAATTAAAATAACATCCTTTGTGTTTTGGAAGTGAGTCATGCTTATATAGAATTGATTTTAAAACTTTAAAATATAATATTGGTTTTGGAGGATTCATAAAAGGTTTATAAAATTAATCAAATAACTTCAAAGACACATTATTTTATAGGGAAAAAATAATTTTTTCTGTTAATAATCTTTATAGTATTTATTACATCACTTTTGGGCTTTTATGATGTCATAATACATAATGTATATTTATACCGTATTAATTTTTTACCCAAAAATTCATCTATCTCAAAAAATTATAAAAAATTCACCAGTAGAAAATTTTGATGTGATGATTTCAAAAATAATATTTATTTTATCAAAATAATTCTATTATTATGATAATTTACACTTTTAAAATAAAAAATCCCCATTTATTAAGAAATGATAGTTTTCTTAACAATACTAGTTTTCAAACCCATATAAAAATTACATTTGAATTTGAAAAATTATATCTTGATTTATATTTAATATATATTATTTAATAATAATATTTAATAAAATATCATTTATTTCAGAAATTATTGAATTCATAAAAAGGTGTGTCTTGATTGAAATTATATATTTCCAAAAATACAATTTGTATTTCATCATATCAAAATATAATTTTTGTCGAACTCATTATTTAATAATTTATAAAGTAATTTTAAAAAGGGATAAATATAATAATTATTTTATTAAGAATAAAAATGTACAAATTCATACTGTTAGGTTCTATAGACATCTCCCTTTATTACACCATTAAATTTTCTAAGGGTAATGTGTATGATTCTGATATTTTCATGGGGTAGTTTGAAAAATATGGTTTGGGTTATGATTTCGATGAGCTTAAACTTTTACCATAAATGGTATCACTTATGCTTCAGTTTTTGAATCTTGGATTGTTCACTATCAAGGTAAAATCCTAGTGATTTTATCTCATTTAGAAGCTCTGATAAATGGATTTCATAGGGTACAATCCTACTAGTAGAGGACATTACTTCTTCCATCTGTTTCAATTAAACTTTATCACAAACCTTTATATAAAATAATCATAAAATAAATATTTAATGACTATAATATCAATGGTCATGATTATTAAGGATATTTTAAAAATTTTAGACTATATAAGAGTCTAAAATAACCAAATTAGTGCACACATTTTATAAAAATACATTATGTAATAAGACATTTAATTATTCACAAATGGAATTTAATTTATAAAAGTTCAGGTCATTATATTATTCCACCATTCAAAAAAAATTCCTTGAAATTTTCATTTAATACACTAAAATAGATTAGAGTACTTCTATTTAATCACCTTTTTTAGTTCCTATGTTATTTCCTCAAAATTTTGGTTCCTCCACAACACTTTGACCTAGTGAGTTTTATTGTTTTGTAGAACTTTGTATCTATTATATAAGATCTTTACCAGATTCCCCTCATATGAAATATCACTTTCCAATGGAACCACTTCTAGATTATATACATGTGAGGGGATTGGTATGTAATTTCTTAGGAGATATACATGGAACACATCATGTACTTAAGATAGGTTATGTGGGGGTGCTAGGTGATAAGACACCACCCCGATGCGATCAAGGATCTAATAGGGGGAAATGTATCTTGGAATAATATTTCCCTTTTTCCCAAACATCATGAATTTCTTCCATGGAGATATATGAAGTAACACATTATCTCTGACCTCAAACTCTAGGTATCATTGAAGAATACCTGCACGGATTTTCTATGAACTTTTCACATGTTTGGTATGAAGATAAGTGGTTTGAACCTTATATATCATATCTTGGATAAGATTAGTTCCCATTAGATTTCTCTCTCCAACTTCATCCCAACATGTTGGAGTTCAACACCTCTTCCCATAAAGATCCTCATAAGGTGTCATTTGAATGTTTGAATGGAAACTGTTGTTATATAAGAACTCGGTTAGGGGAAGGTTATAATCTTAAAATCCTTGGAAATCCATTGAAAATGATCTTAGAATATCCTCTAGAGTTTTAATGGTCTTTTTAGAATGACCGTGCATCTAAGGGTGAGAATAGTATTGATTCTTAGTTCTACTTTCAATAATTTCTGAAGGCTTATCCAAAACCTCAAAGTAGACCTCCAGTATCAATCAAATATAATAGAGATTGGAAATCCATGAACTATTACCACTTCACTTATGTATATCCTAGAGAGCTAGGAAATAGAGAAATCTTACATGATAGTAATCAAAATCATTGACTTTGTAAGTCGATCTACTACCACCCAGATAGAATTATTGCCTTTAGATGTTCTAGGTAGTCCTATGATGAAATACATGGTTATGTTTTCCCATTTAGATACTGGTATGGTAAATGGTTGCATCAAAAAATTAGACTTATATAATTCATCCTTGACTTTCTGGCATACTATTAGCATTGAATTCCATTAAAAGATGCAAACATCCATCTTCGGGTAAACCAAAGGCACCTTCCAAATCAACAGAATGTCCTGAGAATCTGAAGTGCGGCATAAAAATGTTTCGAGATGTGCACGCAAGATTGAAATCTTTTCATAAGCTGCTTGCATGACAAATACGATGTAAAATGGTCATCTTCCACCCCATCTATTCAACATGGTAATGTAAGGTGCGCATAAGTGGCCCACCCTATGTTTAAGTTGGAAATCCATGTGTAAGGTGCTTATGCACCTAATGCGACATCAAAGTGGCAGCTTCCACCCCATCCATTCAACATGTCCAAGTAATAGAGTGGAATAAAGTGTGTAACAATCATTATCATAAAAATATTATGTAATGTCTACCCACTAAAACATTCATAACATATTATGCTTCCACTGACCACCCATATAACTTCTTTGGTCTTGTGATAACCTCACAAGTACCCTCTTTTGAGCTTAGGATAACCACCCGTGTACCCTATTTTTTTAGGAGTGAGATAACATTTTGTATACCATTTAATGATATATAAAATTAATATTTAAAAAATTCATTGGAGGGCCATATAATTCCCATCCCACCCATCATATAATCATAAATCCATTCATATTTATTTCACAATATCATAAAAACATTCATCATAAGTTAACCCGTATAAAAGAAAATGGGTTTCATCAACTTTTCATCATCATAACCATAAACCATCCAGATAAAGAATAAAAATGGTATCATTGGATAATATACATATTAAATAAAAATTAACATCAAAGGATGTTATCAGAGATAAAAAATTCATTTAAAATATCGTGGAAATATTTCTTGAGGAAAATAACCTTTTTATTTTTAAATAATATATTAAAAACTAAAAAATTAAAAAATACTGAGTAAAACATTTTCATTGAAAATATAATTGGAAAATTGTAATTTAATATTCAAATAATTCAGTTATCATGATAGTGTAAAGTTATTTTCATGTCATGTACATTAAAACAATGATTCATTTCATATTTCTAGTAAAAAAAATCAAAATTACCTTGTTCATAAAATGAAAAAAAGATTTCTTTTATTTTTTTGTAAAAATTAAAACATGGGTAAAAATGACCCAAAAAATAATTTGAGATTAGTAAAAAAATTCTTGAAAACATTTTTCAAAACCTGGATATGGAATAAAAAGGATTTTCATCTGAAGAAAGAAATAAAGTTGGTTTTCCTAAAAAACATTCTTTCAGTATATTGAGTTCTTAAAGAGGAAAAAATGAAAGGAAAAAAATGTAATCTTTAGATGTAATAATAGTAGAATAAAATTCATTGGATTATTTATAGGTATGTCATAAAATTTAATCATAATAAACTTAATCATAAAAAATCCTGATAAACAATGAAATTATAACATAAATCCCTTACCACTTTGGTAACTTTGAAATCAAAACAAAATGATAGAGATAAAATTAGATGTATTTTTAAATCAACATAATTTTTTTATAAGAATCATAAAATACATTCATGGGAAGTATATACATCACATAAAATAAATAAGTGGTGAATATGACATGTGTCTCATAGAAATAAAAGTGGGATGAATATCCCTTACCTCAAGTTTGGCTTGATTTGAAATCACTCTAGAAAATATAATAAATTTAAATTTATTTTAATTTTATAAAATAGTAATTTAAATATTTATAATATCATATATGATCTAATTATTACATTTCCACACCCAGTTATTAATAATTCTTTATTAAAATCATCGTTTTTTGGTCTTACCATTTTCATTTTTCATGAGAATTCATGTTCAGTAGTTCCATTCTTTGTACATTGAGAATGGTTCTGTCATATACTAAATGTTAATAATGATATGAAAATAATATATATTAATTGTATATATATTTATATTTATTCATAAAGGATATATAGAAAAATGAATTATACTGTTCCTGGAGACGATAGGTCATACGTACGCATGAATGTTGTTTTCACCTTTTGATGGATGAAATGAAATAAAGATAAAAAGTAAGTCATATTTATATGATGATTATTATATAATATATATAATATATATTCATTAAATATATCCTAATTACAATACATTTAAACCATAAATTAAAAAACTAATTACATCGCTTCGTGGAGTTGGTAGTTCACATGTACGCAGGAGCGATGCTATCATTTTTCAACGGATGGGAATGCAAGAAAGTAGGTATGATATTATAATTACAAAAAAATAATTATATAATAAATATAATATATAATAATTAAACCCATCATAATAAACATCCTTGAAATATGTTAATTGAAAATGAATTGTATCACTACATGGAGGTGGTAGTCCACACTAAGGACAATTGAAACTTTCACTTCCCATTTGATGGAATAGAGGGTGGATATTGGTGGTTACATAATCATAGAAAAAATTCAACTATATTTAAGTTAATATATTTTTTCATTATCAATACCATGTATTTATAGTATGTATGAGAAGAAATAGATTTAAAGAGGTCAGGTAATATGATTAACGCTTCTTCAGAGGCCTTCTTTAGATCCCTTCTTGAGGACCCTAAAAAGGGTATTTTAATAATAATATAACATACATCATAGATAGATAAGTTTAGAGTATAATTTTTTATGTTTTTTTCAAGATATATGGCTCAATGTGGTATAAATAAAAGAGAGAAAATGTGTTCTTTTTTAAGGGAGGGAAAGGACACACTTGGAATTACAAAAAAGATAAAAATATAATTATTCTAGTCTCAAGAAAAATTCTACTAAATGGATAGATATTCGAATAAAAATAGTATAATCTAAAAATATAATAATAAAATAAAATTTATATTGTTTTTTGTGTCATTTTAAAACTTATATTTTGGTTCAACCCCTTGGTTAACAAATTTTAATCTTAACCGTGGTAATGAATTTTTTAATATTAATGGGTTGTAATTTTACTTATAAGGTGACAATTGGCTCATAAATGAAAAATAGATTAACTTTTAGACCCTTTATAATCATAATTTTCCTATTTCAATATTTTTAAGATATTTAAATAATTTAATAAACTATTTTTATCATAATATATTATTAATTTCATTTTAAGAAATATTTACACAATTTGAATTTGAAAACAACATGATAGTAATTTAATTATAATATAAAAATTTCACACAACTTGTTCATAAAAGATCCAAATAATATACCACTTAGTTATTCATAACTATCAACCTTATTAGAGGCATCATACTAAAAATATTTCTTCATATCCTGGGGAAAAGAAAACTTAATAAAGGGTGAGATAAAATGCTTAGTAAGGGTAAAAAAGGTAGATATCAATGATAATTTAAACACAAAATGATCATAAAGGGTATGAGAAGATGATATTAACCTTTTAAAATTATACCTAGTAATTATTATATCATAAACATGAGTCATGGAATAAATATTGTTAGTTTATAAGACAAGAATCATAAAGGGATCCAAGAACATATTCCTTAAGAATATAACATTGGAACAAGATCATGTCATAAAAGAGTGGAATAAAGTTTTGAATAATAATAATCCTAGAAATATTATGTTAAGGATACCCACTAAGACTTTCATAACAAGTTATTCATAGGTAACCACCTGTATACATGCTTCTGGATTATGATAACCTCATATGTACCCTCTTTAGGGATTGGGATAACCTCCCATGTATCCTATTACTTTGGGATTTGTATAACTTCATGTGTACCCTTTAAGCACATAAAATATTAATTTTTTTTCAATTCATTATAGGTCTATATATTTATGGACCCACCCATCACATAATTATAAATGCATTCATATGTAAGGCACAATATCATAAAAATATTTATCATAATATAACCTGTGGAAAAGAAAATGGGTTTAATCCATATTTAATAATCATAACCATAAACCATCTAGATAAATAATAAATATAGTATAATTGGATAATTTACCTAATAAATCAAAATTAACATCAATTTATGTCATCATAGATGAAAAATTCCTTTAAAATATCATTAAAATAATTCTTGAGGAAATACTCTTTCCATTTTTAAATGACATATTAAAATATAACTAATTATTAGATATTAAAGAAAACATTATATTTGGAAATAAACTTGTAAAATTTTAAAGGAAGCTTCATATTATTTATTGTTTATAATGGTGGGAAACTATTTCAATGTCGTGTATATTAAAACAAAGTTTCCTTTCAAATTTTTGATAAAAAGGTCAAAATTACCTTGTTTAGAAAATGATAACCGGATTCCTTTTAAATTTTTTTTGTAAGGATTAAAACATGGATAAAAATAACTTCAATAAATCACTTTATATTATTAAAAACATTCTAAAAAACATTTTATAAAACATAAATATGGAATAAAAAGTATTTTCAAGTGAAGAGAGATATAAAGTTGGTTTTCCTTAAAAACATTCTTTCAATATCTTGAGTTTTTAAAGAGTGAAAATGAAAATAAAAAATTTAATATCTATAAATAATAATAGGAGATGAAAATTCACAGGATTATTGATATGTAGATCTTAAAATTTCATCATCACAAGCTTAATCATAAACAATACTAATAAACAATTATATTGTAACATAAATCCCTTAGCACTCTGGTAACTTTCAAATCAAAACCTCATGAAAGAGAAAACACTAGATATATATGTAAATACCCAAAATTTTTATGTGAATCATCATTAAATAAATTCATGTGTAATATATACACCACATAAAATAAACAACTAGTGAATATGAAATGTGTCTCACACAAATAAAAGTGAGACAAAATTCCCTTACCTCATATTCGAATTGCTTTGAAAGAAATCTTACCTCCTGTATAATGAATTTAAATTTATTATAATTATATACCCAATTAATGTATGTATTTATAATATCATATATTATCTACTTATAATATTTCAACACCCATTTATTAATAATTATTTATTCAAATTATAATTTTGAGGTGTTAACTATTTGATTTTTTGTGAGAATTTCTGTTTGGTAGTTCTGATCCTTGTACTTTGGTCATGGTTCTATAATCTATAAAATATTAATCATGATATAAATATTTTATATATTAATTATATATATTCATATTAATCCATTATGGATAGAGATAGAAAAATTAATTACACTATTCTTGAAGCGGATATGTCATACGTACACATGAACATTGTTTTCACTTATCAATGGATGAAACCAAAAAAAAGGTAAATAATAATTAAGATTTAAAAAATAATTATTATATAATATATATTCATTAAATATATCCTTATTACAAACCATGTAAAGTGGAAATGAAAAATTAATCACATTTCTTTGTGGAGGTGGTAGTCCACGTATGCATGAGCGACATTATTGTTTTCAAACGGATGCAAAGGTAAGAAGGTAGATATGATATTATAATTATAGAATAATAATTATATCATTAATATCATATATAAACATTTAAATAATCATCATAACTATCCTTGATATATGTTATTGGAAAATTAATTGTATCGCTATGTGGAGGCGGTTGTCTATACCTACGCATGAGCGATAATTCCACTTCCCATTTGATAGAATAGAGGGTGGATATTGGTGGTTCTATAATCATAATAAAATTTCATTATTTTTATGATAATTAAGTTATTATTTAATTATTAATACCAAATATTTATACTAATTATAAGAATACATAAATTTAAAGGGGTCGGGTAAGAGGATTGCCTCTTCTTCCATGGTCAGCCTTTAGATCCCTTCTTTGAGGACCCTTGGAATAGTCTATTAAGAGGACCAGAACCAATAATTAATGGTTAGGGAAGTAGAGATGATGATGTTTCATGTTTTTGTAGAGATATATTGATCAAAGTGGTACAAAGAAAAACGATAAGGGGTGCCCTTTTATAAGGGAGGGAAATGACACACTTGTAATAATAAGAAAGACTAAAATAAAATTAATCCATTTTTAAGAAAAATGATTCAAAATGGTTATATATTTGAAAAAAGAGTATAAGGTATAAATATAATCAAAAAATAAAATTTAGATATGTTATGGTTTCATTTTAAACCTTATATTTTGGTTTAACCCTTTAGTTAAAAAATTTTAATCTCAATAGTGGTAATGACATTTTAACATTAGAGGGTTATAATTTTTCTTATTAGGTAAAAATTGGATAATAAATGACCAAGATATGAAAATTTTGACCCTTTCTCGTAATTATTGTCCTATTTAAATATTTGTATGATTTTTAAATAATTGAATAAATTATTTTATCATAAAATACTATAAATTTCAGTTTTAAAAATATTCATATAATTCGAATTTGAAAACAAAATCACAGAAATTTAATTTTAATATGAACTTTTAAATCATATCTAATATTTTATATTTATCTTAAAAATCAGTGGTACAAAAAAGATCACCCAAAAAACCTTACTTTTAGTGTTTTTAACATCATTTACTTGATTTTTATATTGCTTGCACAAGCACTATGTTGACATTGTCTGAGCATTTAAGGTAATTGTTTCATCACTAAAAAATAAAAAAAATTATCATGATAAAAAAATTCATTCATATATAAAATAATCATTTATAACTGAACATAAGTTATTTTTATCCCTAACAAAAAATATTATAGTTATTGAAATCAATAAAGTGACATTTTTTACATTTCTTTTTACTTAAATATTATAAAGGAAAAAATAAAATTTCAATAGAAAAAAGAAAATATTTTATAATTTAATATTAATATGGATGAAATAGTCTCAGAAAATGAAATATACATAATTTTTTTAATGAATTTGAAGCCTTATCACTTTAGTTTTAACATTAATTAACCCATTTTACCTTTACCATGGTAACAGAAATTTACAATGGTTAATATTCATATTGAAAAAAGGAAATATAAAAACAATTAGGAAATAATGATTCCAAATTTTGAATTAATTTTTTAATATTAAATTTCTATAAGTGTTAGAAATTAATTTAAAATAAAAACGGAATGAAACTATTTTTTTCAGAAAAATGCCTTTTTAAGTATAAAAAATGTTTTTATATCAAATTCAATCACAAAATTGATTCCAATGAACTTAATTTGTTTAGTAATAAAATAATAGAACTAATTTTAATTTTAAACCATTTTAAAATAAAATTTTACTTTGTAAATTCTTGAAACAAAAATACATTTTTCAATAAAAATTAGTATTGTTTCACAATTCCTTGAAAAATATTTTTTTAAAAAAATTATAAAAAAAAAGATCTAATAGAATTTTGACATGATGATTTAAAAAATTATATTATTTTTATAAAATAAAATTTATAAAAGTTTGAAAAATTAATTATAACATTATCTTGGAAAAATAAATGAAAACCATTTTTGAAGAAAACATAATTTAATGAATAAGATGACTACTAAAAATTGAGTACTTATTTACTAATAATTTATCAATAAATTTTTATTGATTCATACTTTTATATATATATATATATATACACATATATCATAATTTGGTTTCTTCTATTAGTACTCTCCAATTAAATGGATATGTTATAACGATCAAAATAATAATAATATTTCATGGTTCTTTTAAGATCAATGTTGTGTGTTGTAAACACTATCAAACATACCATTATTTAAAAATATTAGGATGTTATGGGTAAAATGTATCTAGTACTAAGATTTCCCTTTTTTTTCTAAACCTCATGATTTTCTTCCATGGTGATATACAAAGGAAAACCTCATCTCCGATCTCAAACTCCAGGTCTCATCGATGATTGTCAGTATAGATTTTCTATCAACTTTGTATAGATTTCATTTGACTTTAAATGGTTCAAACCTTTTCTGTCATCTCTTAGATAAGATCAGGTCCTATATTCTTTCATTCTACAAATTTATCCCACTGTGTTGGAGTATGATAGACCTTCCCATGAAAATGCTTATAAGGTTCCATTTCGATGCTAGGATGAAATGTGTTGTTATATGAGAACTCCACAAGTGGAAGGTGTTGATCCTAATATCCTTAGAAATCCATGATTACAACTTGTCTAATAAAGTTTTAATGGTACTTTCAAACTAACCATATATCTAAGGGTGATAAGTAGTACTAAAACTCAACTATACATCTAACGCTTGCTGAAGGTTTCTCCATAACCTCAAGGTAAAATTCATATCTCGATTAGATACAATGGAGAGTGGAACTCCATATAAATGTAAAACTTTACTTATGTATATCTTGGGGAGTTGGTCAAGAGAGAAATATTCCTTGATATAAATTAAATGCATTGAATTTTTAAGGTGTTCTACTACCACACAAATGGTGTTATTTCCTTTAGATTTCTTGAGCGGTCCTATGATGAGATCCAGGGTTATTTTTTCCCATTTCTATACTGTTATGAGCAATAGTGGAATCATACCCAAAGACTTTTGTCATTCATCCTTGACTTGTTGTCATACCAATCATCCAGATACAAAATTTTCAATCTCCCTCTTCATGTTATCCCACCAAATTTTTTTATTCATATCTCAATTCATATTAGTGCTTCTTGGATGAATAAATATAGATGAGCTTTGTTCATCATCTAGAAGTTCCCTATTAAGTTCTAGTTTTTATGGGACATGTATCTAGATTCCAAAACTTATAACTTCATCTTTAGAAAATTTGAACTCCAAAATATTTTATACCTTTCTATATAACTCCCTGTTTTCTTTTTGGGACTCCTTAATCCTATCAGGAATAGATAATTGAGCAGTTATTTGAGTTAGGTAGGATGAATATCCACATGTTATTCCCATGTTCATCTTATGCATGTCCAAGAATATTGGATCCCTTTCATTCGTCATCATCGATAAGGTTCTGGGATCCTTTATACTCAGGGAATATTCCACTTTGTTCACCTTTCCAGGATAGTAATGGATTGAATAATCATAATCCTTGATCAGCTATGTAATAGCCCAAGAATTTTAGAATATTCTTCTTTTAATAAATATTGATTTAATGGTTTGATTCATAATTAAAAAAAACTAAAGTATGATTTAACATAAAAATTAAATTATTTTATATAATAAATTTTAATTTTTGTAATAAGTTAGGTTAAAATATTCAAACTATATATTTTTTTATTTTCCTATAAATATTATTTTTATTGAGGAATATTTTGATAAAAATATATTGAATTTTTAGTAAAGTTTATAACTAAAAAAATCCAAAATAGGTTTTCATACAACATTCAAAAATATTATTTTTTATATGGAATTTACATTATTATTATGTAATAACAAACAATATACCCTATCGAAAATATATTTAATAAATTACAAGATTTAACTTTAGAAAATAATTTTTAGGACATTTTATTTAATATTATTTTTTGAAAAAATTTATATATATTTTTTAAATAATGATAAGTAAGATAATATAAATGTTATGGTTACTAAGATATTATTACTAAAATATTAATGTAGTGTTAATATAATCTTAGGAAATATTAATAGAAAGAAAACAATAAGTAAATGTACTAAATATAATTCTGAAATAAAATTTTTAAATGTGTACAAATTTGGTTAGGTATATTAAGTATACATTTTAGGTAATTTTAAAACATAAGTATCAAAAAATTTATCCAACCATACAAGATGGTTAGGGAAAACTTGATAAAATATTGTGAGAACTAGGAACAACAATAGGGAGAGCCAACCCAGACTAGCCCACATAACGTCATGGATGTGGGCCTATATAATAGGCTAGTGAGTGAATAGAGCAGAACAGTGGCACCACCGTGCGAAGCAGAATGATGATAGTGGAGCCAACATGGGTTAGTGACAATATGGTATTGGGAGAGGACACCATTACTCACATATAACACTCTAATGGAATGAATTACCTAATATTGGATCACTAAAATAATTGAAATTTTGATGTGGGATGCGGTATACATGGGAACTATTCACCCAATTAAAAATTCATTTAAAATGAGGGTCAATTGATCAGTAGTATCCGAGTCATCCAATCATCTAAGTGTTCATCTTTAACCTCACACACAATTCTAGTATCAATTAAATCATATTCTTCCCCTCCTTCTATGCTGGTTTCATCCTTAACCACACGTACATGATCTAACTCGATGTAAAACAACCATTATATTCTTCTTTTGACTAAAAAATTAAAGTTTTAAAGTTTTAAAATCATAAAACTCCATGTATAAAGATATCTCATCCTATACCTTCATTGAAATATTTTTCCACTATTTTTTTGTCATTATAAAGAAAATAGAACCGCTCATTAATCACATTGAAATTATTCTATCAAACAGAAATTGGGTTTTTTTAAAGAAAAATATGCTTGTGGAACTATCATTTTTTGGGTAAGATTAATGATGAATACTATACAATTATGATTAAAAAATTTATATATATATATATATAAACACCAATAATGATCATATTTAATACCAAGGAATCCCCCATAGTTCATTTAAGATTTTTAGTGTGTCAAAATATGCCATTTCTGGTGATGAAGTGTGTGTGTGTGTGTGTTCCTATCAATATTAAAGTATTGATTTAACTATATTTCCATATTTCTTGGAAATATTGGAACTTGATATTCATGTTGTTTTCATTAAAATATCAGGAATCTCATTCGATCTTGGATGTCTATCCCAGTGGACATATACAACCATGATAATTAATATATGATATATATATATATAAACATCAATGTAAAATGGATTTACTAGAAACTTTAGGGGCTGACTATATATATGGAACTTACTTTTGGGGTTCCCCACCTCAAAAACCCAATTGTAACTATGAGAGAGAAAGTGATAAGAGAAGAGAGATAATCTTAAAATAGAAGTATGATTCTGAACGAGTTAAGGGGATTATTTAATTTTTTTAAGAATAAATAATTTATTTATATTTTATTTTTATATAAAAAACACTCATTCTGTGTAAAGGATAAACTCTAATTTTATCAAGCATATGTTTTCTAAAAGAACCTTTTGTAAGGGATTTATTTTTCAAAAAATCCTTAATTTTTAAGAAAACCCATAATTTTAATTATATTATTATCTTGTTTCAAATATTTTATATGTAAAGGAAAATTTTATTTTTATTATAAAACTTATATTTTTGAAAAACACAATTTAAGGTAGATATACTTATTGTTTTTCAAATCCCTAGATGAAGAGAAAATATTTAATTTTATTTTCTTTCCCTGTTTTTAAGAGTTATTCCAAGAATTTAAAATAAATATTATTGTTAATTTTGAAGGGTTAAATTTGTAATTTTATGCATGAAATATTATTTTAAACACATGAGTGTAAATAATGTTTATATATATGACCATACTCTGTATTTATCATTCACACTTCAAAATGTTTACGAATATTATTTTCCTATATTTAATTTATTCTTTACGTGAATTATTTCTTATGAAGTATAGATTTATCCTAACCAATTTTGTGTTTTATAAAACTAATATTTTTCTAAATATTATGGGATATAAACTTATTTTCTCTTTAAAATAATTTATATAGTTATTAAAGGTTATTTTAGTGAAAATAAAACGAAAAAAGTAAACCATATCAAAAATCATTTTATAAAACTTTTCACTTGGGTATCGTGTGTAGTGATGAGGAATGGGGAGTGAACCCATGACCTCAAGGGGAAATTTTCCTAAAAGTGACACTACCGGTGGACTCATGGATTTATTAAGGGTTGAAAATTAGTATTTCATTCCAAAAAAATTTATTAGTTTTATAGAAAAGTTTTTAAAACTTCCAAGGAGAAATCAAAATATATTTCAAGATTTATCATATTTTTAAATAAAATGGGTTTTCAAAATGATTTTATTTTTAAAAGGTTTTGAAAATTATATCTAATGGATATATTTTTTTTGAAAACCATAGAGTTATATTTTGTAAAATTATTCATGATATAAAATATTTTGTATTTGATATGAAATGATTTTTTTTCAAAAAAGTTTTTAAATATCATTTATAAGAGGATTTTTCTCATGGTTTTAAAACCAGTTACTGGGAAATTGTATTCTCACCATATGTTTTGAAATGATTTTCCATAGATAATTAGAAGTTTCAGAGGTTTTTGGTTTTTTTTAAGGAGCTGTATCAAGTAAATCTAGGGAGTTTCTTTATATTTTTTTATAAAACTCAAATATATTTTATGTTTTTTCCTAATCATCCAAAACATAAACTAAAAAGATTATTGGGTGTGTAAAGTATTTTCTATTCTTCAATTAATTTTTATAAAAAAATACATCATGTTTTTAGCACCAGATCCAAGAGTGAAAAACTCAGGACTATACAAGATCTAACCATCTTTGTTAAAACATATTGAGATCCCTTTGTTCTATATATAGTTTAGGATTTTATGATTCATATATATGTTATAATTCTCCCCATATAGATACTTCCACCAAATCATTATTGATAAAATAACTGAATCCAATTCCTGATCATGGGTTGGGTTGTTCTTCTCATGGATCTTTAACTAGTGGGAGTCACATGCTATCACTTTTTCATCTTTCATGAATACAAAATCCAAACCCTTTTTTGATGTATCATTTCAGAACATAAATCCTTCACCACTTGTGGGTAATGTGAGAACCTGGGCAGTGATTAGCCTCTTTTTTAACTCTTTAAATATCTCCTTTAATTCATCAGTCTAGTCAAACTTCACTTCCTTCTAAGTTATCTTGGTTAGTGGGATTGAAAACCATGATAAGTTTCTCACAAATTGATGACAATACCTAGATAATCCATGAAAACTATGGATCTGCGTTACATATGTTGGTCTAGTCTATCCTCTAACAGCCTTTATTTTTTAAGGATATAAAGATAACCCTTTTTTGTTGATAACATGATAAAATAATGTCACTTTATCCATAAAAAACTCACATTTGTTATAATTTTAATAATAATTTTCCGTTTACAAGTTCTTCCGTACAATATCCAAATGCTCCTTATATTCCTCCTTGCTTTTACAGTAGATATGAATATAATTTATAAATACTGCCACAAATGTGTATTGGTAATACTTAAATACTCTATTCACTAAGTCCACAAAAATAAATGAAGAATTGGTTAGTCTAAATGGAATCACTAGGAACTCATAGCACCCATACCTTGTATAAAAGGTAGTATTTAAGATAAACTCCTTCTTATCATTTACTTAATAATATCCCGACTGAATATCCACATTAGATAAGTACTGATATCTATATATCTAATCAAATAATTCATCAATCCATGTTACAGGATACCTGTTCTTTATCATGATCTTGTTAATATCATGACAATCAATGTATATGTGCATTGACCCATCCTTCTTCTTGATGAAAATGACCGGTTCTCCCCTTGATGAAGCACCTGGTTATATAAACCCTTTATCCAAATTGTATTGTAGTTTTTTATTCAAATCCTCAAGTTCAATAGTTTCACAACTATATGGAGTATTGGATATTGTAAAAGGTACAATTATGAGTTTAATTGATAACTCAACCTCTGAGTTTAGAGTAAGATCAATCAATTAATTGGGAAAAACATCATAGTATTCCCTCGCAATGAGAAAATCATCGAGGATGATATTTTCTTTAGTCTTAATTATTTGAGATCAATACACTTTATTATAAGGTAATAATATAAATTCTTCAGATGATAATTCCAAATTATATTCATCCTTTTACTTTTACTTGTATAGAATCAGAGGGTGATTTGTGATACGGAGGGTGATTCCCTTCCCCCATCAATTTATGTTTCTCTATACAATGAAATCTAATACATAAATATAATAAAATAAAATTATGCTAAAGGGGGTATCAAAATGGTTTTTAAGAACTTCATCCCACAATTATATATAGGGAATAATTTTTGTACTTGGGATACAATAATTGACCCATTTATCATTTTCACTGATAACTACTCTTATATATTTTGAGGTGGTGTTTTAATAGTTTTACTAAACATGAAATATATAAAAGAATGTATATGAGTGGAATAAAATAGCACATTTACTATTCTTGAACGAATAACCAATGTACATATCACCACATTAATGTTGGGACCCATCTTAGCATTTTTGTTGGCATAAGCTCTCCCTTTTTCTCTAGGCCTTGGGATTTTCTGTCATCAGTAATCATCGAAAACCTTTATCTTAGTGCATTGATTTGCATGGTGTTCTTATACATTGAATTTGATACATTATACAATAGGCTGAGGGATTAAAAAATATTTTTGGGTTTCTCCAGTTATAATTCTATAGCTATGTACCCTTCCTTCCTACACCTAAAGAATTTCCTTGTCCCTTTCAGGTAATTTTCATGATGTTTCTTCCCACACTTTTGAAAAGTGGGATGTTGGGATTTTTTCCACCATGATATTTTACCATCACTCTATTGGAATTAAAATCTATTCCCTACTTCCTATATCTAAACCTATGATAACCTTTATATTCACTAATCTCTATTTTGAATTTTAGAGAACATAATAAAATTTCATCATTTCTATAAATGTCAAAAATTACCAAAAACCCTTTCTAGACTCAATTTTATCCCACTAAATAAGTGGTCAAATTTAATTTTGGGGTTAATGAAAATGTTTAATGTGTATCGTGGATGTCATGTGAATTTCATATCATACACCCTGTTGAATTATCTTCATTTTTTATTTAGGCCAAGGAAATATCTCTCCTTTTTAAGTCGGAGAGTGTAAGAAAAATATTTATCAAAAAATATTTTCTAGATTTATTTCCGCTCTATTTCTTCGACCTCCACCTCGAGATTTATATTTTTATTAATGTACACCATTGAGAAGCTTCTCCCCCCACATGATAAACATCCAACACAACCTTCTCCTGCTCATAGTATTAAAGGATGAAGAAGTTATTTTTAATGGAGTTGATCCATTGTTACATGATTAAGGGACCAGAAGATATACTAAAATTCAGAGTCTTTTGTCACATAAAAGTCACAGTTATAACTAGATCTTTTTAGGGGGCATGGGTTTTCCCCCTGATTTAAGTTTCTATTAAAAAATGAGTTAATTGAGTAAGTAATGTCATGAATTTCTTGACTCCTACTCCAATCAGGTTTGGAATCTCATCTGGGTTGTCATCATATTTCCCATCACATTGGTTATTGAATCAGTTCCTTATATTCCCATTTATTGACTAAAATAAATAAAAAATTAGGGGTGAGAATTTTCAAACTATTAAACACATAAAATAGAAACTTATGAACAATGAAGGGATAAATCATAAATAACATACATTCCTTAACATATGAATTTCTATTTTTCAATCTAAGTTATCCATGGTATATTTCCTAACCTAAAATTTTATGGGAATTTTTGTTCCCTTCATGATGCTTTGTAAAGATCTTATAAATTTAATAAATCATATCCCCTGGGAGTGTCAAACTAGGTGTACATCAAGGCCTATTTTCATGCACTATGTGATGATTGAGTTAATAACCAATTCACCCTCTTTTGGGTTATTACTCCTAGATACAATTATTTCATAGCTAAATCCAGTTGTAGTATCTAAGAAGGGTTTTTTTCTTTGAAAAAAATTACTCGATACTTTAATATAATTTAGAGATGTTTTCATATGTTTAGTCATATCTCCAAGTATTTCACTAATTTTTTCTAATCCTAACCCTCATAAATAACTAGACCTAACTTTGATACCAACTATTACATCTCATATATTTAATACACCTTAATTTATGATTTATTATATAAAGAAACACATGATACAATCCTAAAAGATCAAAATTCCTTGAGTATTTTGGAAATTAGATACATAACACTATAAATTGTAATATGGATACACCAACATTATTTAAAAATCCCATAACATGCCATTAAATTCCTTTTATCTTCTAAAACTGCACTTAATAACCTAGGATATAGATAAGAAAGGGGTGTGATATAAAGTCATATATAGGTTTAGTCAAATAATAACATGATGAAAGTAATATATGTACTTTAGGAGGCATATGAAGGTAACATAAAAGGTATTAGAATTATAAACATGAACATCAAATCATGATATAAGATGATAACATCAATGCAACATAGGAATGATGCAACAACATAAAACATGACATCATAAGCATAAGTCAAGGTTAAACACCAAGACATAATAATATAGTTTTCTTGAGATAACCTCTCATGAACCATAAATGGTATCTCATGAGATAGAAACATTACCAAATTTATGATGGGATATATAATTTCAGGCCTACCCATCACATACATACCATGTGTATGCATTAGTGTGCCACATAGATCATATAACATAAGAATTAATTTTATCAATTTTATTCCCCTGATTAAGGATTTTGAGTTAAATACATGGAAGTACGAAATAAATTAAGTATGGGTACATATATGTGAATACCCTAGAGTGGAAATGGGGATTGGTATTCACTACACAAATGTTTGGTATGGAAAATTGCAGGATAATTTTGAGAGCATAATGACTTCATATAAATATTCACAGAAGGGTTTAATAAAAGTGAAATATAGTCTCTCATTACTTGTACATCATATGTATAGTAAAATGGATATGTAAAAACATCTTAAAATACGAACAATTCAAAATCAAATGGAATAATACCAAAAAAGTGCTTGACTAAATAGGAGGAAGGAATACCTTACCTTGAGAGGGTACTTCTAAAATATCAGGAGGAGATTATTAAGAAATTGGGAACACATTCGGAGGGATTTAGAGAGGGATATGGAATATAACTTCATTTTCAATGGGTTTTTAGTGAATAAGAGTGGGAGGTTGGGTGGACATTGATAGAAAAAAGAGGGTAATTCTTTATTAATTTCTAAACACAGGTTTTAGACTCTATATAAGAAAATATTAAAAAACAAGAACATTCCTATTGTTTTCCCATGGTTTATGAAAAATAAGAGTGGTTTTAAATATTTTATAATGAAAAGATCCTAAAATATTAAAATAATATCATTGGTGATTTGGAAGTGTGTCATGTTCATAAAGAATTGATTTTAAAACCTTAAAATATAATAATGGTTTCGGAGGATTCATTAAAGGGTTATAAAATTAATCTAATAAATTAAAAACACATTATTTTAAATGGTAGATATATATTTAGTCTTGGATTAATTTTATAGAATTTATTAAATAAATTTTGGGTCATCATGATGTCAGAATACAGATCGTATATTTATATAGTATTTATTTTTTACCCAAAAAATTAATTCTCTTTAAAAAATATGAAAAATTATCCATTGTCTAATTTTGATGTATTGATTTAAAAAATAATATTTATTTAATCACAACAATTCAATAAATATGAGAATTTACACTTTTAAATAAAAATCCATATTTAATTTAAAATACATGTTTTTTTAAAAAATAACAATTTTCTGAACTTTATAAAGATTACATTGGACATCATTAAATTATATCATAATTTGTATGTAAAAGAATTTTATTTTATAATAATATTATATGGAAGCAATATTTATTTCAAAATTCATGAATTTATAAAAAAAGGTGTTAAAAATATATATTTTCAAAAAAATACTATTTTGGTTTTTTCATATGAAAATCTAATTTTCATCAACTTGTAATTTTATATATAAAGTAATAATGAAAATGGATAAAAATAATCATTATTTTATTACAAAGAAAATGTAAAAATTTGTACTACTAAGGTCTAGATACATAACCCCTTATTATATTAGTTTACGCCCTAAGGGTAAGGTGTGCGATAATGGTACTTTTTTTGGGTGGTTCAGCGATCATGGTTTGGATCGTGATCTCTATAACTTATCCCAAAAAAAGTTTCGTTAATTTTTTAGTTATTGAATTTTAGCTTGGGATTGGTCAAGGTAAAATCCCAATGATTCCATCTTCCTCATAAGATCCAATAATTTGGATTCATAGCATACGATCCTATTGGTTGAGGTCATTGCATCTTCCTTCTATGTTAATTAGAATTTATCATAACCCTTAATATATAAAAATCTTAATGGTCAATATACAATGGTTATATTAACAATGGTTAAGATGCTTAACAATCATTTAAATATAACTAGATATATTTTATAATGGTCCAAAATAACCAAATTAGTGCATATTTTTTCAATAACTACATTACTTAATAAGGAATTTACTCATTCGAAATGGGAATTTCATTTATAAAAGTTTGGGTCAATAAAAGAACTACTCAAACATGGTTAATTAACACTTAAAGGTGTTGTTGAACTATCAGAATGTTCACATTGATGTTTAAACCTATATCTTTCTATAAATACATAGTTAAATCCTAAACCATCATGTTTTACTCACAAGCACCAACACATCACCAGTCTGTACCACTCTCAGATCACACCACCTCCAACCCAAGTATGTTTCCAACACAAAACTCCTTTCAATATTGAACCTAAATTCTAAAATTGGGTTCACCCACTCACTTGAATCCTTCTACTACCTCAACCTTCCACTGAATAATTTTTCTACTCCCATAGAATTTCTAACACAAGGGTCATATTCCCATGGATAATTTGATTCTACCCACCATAAGAGTATCCTTATGATAACCATGCTACCAGTAACTACTCTTATATTCTAAAATTAACTCTCAAATATCCCAATCATCATCAACACAAAACATTAAGATAGTGATCAACCACACCCATCAGTCCTAAAACACTAATGTTTCAATAGTTATTTATTAAGAGACCCTTGCTTCTTCCCACCATATAACTCTACTGCCAATGGACAATTTCGCCGAATGATTCTCCCACTATAGAGATTTCCTACTAAAACACACAATCCAAACACACAGGGTCATCCTGGTCCATCAAAGAATACCATAAAAATCCAATTTACAAATGAACTAGTTTCTTTTACCATAATACAACCAAATTTGGTTTATAATCTCTAATATCACATGGCTCTTTCTAAATAAATGTGGAATACAAGCCGATCATACATTCAAGCATTTGGGTTTCTCTCAATCAACCATTAAAATCCAGTAAGACTGATCTATATAAGAACCAATAACTTATTTTTAAACTCATTTTAAAACATTTCAAACACACTAAAACTCACTATAGTTTTCAAAACAACCGATGGAATCAAATGGGTTTTACTAAAAACTGAAATCGCTAAAATCTGTAGCCTATCCGGTCATTTCCAAAAAAACAATACCATTTCAAAAAATTATTTTTGAAATTCAATTCCTATAAAAATTTAAAATATATTTTCCAAAAACTTTTCTATAGGTTTTATCTAAAAACTGCAAAATTCTACTCATTTTAAAATCACCAGCTCCACATGCCATTTTTAGAAAAACCGACTTCAAAGAATATTTCATGCACAACAATTTTCATCACATGAGTTTTATATTCAAAAATAGGTTTTCCCCTTAACCCATGGTTTTCTAAAAATCCAAACATATCAATAACTATTTCCTTATGGAATTAATACAAGCACAATATCATATAATCAAAAAATCCCTCGAATCCAAATTAATCTAATCATTGCATATAATATATGTGAGAAAACATCATTTATATTATGAGTTTTTTTTTAATTATAATGGATTCTGATGAGGAATAATTTCAACAACACCACCCATTGAAACTTGTGTCTTTCCTTAAGAATAAATATATCATGATTTATGTAAAAATCACTTGCTCCCAATCAAGACGTATGACACATCACGAGTCTTACTTATCCCACATTGGGATTCTCAGTCCAAACCAGAACCTCACTCAACCTAGAGTGCCTAGTACCAACACTAGACGTACCCTAGAAACTTGGGTTTAAATTGATGTCATTATAGTAAGACAAGTGTTCAATCTACCCCACAAGTTCTGACATCCTAATTACACCTAAAACTACACTACCCAATCTCAAAATATACTATGATAACATTTTATAAAGTTATGGATCAGATCTATCGAATAACCCCCATGTGAGGGATCACTACATGACCTCAATATTTACCCCTATATGCTAGAAGTTTCCTACTAGATATGAGGGAATGTCAGAGTTGTTGGAAGACTATTTCCTCAAAATAAACCCAAGGTTCAAGCCTAAAATATACCAAAAATTTGGAATGACATATTCATATATAGAACATCCCAAAATACCTATAGAAATAAAACAATAAGCCTAATGAGACCCCACAGTTTAGAATAAAAATAAGTAAAATATTCTATATGATACAAAAAACAAGAAATAATAGATAAACATGTCGACATATATAAATAAAACGGCACACTGGCTTGTACACAAGTTGAACAAAAACTAAAAAAATACACTAGCCTCTATCCCAACTCTCATAATAATCCTACTATATCCCTAAACACTATGACCTATTATACCTATTCTAAATATCCATCTCTATGAAATAATTCTTTCCTAATATAAAACATAAAGGTCTCCACATGTATATCATAACCCAAGTCGTGCACGCCAATAAAAGGTTAATCCAACGACCAAATAGAAATCCCTAATTCCTCAAAAATACTAATTGATGGTTTGATTAAGTGGATGTGAATGAAATATATACATATAAGAGTAAAATCATTCATGTGAAACAAACCCATGTAAAAACATAACATGCAATGCACATACAACATACAAGTAAGTTTATCATGTGCTAACCGGGCCCCCATGTCACCCGACCATACCTATTTTGGATCCATATAGAAAGAAAGAAAATCAATATGTACCATAACATAAACCATACTAAAATATTCAAGGTTTTGTGTCCTTGAGTCCGGACCTATCCCTTCTCACATAAGAGAGGTCGCGTGCCAAACATTCATCAAGTTCCAACCCAAACCCTAAGAATTTGGGTAAGACATTGTCCAAACATTGACCCAATATACCAAGGAACAGATAATGGATGATTACCCATTGAAATAAGATAATATTAATTTTTATACTATATAATTTTCTTGAGATTCATTATTCATAAACACCATTTTTAGTGAATTTTACAATTTAAATATTATTTCACATTATGATTTCAATTCTTTCTTAAATTTCACAATTACTTGGTAAATTTTGAGACACATTGTAAATAACACATTTTTCTTGATATTTTTTATATTTAATTATCATGTTTCCCATTCCATTGGAAAAAATGATCCTTTTAGAGAACTCGTAGATTCACATCAAAAGTCCACCATTTTGGACATTCAACCTAAGAAATTATGGGTGAAGTAAACTCGATAGCAGCCCAATAATTTGACTGTATCATTCATGATTCAATCCCAATGTAGATAAAATTTGAACAAGATATATATAATAACTTGGGTAACATTTAATTAAACTATGGAAAAAAATAATTCACAATTTTTAAGGGAGTTACAATTGGACCAATTTGAAAATGAAATTATCGACCAAATTCTCTATCACTAAATAAATGTCCACAATTTTTATCATAAGTACTTGTATATGAAGAAAAATAGGCTGAAAGTTTTACATATTTTAAAGGAACATTGCATCTTTAATTTTTTATTCTATGGACCACACAAACTCAGCCATCTAGAATATCAATTTGGCACCCCTATTGGGTGTATGAAGCTGGTTGCGATTTTTGTGAAGGATGGAAAAGTCCACTCTCCCTTAATTTTCCAAAAACTTATTCCCACCCTCATTAATTTTGAATACTTTTATAGTTTGGGGATGAAACAAAGTCTTCACAAATTCCTATTTAAGGGAGTGGTGTTGGAGGATTTGAGAGGAAGTGATGTAGTTTTCATTGTAATGTTATGCACACAATTTGATATTGTAATTGCATTTCTTCAATTGTAAGTTACTCAAATCACCTTAGTCTCTTAATAAAAATTCTTTATATTATAATTTTTTATTATTTAAAAAAAAATTGACACTTCTTCATTAATATGTGAATTTATTCACACATATAAGAGATATATTCTTCACATAATGGTCGAGTGTTCAATATTTTTTTATTTTCTCTTCTTTAATCCCACTTCTTTAATTCGACTTACACCTTACATTGAGAGCTTTGAATCAATGAAATAATAACCATATAGTGGGGGTGATTCTATGGAGTTTCATGGGTATGAATTTAATTTTAGTTTTAGTGATTATATTATTAAATTAGTTAATTATTTTAAGAGTTCCAGTCAATGACTTATTTTAATATTCACTTTTTCCAATTATACCGATGACATATTTTGAACGCTAGTAAGATCTAATTCCTTATATTCATCATTAAATTAATCCTCTAAGTGAATTTGTACTAGAACTGAAATTTTTTAGGGATTAAATTGGTGAATAATATTTGGGAATTATCTTATTGATTGTAAATTTATTGAATAGGTGAGCTGAAATTTCTAATGAAAACAATTAAATCCATTATAATCCTAGAAATAACCTAGGATCATCCCATATTATTTAATTATTTAATTTAAAAATATTGAGGTGTTTAATTTATTCAATTTAAATCATTATCTTAGGTAATTTGGTTTTTTAGTATCCTAATTCCAATCAACCCCAAAGTTGACCACTTCATATCCAAAATACCAAAAAAATTTGAGTTTCTCAAGGTTGCTTCTTCGGTCCTCATTGACTCGATCTATACTTGTACTATAATGAACACTTTTATATATAGGGTAAATTTGGGTGATTTTTTGTGTTCCATTACTATGGACCCAAATATGTTATTTGAGGCACTCACAATCTATTCTCACCTAAATTATCTTTTGTGATCTCTATGCTATTATATTTCCCCCTTTATTTTTATTTTCACTTTTTCGGTGCATGTCCACCTACACCCAAGACCATTCAAATCATTGAAATAACCCAAAATCTATAGGATGAACACTCTTAGTGATAATGAAAACTTTTAAGTTTAGATTATTTCCTTCTCTAGGAATAATGATGAAATTGACCATGTGAAATTCCTTCAAGTTAAAACTAATGAACTTTTGTTCACAATTTGAAACAAAAATTACCATGTTATTGATAATTTCCCAATAATTTCACCAATCAAGGAGTTACTTTTAGGTGAACCATATATATAGGTCAATGAAATAAAATTTTAAAATCCTTAAAACATAAAAAATTTCAATTCGATGTACAATGAACATCATAGATTATATTAGCGGGATATTAAATATTCCAATCGACCATAATTTTTGAACTCCTGTGATTCACAAAACATTATAACCTATAATTAGTTCCAATATAAAAAAGTTCAATATGAATATACTCTTATTCAATTTAATCAACTTAATTATCTTTCTTAAATAAATCATATAAATCAACCACTTATCTAGCCTAATCACTAACCATTTCTTGAGAAATTGTGAAAACAAAAGAAGAAAATGAATTTGGAAATTTCATCACTAAATTTTGATGTACAAAGAATTAAAATTTAGAAGGAACTCATTCCCACTCTGGTTGACACTTATTTAACCTTAATATGAGATTCTAGTCTCCTACAAAACTCTCATGAAAATACTAAAGAACCATCCATTTAATCTAGGATAGATGAATAGGATCAAGGAATTGTTAATGGTTGTTTATGTCAAAAAGAAAGAGATTTACTTTATTCAAATGAGAGAAATTTATATTCTAGGATTGAATCCTCAAAATAAGTCTTCATTAATGATCTTTCATAACTAAATATCATTGAACCTTTAGAAAAAATCATGAACTCTCAGTTTTTACCCATTACTTTCACTGAAACAAAAAACATGGGGAAAAAACCACAGTTTTAAATGAATCAATCAAGATTATTTCTATGTCCCAAAATCTATCATGTAATTTTTATCAACCAAAACATGAATATAAGGCCTTTATATCCTCCCTCAAGTTTTCATTCATTGGGGATATCAAAAAACTTTTTGTTTTCATCGTTTCATCTCTTGAAACCAATAAAGACGGAATGATCCTTAATGTATTAGGAAAGACTAAAGAAGTAATTAAGTCGACCATTTTTTATATTTCTTGGATTTTAATACTCATTATAGAACATGGGTTTGTAAAGGAAACACATTATAAACAAACAATCAATCTCAATCTAATGGAAGTTGTGAAAAATGAAACCTCAAAATGTTTAAAGTTGGTATTGGGTAAGTTGGAAAGTCCATGTAAAGATAATGAAATTAAAAAAATTTATTTCCAGACGGAAACATGACTTCTATTGATACCTTGACTCTATGTATGGTTTTATAAAATAAATAGGTACATTTTTCCCTTTAATTTTTTCTTTCTTTGGTTTTAGTTAAGGGAACCTCAGGGGGTATACCTTATGATTCTAATTGTGTTGGTGTGTAAGATTCAGGGGATGCTGAGGGTGATGTATTTTCCAAAAAATCATATTTATTCCAAGAGTTAAAAAAAATATTCCATTAATGAAAATTCATATCTGAGTGACATAGAGATCAAGGGATTAAATGGGATCAACACAAACCTCAACTTCAACCACTAGGTGACTTCATTACATGATTCTCAATTTCAAATTTTATTTTGTAACTCCTCTCCTATAACTATACCCCCTTCTAAATTTTCTTTTCATTAAACACTAGGGACAATGTTATTCTAAGTTCTGGAATGAAAATAAAGGAAACAAATTCTTTTATCAAAGAAAATTTTGTGTTTATAAATTAAAGGAAAATTTTATTTAACATAGAATATGATTTTTCAAATTACAAACTTTGTAATTGAATATCAAATAATATTTCAATCCTAGATTATGATTTTAATCAAAGATTAATTTCACGAGAATAAATTTTGGAAATAGTGGTTGTCTAATGTGATTTTTTATCACTTAAATTTTCATCCATTTAATAAAAAAATTCACAATCCACATCCTTTGTGTTGTGGGGTATTAGTTTGAGTTTATAGGGTCCCATAATAAATAGCTTAGGTTTTGTGATCATTTTAGTTTTATTATGAATATTAAAAAAATTTAAATAAAAAAAACAATAATAAATTTGCACATAGAGAAATGGATTGACCAAATGTGTGGATTTCAGCACTTAGGTATCATGAATCCATAGTTTTCTAGCCTAGAGTTTGGAATTTTATCTCTATTTTTGGAAATTTTAATTTGTTTTTGATTGAGTTAACTTGAGATGATGCTCAAGTATGTGATCTTCACTTAGTGCCCTAAGGTCTTTGAACCTGGGAGTCACTGGAAAAGTCTCACTATCGGTGTTGACTTGATTGAGTACAATTTCAATTACCCTGAAAAAATTAAAAAAAAAACAAAAAAAAAAACATGAATACTCATCTTAAGGTTAAAATGTGATTCCACATAATGCTTCTATCTTTTCCCCCTTTAATTAAAATGAACCACCATGTTTATTGTGATGCACAACACATCATCATTCTTACTTGAAATTGGATGAAATGTGTATATAAATTAGAATAAAGGAATGAGCTCTAAATTAGGATATTATTATGAACCTATCTCATGTAAGATGATTTTTATAGGTTACATAATTGTTTTTCGTGATTTATTTTAGTAATCATTTAATATTAAAATGTTTTTGGAAGAGGGTATTCATTTTCATATTTTTGAGATACTTTTTTCTCAAGAATAGAAAAAATCAAGTTGGGGGGGGGGGGGTTTATTATACACTTAAAGAGGATAATATTTATTTTTATAAAATATAATTTTCATGCGATTCTTTATTTATAAACACCATTTTAGTATATTTTACAATTTAAACATTATTTTATATTATTTTTATAATTCTTACTTAAATTTGACTGTTACTTGGTACATTTTTAGACACATTATAAATACCCCATTATTATTGATTTGAATTTTATATTTCATTGTCAAGTTTTCCTTTCCATTGGGATAAATTCATCCTTTCATAGAACTTGAAGATTCACATTGGAAGAGCACCATTTTGGACCATAGAAATTTTGGATGAAGAGAACTTGAGAGAAACACAATTATTTGAATGTATAGATCATGATTAAAACCCAATTAAGCTCAAATTTTAATTATATATAAATTAAAACTTGGGGAAAATTTCATTGAACTATTTCTAGAACAAATTTGTAGTTTTAAGGGAGTTATAGGTGGACCAAGTTGAAGATGAAGTTATGGACCATATTCTATGACCTAAAATATCAATCCAAAATTTTTATCATAACTACACATATATGTGAAAAAATGGGATGAAATTTTTAAATATATTAGAAAAATTATGTCTACTAAATTTCTTGTTCTATGGACCACACAAAACGGGCCATCTATAAGCTACTTTCAGTGCCTCTGTTGGGTGGATACATGTTGACTACAATTTTGGTGAAAGGTGGAAAAGTCCACTCTTCCTTAATTTTCCACCCACCCATGCCTACCAAAATTAAATGGGAAGACTTTTACTATTGGAGTCTCAAACCAAGGCTTCCCAAATTCCTATTTAATTTAGTGGTGTTAGAGGATTTTCGAGTAAGTGAGGATGTTTTCATTGTAATTTTATGCTACCAGTTTGATGTTGTAATTGCATTTCTTCAATTATAAGTTACTCAATCCAACTTTGTCTCTTAATAAAAATTATTCTTCTTATTTTTTTATATTATTTTTTTTAAAACACATTGTTACTATTCCACTAAGGTTTAAATTTAATCACATCTTGAATAGAGAAATCCTTCACACAATGACGGAGTGTTTGTTATTTGTTTCTTTTCTCTTATTCAATCCCGCTTCTTTAAGATGACTTCCAAATTCAATTAAGAGATTTGAATAAATGGAAGTATAACATTATGGTGAGTTGATTATATAGAGTTTCATGGTGCTGTATTGGATTTTATTTAATGTGATTATATTCTTAAATTAGTTCATTATTTTTATAATTACATTCGAAGACTTATTTTCATCTTCATTTTCTCCAATTTTAATGATGGAATATTTTGACTGCTTGTACGATCCAATTACATAGAGTGCTAATTAAAGTGATACTCTAAGTGAATTGGTGATTAGACTTTAAATTTTGAAGGGATTAAATTGGTGAATGATGTTGGATTATTATCTCATTTATTAAAAATTTCTTGAACTAGTGAGCTAAAATTTACAATGAAAACAATTACATCCATTCTAATCCTAGAAACAACCCAGGATCATACCATTTATTTAATAGTTTTATTTCAAAATATTAAGGTGTTTCCTTTGTTTAATTTTAATCATTCTATTAGTTATTTTAGTATTATAATATCCCAATTCCAATCTTTCCCAAAGCTGGCCACTTTATATCCAAAATCCATAATAAATCTGTGTTTCTCAAGGTTACTTCTTCATTACCTATGGATCCAACCCCTAATTATACTACAACGTCTTCTTCTAACTATAGGGTAAATATTGGGAAAGACTAATGGTCATATATCCACAATCCTCGACCCACCCCTTCTCACTCATGGGTGGTACACTGTCTATGTCTTACATCGCATCACGAACCAACCCTCTCAAGGGTGATCCTCAACCCAAGCTAGATCACCCTAGTATAGTCCACTATCTAGATCCAAGCCTACTAAAGTAAAGTTCCTAACATTAATACCTAAGAATTATTAATCAAGGAATAATTAGACCTTAGGACCCCTCTCTCTCTCGGTTTTTAATATAACATAACATTTGATACAAAAGTAGGGATCATAGCCCTTTCCACAAATCACCTGCTTATCACCAGGGAACTAGTATCTCGTGACCTAGTCCCACATCATGAACACATCCACACATCCACACACCCATATCAACCCTCCAAGGTGACAGTCACATCCAATTGTTTAACCTATAACTTTGATATAAAAAATAAGAGTCCTTAAAGGGATACACACACAACACACATAATTATACACTAACACCACTCAAGTAAATCACATCAAGGGAATATAAAAATCACACATGATTTAGAAATTAGGGTATATCCCACACACTTTCAGACAGACTAAAATTGACTCACACCTATACCTTCTAGATTTACTATAAAAACTAATCCAAATTCTGTAACAACCCCAACCTGAGTATCCCAGAGCCAATGTCTTCTTTATTACACGGGCATAAGATACAAGTAATTACATCTCAAAGGACAAAAAAGTTTAGTAGTCTTGGTAAACTAAAGACATACTTGAGTCTTACATTACATATGAAAGAAAAAAATTACGACACAATTTTTTTAAAGAATATAATTATTATCTCTAGATTATCATTGAATATAAATCATAGTATACTTAATGGATTCTTGGGAAAGGAAAAAAAATAAGGGTGATATAATATTCTCAGTAAGGGTTAAGTATAGTAGAATATATTATTAATCAATAAGAAAAATCAGCATGGAAAGGTAAATGATTGAACACACATGCCATTTAAAAGCTTTCACTATCATAGCCAATATGGAAAGGTAGATAAGTGAAATAAAATCCATTTAATCAACAACATGAATATCAAAACTGGATAAGGTATAATCAATATGAAAAGGTAAATAACTAAAACACATGCAATTTAGTAAATAAAATGATAATGAACTACATCTATAGATAATATCATTGAGAAAATATCATGGATAATAATAGATGAATACTTGATGAAGGAAATTCCTAATCATTAGATGTAATGTTCTCATGCTTTAGATGTCATGTTTTCAAAAGATGGTTTAAAACTACAGGTAAAGACCTATTTAATTATAGCTTACAGATTCTCCTCATGAGACTACTAATTCATTGAGGGACTATATAATTTCAGGCCCCACCCATCACCACTTATCTAAAGCATTCCTTATATTTATAATAATCAATTTAATTCCTAAAAAAATGTGCCTTATCAACAAATATTCATATTAAATATGGAATTTGGATTAGTAATATTTCCCCAGTCAATAAAATAACTTTCTATTGGAGTATCAGGATGAGTTTACTTAATTCTTTCGAAGTATACAAAAAGTAAATAGGAATCAATTTTTAACAAATCCGAAATAACAAAAAAGGAAAGGTGTAAAAAAGTAAAGTTGAAAATTGATATTTTTGTGGTTCATACTTTTAGTCCAACTCCATGGTAAGAACAACACAATATATTACTTTTTTTATGAAAAATAAGAGACAAAGAACAAAAAAATAAGGAAGAATAAAAGAAATAAAATCACACAAATTGACCAAAGAAACTATATGAGAATAGGGACCTCATCACCCCAAGAAAAAGTGGTGAAATCTGGCTCAGAGTTAGTAATGTACTCCCCCGAATTGGATGGACTCATGTACACAACCTCGAGAACAAGACTGAAAAAATAAAATATACAAGATTAAACAACACAAAATCCAAATAAAATAAGGCAAAAAATTACAAAACCAGAAGCATAAGTGGAATTTAGGATCTACCTGGGTTAAAAGATCATGGAAAAAAAGTGGTCCACATGGAACTCATGATTCCGAATATCTCTTCCAAAGAAGGTAACTGGAATAGGGGTGTCGAGGCATCAAATTTGAGATCCACTGGGGTTCCTTCTCTCTCTCAAAGTCTCACTCTTCTCTCTATATGAATCGGAGAATACAAAGAAAATAATTGTAGATAATGAAAGGTTACAGACCATAATAATTATAGTAGAGACGATGCGATTTCCATATAGGTGCAACAAAAGAGGCGGGATGCATGGATGTTGCAATTCAAGCAAAAAGATTGTAAAGCTAAGATAGTGAAATATATATTTAGATATTTGGGACACGAGAAATACATGGAGTGAAAGGGAAGAAATAGAAAGGGCCAGCTAGAAACACAAAGGACACTCCTTAGAGAAGTCAGATTAGGGTTTATCAATGTCTAGAATGAACAAAAATCTAGGGAGAACATCAAGATGTATCAGGATAGTGAAACAGATGGATGAGAAAATAGTCTAATAAGAATCCCATGCCCCAAGGCCCATCACCCGTAAACACAGGGTCCAATGAAAAAAGGGAAAAGTGTAATCCCAAAAACACATATAATTGGAATAATAAAAAATAAATCTGAAATTTTTCATGGAAAACATTAATATGATTTTGAATTTGAAAATAGAAATTAAAAATCTTCACCTTTTCCCAAATTAAAATGAAAAAAAACATAGATGGTGTTCTTGAAACTTAACTAACCTACCAGTGGGTTTAGACAGTTTTATTCAATAGAAAATAAACCTAAGTCTACCAAATCAGAACAACATATATTCACTTAGCATGTTTCATAGTGGAACACGAACTGACTGAACCTACTCTTTTACTGATTAATACTAAAATATGATTAGAAATTAAAACTAAATAAGAAAGAAAATAAAACAGAGATTACCCATATTACCTTTGTTTTTTTGAAAACAACAACTTATGAGAATGAAAATTCCTTCAAATAAGATAACCTTTCTCAGGGGTAAGATAAAGTGAAAAATAAAAAAAATAAAATATCATGATAACATAGTAACAAAACAGTATAAAAAACTTAGAGTAACCACAAAATAGGAATATAATAGGAAAAACTCCACATAAGCTTGAACTGCTTAGACCAACCCACACAAAACCTTTTTTTTCACGACCCATCCCCCAGGACCCATGCTGTGACATACCCTAAGCCCACCTCTCAAAGGCCAGAGGTTGAAGATTAGCACTGAAGGTGTCAACTTTCAAATGGAATCATTTTCCTAAGTATCGATATGCATGCACACACAACCACATCCCAAATATGGAAAAGTAAAAAAGCATGCCACTATAAATAACCACTGAGTACAAGTAAAACTAAAAGTCAAATGGGCCATAATACAAACCCAACAAAAGACTAACTGGAAAGAAGGAAAGTATAAAAGAAACTATGGAGATCCATCCTATGAAAACCCCACCTGATGGGTTAGTACAAAGTATCTATTGGAAGCCGTAGAAGTACGTCTCGTCTGCCTGGTCTCACTGGGCACCACCATGTCCTGGGCCACTGAGTCCTCCGTCAAGGCATCAGTCATCTGCACCGAACACAACACGTATGGGTTAATCCCATTCATGTGTGAGTAATAATATAATAAGTAGGGACCCCAAAACACAAAGGAAATACTACAAAGCAATCCACAACCAAACCACAAATCATGATCACCAAGTATGATCACGAATCAAGATAGGTCACACTAGGTATATTCTAGAGTAGTATCGAAGAACCATTAGTCACATCATCAAACACCATGGGTTGCTGGAGAACTCCTCCTCAATGAGTATAGTGGGCCTATTGGGTAACATAAAAGCCACTTCTCACTGACCGTAAGAATTTTTTGGTACTCATCCCTGACGAGTATTGTGAGTATGCTTGGTCACACAGAAGCCTCTCCCCACCGTGGGCATGTTGGGTCACATAGAAGTCACTTCCCACTAATCTATGGACATAGTATCTGATCCACATAGGGTCGCTCGTTAGCAGTCTTTATGTCTTAGTGAACCATAGGGTTTCAGTATGTAGCACACTTGATCTCAGGAGAACCATTCCTCAATCCATTCATCAAATTTAAACTTCTATTAAATCATTTATAGAGTATTACAAAATATATGCATCATTGTGAGGGTCACAACACCACAAATAGCTCATCAATCGGACGCCCGGTTTTCAAGATATTGATGTTTTTTAAAAAATGGGTCGATTGGGTATGGGTCTAGTCCGACCCATCCAAACCGACTAGACGCAACTCGTCCGGGGGTCTACTTGACCTAACCAGGGTCAATTGACCAAACCCAGACCCATTCCCGCTCGGTCTGGCCTGTTGGGCCATGGGTCTGGCCTATTTCGGAGGGGTGGGTCCGGCCCGCGCCTTGCCCTGTCCGCCATAGGCGAACTAGTTCCGCCTGGCTGGGATGAGGCTGAAAGCCGCGTCTAGCTCCCCTCATCCCATGGGTCAACTACAGGGAAGCCTTCTCCATTGTGTTCATATGACTGTGACCTTTAGCTACGCAGCCGGCCAATCCGGCCAATTGTATTTCTTGCACGCTATCAGGAGACTGCGTGCCCCTGAGAAGCGCGACCCGTGGCTCCGAGCTGCTCCCCCGATGCGGATGAGAGGTCATGTCCCTACCGCCAACCACTATCCTAGCCGATGGATCCTCCCGCTTCTCCTTGGCTCGATCTGGTTGTGGCAGTCACCTCCGGCACACTATCGTGGCACACCACCACCTGCCCGTGGTCGCCCCCATTGGCCACCATCGACGAGTCTTTCTGTGGGCCACTGTGTTCGCACCTGTGGTCCATTTTTTACAAAAACTATGCCTCCAGTCATCATGGGGTGTCGCCTTCCCTATGAAGGCCTTGAATTTTCCTTTCATCCATTTAGAATGTTCGGCCACAAAGAATGCACAAGGCAGAGGGGGTATGGCCTTGTTCATGTCGACCCCCTCCGTTCACGTTAGATTTTTTTTTTAAAAAGGGAGGCTTATTATCACAGTTCTATCGACAATAATTTAATCCCACTATAGAAAACCCAAGAAGAACACCCTCCTGAACGAGCGAAAAATATGTAGATCAACCTGTTCATGGGTTGATCTGCGCTCATCATTTTAGAATAAGAATGAAGAAAATTTAAAACAAAAAAAACCCTACCTCAATCGAAATTTTTTGTTAAAGCGCTCCACCCTTTAGGATTCAATCAATATTGGCATTTGTTGCTTTCCAGTCCCATTCTTCGTAAAGCGTCGACGTTGCTAGTGATCCTTATGGTATTGTCATTCTTCGTTTTAAGGGAATCCTTACTGTAGTCTCATCAAATATTTTCCACGGTTTGATTCTCATTTCTCCAACACATTATTTTATTAAAAATAAAATACGTTGTAGCATTTTCGTTACACTGTTTCATTTATAAAATAGCGTATCTATTATGATTTATTTAATACATCGTTAATTTGCACAAAAATGATCCATTAATGAGCTTCATTTTATGTGCCTCATTTCCGCACTGCATCACCACCATCCGTTTCACAATGGTGAGGAAAGAAAAAAATAAAATAACTTTTTTAATTTATTTTATTATTTTTTGAAGAAGTCTAAAAACTATCTTTTCTCTATAACCCTTACCGATCAAGGTTAGGTCATTTCTATGTGAATCTTGGCATTCTGAGTTCAATGATTCTCTCGGATTTTTGATCCTAGCACCATTTTAAAAGTTTGAAAAACCCTCTTGCACATTTACTAAAATGAACTAAAAAAAAGTTCAAAATTCCGTTTCGGGTTTACTGGGCCTCAGAATCACGTTCCATCAAAGCACGAGGTCTCTAAATAATTCCATACAATTTAAAAAATATATATGGAAATTTTTGGACATTACAACTTTTCCTAACTAGGTTACCCTATAAAGAGAATTGGGGCCAGTCCTAGGATCATAGGTAAAGACACCAAAGAACTTATTCCTAGTTCTAAGGAAGGTGATGCAAACAATAACTAAATAGATTATATAGTGTCATAAATAGGGAATACCACATGGTTTTGGGCTATACTATCTCTATTTTTCAAGTTAGGACAATAAATTTTTATGTGGCTATAATTAGTATACTCAAAACACTAGAAACCCTTAAACTGATTCTTTTTATTTATACCTTTATTTTACATAGGACCCTTATTATACATTAACTAAGTTTCATTTTTAAAATATCTTAATTATTCCTTCAAACCATGTCTTTGAATATCATGACATAAAACAACAGACTTGACTTCCTCTAAAGTAATGGAATCCCAATCATACATTATAGAATCATTCAACGAATTAAAATAATCATCTAGGGAAGTCAAAATAATTAAATCTTGATGCTCATATTTAACCTCTATATCAATATTAGATAAATCCAACAAAACATTATTAAACTAATAAATATGAACTTGAAAAGAAGAGCCATGATCCATCTTAAAATTATACAACCATATTTTTTATACAAATGCCCAAGAAAAGATTTAGTCACATAAAAATGTTTGAGTTTAACCCAAATAGATTTAGCATTAGTTTCATGTGTGACTTTGTGTAACACTTTATCTCCTAAGGTTAACAAAAGAGTACAATGAGCCTTTTATAGAATACTAGGGTCGGCATCCACTAAAGAATTGGTGGACTAACCATCAGCTGTGATGGTAAGTATGGGTTTTTTATTACTGTGCAAAGCATATGCAAGTCCATTGTAGACTAACCGATCACACATTTTTACTCTCCACATATTGAAATAATTTTTACCATCAAACTTTTTAACTTATAATTTAACAGACATTGTGAAAATAAAATTATTACACGCTCTGATACCACTTGTTTGGGTATCAGGATGTGTTTACATAATTTGTTCAAAGTCAACACAAAGAATATAGGAATATTTTTTAACAAAGCTAAAATAATAGAAAAGTAAAGGTGTATAAAATTAAAGATGATCATAGATATTTATGTAGTTCGGACCTTTTGGTCCTACTCCATGGTAAGAACACCACCATAAATTACTTTTATTATGAAAAATAAGAAAGAGAGCATATAAAAATAGAGACAAATAATAGAAAGAAAACCACACACATAGACCATAGAAAATATCTGAGAATAGGGACCTTGTCATCCTAAGATCTAGTGGCGAACTCTATCTCGGAGTTAGAAATGCACCCCCCTAAACTGGGTGGAATCATCCATGAAACCCCAAGAATCATACCTCAAAAAGAAAACAAACAAGATCAAATAGCACAAAATTTGAATAAAATAAGGCAAAAGATTACAAAAACATAAGTGTCAGATTAATTTTGGATCTTCCCAGGTTGAAATATCTTGAACATGAAGAGGTACACATGGAGATCATGAGTCCCAAGATGCCCAACAGAGAATTGTCACTAAAATAGGGGTGTAGAGGCATCGAAGTCGAGATTTTCTATGGTTACTTATCTCCCTCAAAGTCTCACTTAGATCTATGTATGAATTAGATAAAACCAAGAAAATACCTACAGATAATGAAAGGACATAGACCTTAATAATCATGGAATATATGAGGCAACATCTTGACAGGTGCAACAAAAATGGTAGGACACATGGATGGTAGAGGTTGTGTAGAAGGATTGTGAAGCTGAGTGAGTGAAATAGATCCGGGGATATACAAGACAAATGTAATACATAGAGAAAAATGGTGGAAATGGAAAGGGTCAGTGAGAAACAAAAAGGGAACTGATTAGAGATGTCAGATCATGATTTATCAATTTCTAGCATGAGCAGATCTCTAGGGTGGCACATTAGGACGAAGTGGGCAAGTGAAATAGAGGGCCGAACAAACAACCTAGCAGGAAGCCCACACCCCATGGCCTAGAACCCCTAAATACAGGGTCTGGAAAAAATAAATCCCAAGCACAATCCCAACAACATGTATAATTGGCATAAATCCAATTTTTTTGATGGAAATCATTAATATGATTTTAATTTTGAAAACAAAAATTAACACTTTCAAAGTAAATCATCATATGTAATAATGGTGTACAATTTAGGTAATATTTATATCCATGATACAAAGAATATGTATAACTATGAATTGAACAAATAAAAATAATGAATAAATAAGTATTAATGCTAAATACATCAAAGAGATAGTGTGTACACCATGTAAAAGTGAATAGATGTATATTAAAAAAAAATGTCTCAAGGAATTGTAAATTGATATGAAATCCCTTACAATGATCAAATATGTTGAAGTGAAAATTTATCAATGAATATATTATGTTCATAAAATAAAAATCCACATAGAATAAATTGAAGTAAAAAATAAGATAATCAAAAGTCATTATACAAATAATTTTATAATATCAAAGGAAAATGAAGAAATAATATAACCTAATTAAATGAAATTGAGTTATGAAAATCTTTAACACTAGGAAACGTTCATGTCAAATCTAAATAGATGAAATAATTCAAATTAAAATTTAAAATACCATGAAGTGTGAAATATTCATAATATTACACATAAAAGTGGAAATATATACACCATATAAAAGAAATTAGGTGTATAATAATACAATGTTCCTCAATAAGGGCACTAAGATGAAATCCCCAACAAATATCATAAAGTTGAAGTGAGAATTAATCAATGTGTCGATTATGTTTATCAAATGTAAATACACATAAATATATTGTAAATAAAACATAATATATTAAAAATTTATTACACACATAATAAAAAAATATCAATGATAATGAAGAAGTAATATAACCCAATGAAAATAAATTGAGTTATGAATAATTTTCAATTAAATTCTACTTGGATGAAATAATTCAAAGTGAAACTTAAAATATCATGAATTAGGAATTAATCGTGATATTACATTTCAAAGTGGCATTATATACACTATATAAAATAAATTAAGTGCATGACAATACAATATGCCTTAATGAAGGGAAATTGAGATGAAGTCCCTTACAAAGGTCATTAAATTAAAGAGAGAATTAATAAATGAATAGATTATTTATATAAAATATAAATTCATATAAAAAAATTGGAAATAAAAATAATATATTAAAATTCATTACACACATAATCTAAGAATATCGAAGATAATGAAGAAGTAATATAACCCAATGAAAATAAATTGAGTTATGAAATTCCATACCACTTAGTAATTTTCAAGTCAATTCCCCTTAAATAAAATAATTCAAAGTGAAACTTTAAATACCCTTAATTATGAATTAATAGTGATATTACATTTCATAGGGGCAGTATATACACCATATAAAATAAATTAGGTGCATAACATTACAATATGCCTCAATGAAGAGAAACTAAAATGAAGTCCATTACCTCACACTTCATTTAGGTTAAATTTATTTTAACCTTTGTTATAGTGGTTTTAAACATGTTATTTTTTAAGGGGTGATTTCTGGTTAAAAGACCAGAACTTAGAGATTTATTCAAAATAAAGGAGAAACAAACAAGTTACAAAAGACGGAAAGAGGGCAATTTTCTAGAATCCTTAATAAAGAAGGGGGTCAACTCCAGAGGGAGGTCATTCCTCCAAGTGATCTCATGTGAGACACCCCATGTTGGCTAGCCCATCAACGATCATATTAGCCTCACGATAGGTATGTGTGGCAATATAGTTGAGGCCATTGAGAGCGGCGAGGCATTCTATCCATCGGGGGGTGAGAGACCAAGCAAGATGAGCATCACCTTTCCAGATGGCTTGCACAATAGTAGTGGAGTATCTATCGATCCAGATATTATTCTAGTTGAACGTCTTTGCATAGGAAACGACATGAATGGTAGTGAGCATTTCTGCCTCCAGCGTAGAAGCAATGCCACGACTTCCAAAGAAACATTCGAGGATCCGGTCTTGATGGTCTCTGAAAATTCCTCCGCATCCCGAAAGACCAGGGTTTCCCTTTGAGGCTCCGTCCACATTAATTTTAATCCATCCAGAAGGAGGTTCCTACCAGAAGACTTCAATAGTGTAGCGTGGCTTCGGGAAGATACCTTTGACACCAATTCGGCAGAGAGTTTCAAAATCCATGACAGAATTGTCACAAAAATATTTTTGGATCATGGCCGCTTCCTAGGTTTTAAACATGTTATTAACTTATAATAGAACAATAATAATATTTATAATATCATATATGATCTTTTTATAACATTTTATCACATGTTTGTCAATAATCATTCATTATTTTCATTGTTTCGGGTGTTAATTGCCTTGTTTTCTCATTCGTGCTTTGTGATAAATGTTCATATTATTTTTCATATTATATAGTTACATAATATAGAGAATAATAATAATGAAATAATTATAATATTTATACATATATTATTCTTTTAATACCAATCAATAAATATGGTTTTTAGAAATGACGTATGTTATGATCATGGAGATGGTAGGTCATACGTACGCATGAGTAACATTTCCATTTTTCAAAGATTATTATGGAAAGGAGGTAAGTAATATTTCATATTTTTAGAATGATAATAATATATTAAATAAAACATTATTTCTTTAAATATACTTATATATATCATCCATGTGGTGTGGTGATGAAAAGAGAGTCACATTACTTCGTGAAGGCGGTTGTCCATACATACACAAACGAAGTTATCTTATTTCAGTGAGTAAAAATGTAAGAAATAAAATGATATATTATATTTTAAGAGTGATAAATATTTCATTAATATCATAATTATTTATTTAATATCTCATATATTAATTAATTTTATTATTATTACCATCCATGAAAAGTGTTATTAAAAAATGAATCACATCGCTACATGAGGTGGTAGTCCCAAGTACACATGAGTGACATTATCGTATCCCCAACGGAATGGAAAGTAAAAAATTTATAAATGATATAATGAAAAAAAATTATAAATATTTTATAAATATCATATATATACTTTATATCCATTATCATATCCAACCGTGAGTGGTGTTGATGGGAAGCGTGTTACATCGGTTCACAAGGCGGTTGTCCGTCGTACACACAAGCGATGTTATCATTTCCCATTTTAGGTAGTAGGAGATGAATATAGGTTATTAAATTAACATAATAAAATATCATTATATGTAAGATAATGGTTCTATTATATACGTAAAAATGAAGAATATTTTAAGTAGGTGGAAGAATAAATAAAACAAAAACACATAGTTAAGAACATTAACTCTTCTCATACCACCTATTTAGGATTATACCTAAAGTATTTGAAGAATGGATTTATGAAAAACTGGATTCTATAATGATGATATGGAATTTGGGAAGTCATTTGGGTAGGTCTTGTCCAAACTAAAAGGGTTTGAATGTGTGAATAAGAGAGGAGAGGGGGTGTCCTTTTATACGTGAGGTGAGTACCACACTTGTAACTTTTGAAAATAAAAAGGTCGACTCACATTTTTCACATGCCAAAAGGGTCCAAAATGGAGTATAATTGATCCTTATACATGATAAGGTCAAAATATAGGCATCCAAAAAAATTTAGAAAAGTGTTTAGTTCCTTTTAACCTTTATATTTTTAGTTTAATTCCATGATAAACCCATTTTTACCTTAACCGTGGTAAAAATATAGGGCTTAAAATGACCTAAATAATTGTTCATTATGATTAGTATATATGAGGCTGAAGAACTTTTGTTGGAGTTAGGGATAAAGGTAACGGTTTTTTCTAATATCCCTATGAAATCGAGATTATCTATTTCTAAATTTCAATACGGGAAATTATATATTCTTTCTCTTTAAAACCCTATATTTTTTCTTATCCTCTAGTTATTTTTTGGGTTTACATGTCTTCTTAAAATTTTCACTTCCATTGATTTATAATTCACTTGGAATGGTGGTTGTAATTTGTAAAAACCCAATTTTTTTCAATGGAATTTCCCTTCACATAAATATGTTATAAAATCCAATGAAACCACAACATAATGCACTACTAAGTGATAAGTGACCTATAAACTTAAGTTTGTCACTTCTGTTTTTTTAATTTTGAAAATCTGACATACATAGTTGCAATCAGTAAGTTATTTGGAGTCTGATAAGAAAAACTTAATTTTTAGTGAATAGGAACCAAACCTTACGAATAGTAACATACCATTATGAATAGTGATATACCCTAATGAATAGTAACCTTACCTATGATAGTATAAAAATAATATTCAAGTAGAAAGTATGATATAACTATATTTTAGAATAAGTAAATGAATGTTTTAAAACTGGTTTTCTATAATAAATTATGATTTTAATGAAATATTAAAATAATCATATTTTGAAAATTATTTTTGAAAAATGGATTTAATTTTTGGATTCAACATGTTGAAAAATGGTTAGGGTGAATTTTTTATATTTTTCTAAAATACTTGAATTTTTGATGAATAGTAAAATACGGTAATTTACCGTATATATACATTATAATATAAATAGACTCTTTATAGCATCATGGCTGATGTCACCACCCTTGGTTCGAATTCAAATGACCCATTTACTATTATTGGTTATGGAAGACTCACTATTCCTTGTCTTATGGGGAAATAATAAATTAATGAAATTTATATTGAGAAATCCCCTCTCTCCGCCACTATACCCCCCCCTCACTCCCACTACCCTTCACTCCTCTCAAGCCTTGTGCCTTTTCGACATTTTTCCAAATATCTTCATAAGAACCTCCCCCACGTCCAAAAGCTTTTATCCTCTTCAAAATACCAAAATCTCTCCTCTTAAGAGGTTCTCAAAGGAGCAAGTCTCAAGAGGTAAATTCCTCTTTCCAATTCCTTCATTTTTTTAAAGTTCTTTTCTTTTTTGTTTATTTCCTCACCTCCCATCACCCAAATGGTATGATAACTCCATAAGAATACATGTAATAGAATTCTATTAATCTAATGGGATACTTCATTATCTTATCTCCTTTCCTCACTATTTTTTTTGAAAGAAATGAAAGCACTGTTTGAGATGTTCCAATTTAGCACTTTCAAGGACAACAATTTATCAATTTCTATTATCATCTTTAAATCTGGTAATGAAATCATTTTTGTTATGGTTGAACCATATTATATATATTTAATATATCCTATTTTTATTCTGTAATATTTTTGTACAAATGGTATTAAGTTATAAAGAAAAACATGTTCTTTGTAATCAAACCCACCGATTAACAAAAACGGTTGCCACTTTGGTTTTATATAATAATTCAACTTCACTCTAAGTAACCAAATTAAATTTTAAACCATGTAATATTCTATATGTTCCCTAATATAATATAACTTCAATTATATATAACCACCTTCATCATATATGTTTATCCAAACTTAAATATAAGTGAACCGATCATTAAAACAAAGTAAACAAATGAGCCCGAACAATGAAATTGAACCTCATAACCAATCAAAACGGTTATGAATGAACTTAAAATGATTATACAAAACCAATTAAATATATAAGGGGTTCTGGAATTATTAATTTATAAACCTAATTTTTTTATTCAGGTTTTTAATAAAAAGTGGAGAACACCAACAGATTTAAGGTAAGAGATCCTCTCTATTTCACTCTTAATCAAGATTGTCCTCTATGATATGCCTTATTATGCGTAATAGAAAATGATAGGGTATGTTTATGCACATCCCCCATACTGACCTATTGATTTCTAAGTGATGATAAACCCCTTTTATTTATCATCAAGCCCTCTTAGTTACACCCGATACCATGCCAATAAACCGTAATGAATTCTACCTGAACTTCCTTTATTCCTTCGGGTTGCTCTATCGTTCTTTTTACCAAAATTTAGTTGTCTTTTATTTTTATATAAAACTTATAAATTCTGTTTATATTTTCCAAAATCATGTTCTAAGATCCATCTCTCTTTCTCTTTAAGAGATATACATTCTTTTAAGTGAATCCTTCCTCAATACTTCCCAATAAGCACATTCGTTTTAAGGGAACTTCCCAAATTTTTACCCAATTTCAAGTGCACTATATCATATTTTTTAAGCCACCATTTTATTTATAAAATCAGACTTTTTGTTATGAAAACCCTCTTGGTTCAATTCTGGTTTTATATAAAATATTGTCTTCTTTTCTATTTTAAAATCTCTATTGTATTTTCCTTAAAACCGCACAAAAATGTTTTAATGATAATGTTTATAAAATACATTTCTTATATGTTGTCACTTTTATTGGAAACCACTTACCAGGTTATATGACTATTTTACCCTATGAACGTCCATGTATGTTCTAATCCTTTCCTTTCATGGACACTTTCATGATACGCTCATTGGTTATGATTTATGTCATGATTGTGGTACACAATTCTTTCCATGGGTTCCCTTATGTTTATGTATGGATGATTATGTATGATTATATATGTGGTAAGAAAATTTATGTGGCAAGAATATTCTTTAAAATGTTGAGATGGGTGCGCCCAGATAGCGCTCCAATGCATTCAGTAAATTTAAGTCTCATGAGATGCGATGTGAAATGGGATTGGCGGTTATCCTTGACCCGTACTAAAATGGGAAATGGGATTGGCGGTTATCCTTGACCCATACTAATGAAATGTCTTATTATTGTGCCACATTTATATTATTCCATGTTTATATGATCCCATTCTTACATGATATGATTTCATATATTCCATTCTTTGTTATAATTACGTCATGTCTCATAACTCATGTGCTTAAGATGTATCCTAATGTTCATTCCTTTACTGGGATTTTTAGCTCATCCCTTTGTTCATGTGTTCCCCAGGGTACCCTATGTATATGTAAGGGATTAAAGGAAGTTAGGATCAGTTTATGAAGATTAAATAATGTATTGTTTTTTATCCCCATGTTTTATGTTATATGTATCTAGTCTTCCAAAACACTAGACTTAATGATCCTTGGATTTTACTCTAAGTATTAATTACGATTAAAATCATGAAATGTTATATGTAAAAGGTTGGGGTCGCTATAGTTGGTATCATAGCACGATCTAGTTATTTTTGGAGATTAGTAATAGAGCACCATAGTGAGAACCTTAAGAATGAGATGAAGTATAATAAAACATCTCTAAATTTTTGTAAGTATAGAATAAGTTGTTTATCAAGAAAATACATCCCTGTCAGGATACGAACAATTAGAAGTGGCTCTGACACAAATGTACCTAGGAGTGAAAACTCCAAAAAAGAGTTTCAGGATTAACCCGGGGTATCCTGGTACATGAAAATGGGCCTTGATGCACTCTTGGTTACGACACTCCTGGGGGATATGCTTTGGTAGATTCATGATCTTAGTGCAAACCATTATTAAGAGACAAAAAAATCCCATAAGAATTTAAGTTAAGAAATAGATTGAGGATAACCTAGATTTAAATCTATGCAATCACATGTTAGTATGTACTTCTTCTTTATAAGTTTATCCTTTTATGTTCAAGGTTTCCTTTTTATGCTCAATGGACAAGTATTCAATACCTATAATTATACATTCTTTTTCTTAGTTAATGGAGAGAAATAGAAGAACACATTCCAATAACCAATGTGATAGGAAATGTGAAGGTTTTCCTAATGATATGCCTGATATGATGGGAGAGGGTGCTCAAAAATTTATGACAGTACATGCTCAATTGGATTGAGTTATGAATAATAACATGAATCATGCATAAGTCCCTGCTCCTCCAAGGAAAGAGAAAGTTTCCATAGAATTATTCATGGGGAAAAGGCCTCCCATGTTTAGCGGATCTTATGATCCCCTCCTCGCGGAACAATGGATTAACTCCATTGAAAAGATATTCTTCGTCCTCCCATGCTTGGAAGAAGAGAAGGTTGTACTGGCAGTCTATCTTTTTGATGGGGAAACTGATTAGTGGTGGACACTAATCAAGAATACAAAATATCAAGAGGAAATTGATTCCATGGATTGGGAGGAATTCAAGATGATGTTTTTCAAAAAATATTTTCCTCAAACCCTCCATCTCAAGATGGAAAGAATTCCACGGACTCAAGTAGAATGAAGATGAGTCCATCAGGTTGTATGAAGCAAAATTTATAAGGCTTTCAAGGTACGCCTATGGCTTTTTCATGAACACTGAAAGCAAGATGGATAGTTTCTTTAGGGTACTAAAGTCGATTCTACAAAAAATTTTGTCAATTAGAGACTTCAATAGTTATGAGGATATTATCCGTTGTTCCCTCAAGGTTGAAATGGAGATTGGAGACTCTCAATAGTCTTATGGGCCTAGTGAAAAGAAGGGGAAAATGGATAACAACATGGGTGGTTCATCAAACAAGTCCCATGATGGAAAGAAGCTTGAATTTTCCCCGTGCAAAAATTGTGGGAATAAGTATCTTGGTAACTGTCTGTGGGGAACCAAGAATTGCTTCAAATGTGGAAAGTTTGGTCATCAGGCCAAGAACTAACGAAGGGATATGAAAAATCCTGCTAATTTTAAAGAAGAAAGGAAGGTTCAGATAAACACTCAGCCTGCAGTGCAGAATTACAACTGCAAGGAGCGTGGGCATTATGCGAACAATTGCCTTAAGATAATGGTTGTCGGAGGCAATCAACAACATCCTCCAAGGAAACTAGTAAGGTCTTATGATATCACTACTGCTGAGGTGGATCCTAACAACGATGTGGTGACATGTACGCTTGTTATTCATTCAAGAATAGAGGACTTAGTATTTGATTTTGTATCAACACATTCTTTCATATCTTGCAAGTTTAGTAGAACTATTCAAACACCACCTCAAAATTTAGAGGAAAATTTATCTAGGAGAACATTGAATGAGGAAATTATTGCATCCATGATTTATAACTCCTCCCCGTTTAATGTTTGTGGACTGAACCTCCCATCAAATCTCATCATACTTCCTTTAGTGGAGTTCGATGCTATCTTGGGAATGGATCGACTATCTTTGTATAAGGCCAACATCAACTGTCAAGAAAGGGAGATCAGTTTTCACATCCCGAAGCATCCTTTTATTCTTTATAAGTGTAAGAAGGAAGATAAATCTCCTTTAAAATCATCGTCTCAAGTGTGGATATTACTTCCTTATGAGAAAGAATATCTTTCTCAAATGATTGAGACAAAGGAGAGAATCATGGTAGAAGACATGACCATTTTTAGGGATTACACTGATGTATTCCCTGAAGAGTTTCCTGGTCTTCCTCCTAACCGATAGTTTGAGTTATCAATTGAACTTATCCTTAGATCTTTGCCTATCTCAAAGACACCTTACAGAATGGCCACCCAAGAGCTGGAAGAACTGAAAAAGCAGTTATAGGAGAATATGGAAAAGGGTTTTATACACCTGAGTGCCTCACCTTGGGGTGCGCCATTCCTATCCATCAATAATATGGATGGATCAATGTGCCTTTGCATTGAATATCGTGATCTAAATAAAATCATGATAAAGAAAAAGTAACCCCAACCACAAATAAATGACTTGTTCGATCAGCTTCGTGGGGATAGTTATTTCTCTAAGGTGGACCTTCTTTCGGGATATCATCAATTAGAGGTGAGGAAGGAAGATATTCTCAAGACTGCATTTCGAACGTGGTATGGAAACTATGATTTCATATTGATGCCCTTCAAACTCACTAATGCTATAGGAACTTTTATGGATTTAATTAATAGAGTCTTTAGAGATTACCTCGACAAATTTGTGGTAGTATTTATTGATGATATTCTGATATACTCAAAGACCAAGGAGGAACATGAGGATCATTTGAATACTGTGTTAAAGACTATGCGAAGGGAGAAGTTGTATGAAAAGTACATTAAATGTGAGTTCTGGATGGAGGAAGTATCATACTTGCGGAATGTTATCACCAGCAAAGGGATATCTGTGGACCCTTCCAAGATGAAGGAGATTGAAGAGTAGCGCAATCCAACTTCTGTAATGGATATCCATAGATCTTTGGGTCTAACTGGGTATTATCAATGATTTGTGAAGAACTTTTCACGATTTTCAAACCCAATTACCAAGCTGACACAGAAGGGGGTAAAGTTTGTCTGGACAGAAGAATGTGAGGTAAGCTTCAAGAAGCTAAAGAAAAGGCTGATCACAGCACCTATACTCACATTACCAAAAATTGGAGAACGTTTTGTGATATACAACGATGCTTTAAAGAAAGTATTGGGTTGTGTACTCATGCAAAATGATAATGTTATGGCCTATGCCTCATGGAATTTTAAGATCCATGAACAGAACTACCCGATGCATGATCTAGAGCTGGCAACCGTGATTTTTTCCTTGAAAATCCAGTGGCACTACCTTTATGGAGAGTAGTGTAACATATACACCTACCACAAGAGGATAAAGTATATATTCACACAAAAGGAGCTCAACATGCATCAAAGGAGATGGTTAGAGCTAATCAAGGATTATGACTGCTCTATTCACTATCATCCTGAAAAGGCGAACAAGTTATCTAATGCTCTAAGTAGAAGTGAACCTGCTACTCTATCCATGTTACGGATTGAGAAAGACTTTATCTTCTTAGATATGCAAAGAATGGATTTAGAAATCATAAGGGTGGAGGATACATCATAACTTTCCCAAATGATTGCACAACCATCCATTCAAGATAATATTAAGGATGCACAATGTGATGATGTGGAGTTACAAAAGAGGGTGAATATAGTAAAGTAAGAGAAGCTGCAAGAGTTTTATATCAACAATGATGGTGTGATTTGGTTTGGAACACAGATTTGTGAGCATTCATCACCCAGGATAAAGAAGGAGCTATTCGACAATGCACATAGCTCAAAATTCTATATCCATCATGGGAGTACCAAGATGTACCGTGATCTCCCAGAACACTTATGGTGGGATAACATGAAGAAGAAGATTGCAGAATATTTATCAAGGTGTTTGGTATGTCAGCAAGTTAAAGTAGAGCGATAAAAGTCCAAAGGTATGATGCAACCATTGACTATACCCATGTGGAAATGAGAGAATGTCACTATGGACTTTGTCACGGGTCTCCCGAAGACGTCGAAGGGAAATAATGAGATATGGGTTATTGTTGACCGAATCACCAAGACTACCGATTTTATCACTATTCAGGAAGACCTCTAGCTTGAAAAACTTTCAAAAATATATGTGAATAATGTGGTGAGACTGCATGGTGTTCCACTCTCAATTGTCTCTGATCATGATCCAAGGTTCATATATAAATTCTAAAGGATACTTCAACATGCTTTTAGTATTGAATTAAATTTCAGCACGACCTATCATCCCAAAATTGATAGCCAATCTGAAAGGACTTTTCAGATGCTTGAAGATATGCTAAGAGCCTACTCTCTAGAATTCAAAGGTGGATGGGATCAAAATCTCCCATTGGTTGAGTTCTCATACAACAATAGCTTCCACTCGAGTATTCAGATTGCTCTGTATGAAGCTCTGTATGGAAAGCGATGTAGAACTCCGACCTATTGGGATGAAGTTGGAGAATGAAAGTTTCTTAGACCCAATATTATGAAATATATGTCAGAGAAGGTTCAAGTCCTCCAAAAAAACATCAAAGATGCTCAGAGTTGGAAAAAGGCACTACGCTGATAACCATCGAATGGACTTGGAGTTCAACATAGGAGGTAAATTATTCCTTTGAATATCACCATGGAAGAGGTTCATGCGATTTAGAAAGAAAGGGAAGTTAATCCCAAGGTACATTGTCCCCTTTGAGATCCTTGAATGAATAGGAGCCATGGCCTATCATCTTGAACTTCCACCAAATATGGCTCGAGTTCAAGATTTGTTTCACGTATCAATCCTGAGGAAGTACATACTCGATCCCTCAATTGTACTGAACTCAGAGATGGTGCAGCTGGAAGATGGCCTCTCTTTCGTGGAGTAGCTAGTGAAGATTTTGGACCGAAGAGATAAGGTTCTACGCAACAAGATAACCCACCTTTTCAAAGTGTTGTGGAGGAACCAAAATTTTGAAGAATCTACTTGGGAATCAGAGGAGGCAATGAACGAGAAGTACCTTCACCAGTTTACCACTTAGAATATAAAATGAAATTTTGAGGGTGAAATTTCATAAGGGAAGAGGAATGTAAAGACCCAATGTTTTTAAATGGAAATTCTCTTCTCATAAATATGTTATAAAATCCAATGAAAGCACAAAATAATGAACTACTAAGTTCTAAGTGGCCTATAAACATATTTTTTTTTCACTTTTGTGTTTGTAATTTTGAAAATCTGACATACACGGTTGCAATGAGTAAGTTATTTGGAGTCCGATAAGAAAAACTTATTTTTTGGTAAATAGTAACCAACCCTTACAAATAGTGAAATACCATTATCAATAGTGATATACCCTAATGAATAGTAACATTACCTATGATAGTATAAAAATAATATTCATGTTGAAAGTACGATATACCTATATTTTAGAATAAGTAAATGAATGTTTTAAAACTGGTTTTCGATAATAAATTATGATTTTAATTAAATACTAAAATAATCATATTTTAAAAATTATTTTTGAAAAATGGATTTCATTTTTGGATTATACATATCAAAAAATGGTTAAGGTTAATTTTTTATATTTTTCTAAAATACTTGAATTTTTTATGAATAGTAAAATACGGAAATTTACCATATATATACATTATAAGATAAATAGACTATTCCTAGCATCATGGATGATCTAACCACCCTTGGTTAGAATTAAAATGTCCCATTTACTATTATTGGTCTTGGAAGAATCACTATTCCTTTTCTTGTGGGGAAATAATAAATCAATGAATTTTATATTGATAAATCCCCTCTCTCCTCCACTATAAAACCTCCCCTCACTCCCACTTCTCTTCACTCCTTTCAAGACTTGTTCCTTGCCAATATTCTGCCCAAATATCTCCCAAAGAACCTCCCCCACTTCCAAAAGATCCTAGCCTTTTTAAAATACCAAAACCTCTTCCCTTAAGAGGTTCTCAAAGGAGGAAGTCTCAAGAGGTTTATTCCTCTTTCCAATTCCTTCATTTTTTAAGTTATTTTCTTTTTTGTTTCTTTCCTCACCTCCCTTCACCCAAATGGTATTATAAATCTATCAGAATAATTGTACTATAATGATATTATGCTAATTTTATACTTCATTATCTTCTCTCATTTCCTCACCTTTTGTTTGAAAGAAATGAACACACCGTTTGAGATGTGCCAATTTAGCACATTCAAGGACAACAGTTTATCAATTTCTATTGTCAAATTTAAATATGGTAACGAAACCTTTTTTGTTATCATTGAACCAGATTATATATATTTAATATATCCTATTTTTATTCTGTAATATTTTTTTACAAATGGTATTAAGTTATAAAGCAAAACATGTTCTTTGTAATCAAACCCACGGATTAACAAAAACAGTTGCCACTTTGGTTTTATATAATAATTCGACTTCACTCTAAGTAACCAAATTAAATTTTAAACCATTTAATATCTTGTATGTTCAATAATATAATATAACTTTAATTATGGACAACCACTTTCATATTACATGTTTATCCAAACATAAATATAAGTGAACCGATCATTAAAACCAAGTAAACAAACGAGCCCAAACAATGAAATTGAACCTCATAACCAATCAAAACTGTTATGAATGAACTTAAAATTATTATAATAAACCAATTACATATATAATGGGTTCTGTAATTATTAATTAATAAACCTAATTTGTCTATTCAGGTCTTTAATAACAAGTGGATAACACAAACGAATTTAAGGTAAGGGATCCTCTCTATTTCACACTTAATTAAGATTTTCCTCTATGCTGTGACTTTTTATGTGTAATAGAAAATGATGGGGTATGTTTACGCATCTCCCCATACTTACCTCTTTATTTATATGTGATGAGAAACCCCTTTTCTTTCTCATAAATCCCTCTTGGTTACACCCGATACCATGTCTATAAACCATAATGAATTCTACCTGAACTTCCTTTATTCCTTTGGGTTGCTCTATCTTTATTTTTACCAAAATGTAGTTGTATTTTTTTTATATAAAACTTATAATTTTTTTTATATGCTCCAAACTCATGTTCCAAGATCTATCTCTCATTCTCTTTCGGGGATATACATGCTTTTAAGGGAATCTCTCCTCGATACTTCCCAATAAGCACACTCGTTTTATAGGAACTTCCCAATTTTTTACCCAATTTCAAGTGCACTCTATCCAATGTTTTAATCCATAATTTTATTTATAAAATAAATCTTTTTGTTATGAAAAAATTCTTTGTTCAATTATATCTTAATATAAAATATTTTCTTCTTTTCTATTCTAAAATCTCTATAGTATTTTCCTTAAAACCGCAAAAAAAAATGTTTTAATGATTATGTTTCTAAAATAGATTTATTATATATTGTCATTCCTGTTTGACACCACTTACCGTGTTATATGAATATTTTACCCTATGAACGTCCATGTATGTTCTAATACTTTTTTTCATGGACACTTTCGTGATACGCCAATTGGTTTTGATTTATGTCCTGATTGTTGTACCCAATTCTTTCCATGGGTACCCTTATGTTTATGTATGGATGATTATGTATGATTATATATGTGGTAAGAATATTTATGTGGAAAGAATATTCATTAAAATATTGATATGGGTGCTCCCAGATAGTGATCCAAAGAATTGGGTAAAGTTAAGTCTCATGAGATGCGATGTGAAATGGGATTAACGATTAGCCTTGACCCATACTAAAATGGAAAACGGGATTGGCGGTTAGCCTTGACCCATACTAAAGAAATGTCTTATGATTCTGCCACATTTATATGATTCCATATTTATATGATCCCATGCTTATATGATATGATTTCATATGTTTCAATCTTTGTTATCGTTATGTCATGCCTCCTAACTCATGTGCTTAACATGTATCCTAATGTTCATTCCCTTAGTGGGCTTTTTAGCTCATCCCTTTGTTCATGTGTTCCCCAGGGTACCCTATGTAGATGTAAGGGCTCAAAGGAAGTTAGAATCTATTTATAGAGATTAAATAAAGAAGTGTTTTTTAGCCCCATGTTTTATATTATATGTACATAGTCTTCCAAGACACTAGACTTAATGAACCTTGGCTTGTGCTCTGATGATTAATTATGCTCAAAATCATGAAATGTTATATGTAAAAGGCTGGGGTCGCTATATAATTAGAATCAACCTTGCCTCTTATTTTTTTTCCATGATTCATTTTTCTTCAATTACCATGTTTGAAATATTACTTTGATAATGTATTTAACTCTGAATGAAATATCTATTAAGGTCACTTTCCATTGAATTTTTCTTTCTTTTATAAAATTTGTAAAGTGAACTTTTAACTCTCTTCTATAATGTTTTTCACACATATATTTTTCTCCTATGATTTTATTTACTTTTCATTACAAATATTACTTTCCGAGTTTTCTTAGTTATGTATTGTAATTCTTATTTACTTTATCTTTAGTTTTATAAACCATTATTTTATAAATTATATATTTACAAAAGTTATCAAAGTGTAAAGGATATTTATTCTTATTATCTAAATTATTTTCTAAGATTCTTCTAAAGTGTTTTCATTTTTGTAAATTTCCTTTAATGTTACACATACTTCATTAAGAATATATTTTAATGAAATCACCTATATTATTTATATGGTTGACTTATTTATGACTTTTGGATTTTTTTAGGAAAACTGTTTCTTTCTTAGGGTTTATTTATATTATGGTTGATTTAAGAATGTTATCATGCTCATTCATCACACATATATATATTATTTTTTATTCTGTGATGGTTGGGAATAAAATTATATATCCCTACAATAATTGGGTAATAATATGTATCTTATAAGATGTTATGTTATATAACACAGGTGGTAAACCCAATCCATTTTATTTTGGAACTTGGTTGGTTATCCTGGTCCACTATGATATGAATGTCTTGGTTGTAAACCTTGACATAAGTTTTGATTTTATTTACTAATTGTTGTTCCAAATTACAATATTTTATATCCATGGATCATTATTATTGTCTTATGATTCCACACACAAATTTTATACCTATGATTTATGATTCATTCTATGTACTTACTCAATTGGGTATAAATATATGATTATGTTCCCATTCTTACATGTAATTTCTTATGCTTAATACTTTATGATCAGATTTATATTTACCTATATTGACTATATTGATATCAATTATGTCTTACCCCCTTAATAAAAATATAAGAAAACCCTTTTCATATGTTTCAATTCCTCAGGTAATAAAGATGAGTATTATGTATAACATTTTTATAAGTATATCATTTGTGGAGAATTCTGTGGAATATGTTGAAGACTTATTATAAAAAAAATTATGTAATTAATCTCTAAAGACACTAAACCTATAGTTTTTGATGGTTTGAATAATTTTGTGTTTTAATGGATAATTGTAACATCACACCCCTCACCCATTGGCTTGGGAAGATGCAGAGGGTGTTACCGGGCCTTAGGTGACATCCCCATGAATCCAAAGGATGACAATAAATTTAAAGGAAATCATACATAATTAGGGGATGATTTTCCCTTTTTAAAATAAATAATCAAACCACAAGATAAAGATAAAAATACCATTATATGGCGAATGAGTAAAATCTTATACAACACTATGTAAATGAAACCAAATCGAACTATTTTAGAGTATAATGTAGAAACTAAATAAAAAAACTCAAAGACACAGAAGACATCGACTCATCAATTCAAAACCTGTTCCAAGATCCAACTCAACATGCTATGCCCACTATTTTAGTTTCATGGTTTCCTGTGAGGTGTTACATGGTTTCTAATAACCATTATCAACAAAAGGACCTCTAACAAATCTCTACACCATGCCAAAACTCATCTAAACCACCAAAAACTTAACCCAATTTATTTATATACAAAAATAAATAAATAAAGGGTTAATTATATAAAACAATGGGGTGCTACATTCTCCCCACCATTGGTATTTTGATATCCAGAAAGTTGAAAATCACCATTTTTCTAAAGGAGTTTGGGTCATTGCTCGACCATTTCACTCTCACGCTCCCATGTTTCTTCCTGAACCCAACCATGTTTCCATAAAACCTGCACTATACTAATGGTTTTACGAGGAATTGATTTCTATTTATTTTCCAAAATACACGCTGAAACATGAACCAAAATATCATCTGACTCTAAGTCAACATGATCCCATCGAATCACATGGTTAGGATTAGGTGGATACTTCTTCAATAGAGATACATGAAACACATTATGCTCTGAACTGAAAATTGGTAGAAAATGTAAATAATATTCCACCTCACCAACCAATTCAAGTATCTCAAAAGGACAAATGTATTGAGGAGATAACCTTACCTTCCTTTCAAAATGATGTCTCCAAATCCTTGGGGATATTATCAAGAACACATGATCACTCACCTCAAATGACAATGACCATCGAAGATGATCCAAATATGATTTCTAATGATTCTGAGCCATCCCTATTCACTTCCTGATCAACTGAATTTTATCTTTTGTCTCTTGCACAAGGATTGGTCTAACTAATTAAGTCTCGCCTTTTTTGACCCAAAAAGTTTGAGAATTACAAGGATTCCCATACAATTATTCAAAAGGAACCATTTGTATTGAGCCATGATAAATTTTGTTATACTAGAAATCCACTAATAGAATGTTCTCCCTCCAGAAGCCACCAAAATACATTAGACAAGCTTAAATAATGTATTCTAATGTTTTTATCATCCTTTTAGATTTTATATCCATACGAGGGTGATACGATTTTCTCGTAGTCAAATGAGTACCATGGGATTTATATATGGATTTATAAAAATATATATAAGCCTTAGACCTCGGTATGATACTATCGAAACTGGTATACTGTGACTCTTTAAAACTTCACAAATATAGATTTTTGAAAATTATTTTAGAATATGAGATTAATGAATAGGGATTAAATGAGAAGCCTTTGTGAGACAATCCACTATCACCCATATGGAATCATGTTTTTAAAACGTCCTAGGTAGACTTAAAAAATATATAGTTATCTGCTCCCATTTCCAAATGGGAATCAGTAAAGATTGTAGCATACCTACTAGCCGCTAATTCTCTACTTTAACCTACTGATAGGTGAGACATATCCTAATAAACTCAACCAATATTCCATTCATTCCAACCCAATAAAAGTTTTCTTTTAGTTCCTTTTACAACCTTTTTACTCCAGGATGAAAATCCCATCATGAATAGTGGTAAGCAAGAAGGAGTTATTCTTGACAAGCCATAGGTATGGCCATATGATCTCGAAACCATAAAACTAAACTTATATCAAAATTTCTTCCCTCAATGGTCTCCTCACCATTGAGTTTTAAACTCATTTAAACACATTCATAATTTTATGTATGTGCCTCTTTAACCTTCTTAATCAAATAAAGAATAAAAGAAATCAGAAAGAATACTTCCATACTACCTCATTCTTCACAATCCAAGTGCATATCAGCTATCACCAACATCGACTGACATTGGTTTGATGTCTCTTTCACTAACTGACTAAAACAAATTCATATTTAATGCTTCCTCCACTGAATTGCCTTTACCTGGTGTATACATCAAGTCGAAGTCGAACATTTGAAGGTATTCTATCCATCTTCTTTGTCTCAGATTCAAATATCTTAGTGATAATATGTATTCCAAGCTCTTATGATCCATAAACACCATAAATTTCTCACTAAAGAGGTAATAATACCAAGTATTCAAATAATGGACCACAATAACTAATTCTAAATCATGTTTTGGGTAATTCTTATCATGAAAATATAACTACCTTGAGACATAAGGAACATGATGATCTTTATGTATGAAAACACACCCCAACCCAAATCCCAAAGAATCAAAGTACACCACATACCCTTGTCATGATTCTAGAAATATCATGATCGATGATGATGTATGGGGAACTTTAAGCTTTTTAAAATACTTTAAAAATTTTCATTACATTTGAATGAAACACTTTTCCTTGTCAAATCATTAATATGTGAATATAGTCATGGAAATTTATGAAAAAACATTAGTAATAACCCACTAGGCCAAGGAAACTATGTATATTAAAGAAATTCTTTGAAAATTTCAAATATATTATAGCCTATATCTTTTCTAAGTCCACAAAACACCCTTTTCATAGATAACATGTCCAATGAAATGTATCTATTGTATCCAAAAATCAAACTTTGAAAGTTTGGCATATAGACAATGATCCCACAAGATATCCAAAACTATTTCCAAGTGTTTCTTATGCTCAACCTTTTTCTTTAAATAAACCTATCTGTATTCCACAAACACCACCATGAAATAATCTTGATACCTTTGAAATATTTTATTCATAAATTCCATAAATATATCTAGTGCATTCATAAGGCCTATAAGAAAAACCACTTACTCATATTGCCCATATCTACTTCTGAAAATTGTCTCTAGAATTTCCTCCATCTCAACTCGCAATTGGTGATATCCTGAATGCATGTCAATTTTAGAGAACCACTGGGAACCCTTTCATTGATAAAACATGTCATAATTTAATGGAATGTGATACTTATTATTTATTGTAACTTGATTAATCTTACTATAATACACACAAATCCTTTGAGTTCCATCCACTGTTTTCACAAACAAAACTGGTGCTTCCCACATAGACGTAATTAGCCGAATCGATCCATTTCTTTCCAACTATTGCAACTAGAATTTTAGTTCCCTTAATTATTTTGGTTCCAAACAATAAGATAGAAGTGATATAGGATTTATCTATGGTAAGTGATTAATCATAAACCCCACTTACCTTGATGGTGGAAACCCAATGAAATTATTACTAAAAACATTAAGAAATTGATCCACCATGGTTGGAAAATATCTATTCTCAGTCTTGTATACCAATTCCAAGGTCAAATCTTACAACTAGTATGAGATAGTACCAACCAATGGAGAAAAAAATCCTGCAACACCTTTCTTTACAATTTGTTCTCCTCTAATGAGATACTCAACACCATTCATAATTGTGAAACTAACCCTTCATGTATAACAATCGATGTGAGCTTTGAACATTGTCAACCAATCCATACCCAGGATTAAGATATAGATATCCATATCAAGAATAGATAAATAAAAAATTGATTTATCTCCATAAATATTTATAAAACATGTTTTTCACACAAAGGATATAAATTATCTTTGGCCAAGAAGAATTTTAAGTTTCAAAATATAAGGCATCATCACAACATGAAAACTCAAAAGATCAAAGCCAAAGAACCAAGAAACAAATGGGATTTACAAATATCAAATAAATCTTGCATAATGGTAGAATTAAAAATAGTTATATCTCTCATCATCGAGGGTCCAGATTGATCATCCATGATCAATTTCTTAGATTCATGTACTTTCTTTCTCTCTACACTTTGATCTTTATTTCCAAGTTGATATTGCACTAGTTAAAGAGGAATGGTATTCCAAGAATCACCATGGATTACTTGGTTATGCTATCAAAAATCATTATGATACCTTTATCCTATCGAATCATAAAACATCTGTGAAACATGAGTGTGTCCCTAACATCTGACCTTGGAGCACTTTGGAAATAGTGCTGAAGATGTCCCATCTGGTTTCAATTGTGGAATTATCTAGGTGGTGTTGTGCAATATTGATTCATTTGATTGACAGAAACACATTGAAAACATACAGGATTTCTATTTGGTTTAGTAGGAAGATTCATTGATTAGGCTATCTGATTCTGAGTCATATCATAGCCTTTTAAAGAGGTTTCCCTCTTCCACTTATTCCCAACATTAGAGTTCCCACCATTTCCCATAGGTATAAACATTCTTCCTACACCCATACTTCAAAATAAATGCTTTTATGTCACTATTTCTCTATTGACCATCTCTATATAGTCTGATATACAAACCAAATATATCTTTGAGTGAATCTATGACCTCAACACCAATTGAAAAATGTATGCCTTCAAGGACACACTTCTAGTAACTTCTAGTGCAAAGACTAAATTCATAAATTTATCCACATACTCTATCATAGATAGGTTCTTCTTCTTTAAGCTAAAAATTCCGTTGTTCTAGAGATTTTAAATGTATGAGGATAGAATTGTTTGTTGAACAATTCTTCAAAATACTCCCATTAAATTACTTGGTCTAATTTATCCTGAACTGCTAAATCGCACCACTAGTATGCCAGATCCTCCATCATATACAAATACAAATTCAATTTCATCATAGATGGTTTTACTATGAAATCAAAGATTTGATTCATCATATTTATCCACACCTCTACATTTTCTGGTTCTGAATAACTATAAAAATGGGTGGATTCTAATTTCGAAACTAGATAGACCAATCAAATTATCTTGGTTCACACCTTATTTTCCCTCTACCCATGGACCAAAATTTCAAGACAATACTCTAAACCAACTATTAGTTCTCCTTTGGTTCAGGTGCAACCACATTTTCAGCAACCTTCTATGGTTGGTTTCTACAGTGCCTACCTATTTACATTTTCTACAACCAAAAGAAAATGTCATTTAGTATCACTATCTAGAAACTAAAGGCTTAGTATTTTCAAATTTATCACCTCACAAATGGCAAAAAAGTTTTCCAAAATTCATATATTTCTGATTTCAATCCATTTTTAAAAATTCCACCATGCTCTTTGAAAGTCAAACCACTTTAAACTATTTTCAAAAATCAATAATTTTTCATCCAATTATAAATCATTAAACAAAATTAATTATTCACTATTAGTAGGAAGTTATTTTTATCAATTATTATCATTTTCTTCTCATCATATAAACCCCTGATAATGAGGTTACAACTCCTAAAAGTGTCTCAAAACACTCATGTACCCATGATCCCAAGTAACTTGAAGTTTAGCATACATAGGTTAGCTATGCCTCTTTATACTCTACACTTCAAGTTCCAACAATCCTACTCCTTGATAAAATAATAACTTAAGGACTAAATAATAATGATTTTTCAACTCCATGATTGAAAAAACCAATACCATTTGTAACATTCTTCCCCTCACCCTTTGGCTTGCGAAGAGGTAGAGGGTGTTACAAGGCCTAAGGTGACATTCCCAAGAAACCAAAGTTTGGGAATAAATTCCAAGGGTTTCATACACAGTTGGGGGATTATTTTACAATTTTAAAATAAATAATCAAACCATAATATACCCAAAAAACCACCACTATATGATGCATGAATAAAACCTAATACAACTAAAATTAAATCAACCCAAATCAAACTATATCAAAGTACAATGTAGAAACTAATGACAAAAAAACTCAAAGAAATAGAAGAAATAGACATAGAAAAAATCAATTTAATTCAAGATCCAACTCAACAACCTATTACCATGGTATCATGATACATCACTAAATAACTTTGATACCTTTCCTTTACCTATGCCCCAATACATGATATCTGCAAATGCACCAAAGTTCTCAAGAAGTGGGTGAGTATAAAACTCATTAAGAATACCCCAATGACTTCTCTACTCAAGAAACTAGGATATAATATGTTAGCACATTTATATAAAACATTTTAAAACATTTTAAATAAGTTTATATCAAATCCAAAAAAAATTCCATACCAAAAAAATTTCCAAATAAAGCAACCAAAAAGCCTTTAAAACCATTTCTCAAATTTCATTTTGGAATAAAAATTAATTTACACACATCCACACAAACACACAAAAAAACACATCCAAAAATGAATGTAAACCACGGAACTCCCTATAATTGTTAGTGGTGAGTCATCCTTTCACCAATCCATCACTTATTGAACCATTTTTATGGGGGAAACTTCATTCCCTTATCGATCCCATTCTTTTGACGAGTGAAACTTCACACCCTTATACATCTAAAATGTACATGAACACACACCAAATATATATACCAAAACCCATTCCAATCCATTTAAATAAAATAATTCTTTTATTTAAAACATTTCCACAATCCTTTTCCATGAATCAAAACAAAACCATATTTTAAAAATCACAATTTTAAAATAATGAAACAAAACACTTTCCACAAAACCAACTAATTCCCACCATTTCACAAAAACATTACTAAAGAGATTTACATAAAGAATAACATATAATTTTACAATAAATTTTTAATGAAGCCATCATTTTATAATCAAGAAGAGTCAAGAGTGATTCCACCTACCTCACAAACGTTTTTGAAACCAAAGAATGATAAAAAAACTCCAAAAACCATCCATGAAACTCTTAAAAATATCATTAGATATCGTTTCCTATCATCCAAAAAATCATACCACATCATGATTAGAATCAAATAACATGAATATATCCCCAATGAATTACATATATGAATCCAAGAGAGGGAAGAAGAATGAGAAAAATACAGAAAATAATGAAGAACAAACGCTTACTAATGAATTCGACCTCCAAAGAACCTAGATTCACCTCGTAATCGCTCACAGATCAAGTGGAATGATCTCCACAGTCTATAGATAAATAGGAATTACTTTTATGACCTGATTAGGGCGAAAATGAGATTCTTATGGGCTAAACTAACTGAGATCCATAAAATCTGAATCTAATTTTTAACGGCGTTTCGTTAGGGTGAACAGTTAGGAAAAACATGCACTAATAGTGCACTAGACCCAACCTCCAAAAACCCCTTTTGTGGTTGGCTTGCATAGTTAGACAAAATATGCCCCAACCATTTTAAACCCATCTTTCAAAGGTTGCACAGTTTCTCTTGGTCGGCCACATAGTTTGGCCAAACCGTGCACCTAACCATGCACCTACCTAATGCCCAATATTTTAGTTTCACAATTTCTTGAGAGGTGTTTAATGGTTTATATTAACCATGATAAAACCATTAACCTCTATAAAATCCCCCAAAAACATGACAAAACTTCTTTGAACCACCAAAAACTTAACCCAGTTACTTTATATACTTAAAATACATAAATAAAGGGTTAATTACCTGAAACTGAGTGTGCTACAATAATCCTATATTTTTATGTAATATATATTCATGTTATGGTTGTTTCATCTCAAGGTATCTAGTTCTATCCCCCTAGATACCAGATATTGTCACAACATATGGGTACCTTTCCTTATCCTCTCCTCATCCCTCCAAAACTCCTTTAAAACTCCATCATAAAAATTATATCAAAAAAGAATATAACAGGGATTACTAACCCATAGAGGATACAATATTTTAATTAAGGTACTATACTCACTTTAACCTAAAACACCCCTTCATATCATCACAACATGGAATAATCCACTAAAGTTTAACACAAATCACAACTGCATGACACAAACAACCACTATATTGCAAAAACTCTATGGTATAATTACCACATCATCCCCATTACCACCACAAAGCATCATAAATAGATTTATACCCATGTCATTTATTACATCTCCAACTTTAGACAATCACACACACATATATAAATAGGTACAAGGGTGTAAAAAACTATATCATATATTCATATGAATCTCCCACCAAATTCAACCATAATCAATATCTAAAGGAGTTAATTGTCATATCACTATCATTATTAATATTTTAGGAGTAGAAAAGTTTCATACATAGTATACTTATCCAATAAATAATTCTAAAATCCCCAAAATCTCATCACATAATATAAAACTAGAAGTAATGTTGTTGTACGAACCTTATGTTGATCTAGAACGACCCCAATTTTAAATGTAATGACCCGAATGAAAGCTACTCAACCAACATGATACCTGCTATATGAAAATAAATATTTAGAAATATAAGAAATATCCCTCATTCTACCATGAATGGGACTCATGAAACTCAATACTTATTACTTTGATGATAACTATCATACATGGAACCTTTATAGAAATTGACATCGCTTAATGTCAATTTGGAACACCCTAATGCTAAAAGAAATAAAAACCTCATTCTCATCACTTCAAAAAAATCATAAACATAATAATAAACCATTATAAATGTCAAAACTATAATATAAAAATTATCAATATGTCAATACATTAATAATAAAAAAATTTCATCACTAGATTCATCAAAATAACATATCATCAAAATTTTCCATCTTCATATATTGTCCAGATCCTCTATCATAACATCTAATTCCACTAGAATTCAACCAAAATTAAACAAAAAATAATTTTCCATAATAATCAGCTTTATTTTTTTTCAATTCAATTAATTTTATATCATCATTTATATTATCCCTCATTAATCCACCATATTGCAATTCATAAATATTTCCAGTAATCACATCAATATAATCTCATAATATTACTATTTTTTAATTTTTAAACATAATGACTATTTTAAAATATCATGAATTATCCGCCCATAATAGATTAAAAAAATAACAATTATTTTATATGGAGTAATAAAAGATAATAATTTTGAGTTACCCGACTCATTTCCATTATAATTTTCTTTCATAAACTACCATTGTTCATCTATTATCATTATCTTTCCACCTTTTTATAATCCTCTATAAAACACTAATCCATGAACCCTTTTTTATATTTCTATATAGCCAATTTATCATTAAGTGGTAACCAAGTACATATACAAAACAAATCACACCAATATACAAACAATTATTATCCAAAATAACTATATAATACCCCTAAAAATAAAAAATAGAAACTAGGTTGGGACAAACCATACGATGTGAGCCCAACCCAACCAAGTAAAAAACCTGGGCCATGGGACCACATGTAGAGATCTGGATAGTCCTCATGCTTCATGATTGATATGACATAGTATTTTTTGATCTCCACATTTGTAAAATATTTCTATCTTACCTTCTCACTCTAGTGTCACGTAAACTCATTATTGTTGATGCACATGCCCCCCCACCAGAATCCCCAATACTAAAAAATTATCTAATACTGATGACCCTTCATCAAAGCACTCCATCATCAAAACCACACACCACCACCAAGTCACAACCCATCCCATTGAAAACATATTCATTTTTCATCAAATTTTATCCATTCCAACCCTCACTTACCCCCATAATACTCAAAGTTAACTCCTTAGAAGGCTTCCACCGCATATCTTGCATGACACCTCCTTTTGATGAAAACAACATCAATTAACCCTATCTCAAAACAACTACAAAATCATATCATAAATCCAAAACTAGAAAAAATGTTAGGAATAAATTATTGGTTTTAATTAAATGTGGACCAACTAACCAAGCTTTTCATGGGGTGTAATCTAAACGAGACTTCTAGGGGGATTTGGATGGGACAATGCAGAATTCACCAGTGTAGGTTTATATTTTTAAATTAGTGTTTGTTTTCAAATTCACATAAAAAATGGCACCGCCACTGATTTATCCATTTTAGTTTTTCCTGGTAAATAGTTATCTAGTTTGTTTTTTGAAAATATGTAAGTCTATTGTACTCAAGGAATTCAAGTGATCTTCAATTTACCACTCTATTTTTATTCACTATTTTCATCATTTTTCAAGTGCTTCACTCTCCTTTTCTTTATTACCTTGTTCCCATATTTTTTAGGGGGCCATAATAACCATAAAAAGTTATCATAACTATAGGTTTTATTCCCTTTTATCCAAGGTATAATACCATGAAAAATACCTCTAATCACTTTTCAAAGGGAAGTAGCAGTATACTATTCTGTTACCTTGTACTAACATAATCCAACAAAACCAATTTAATGATCAAGATAGAGGAAATCATGGAGGACCATGGAGTCAAGTATGTAGTCAAAATATAGGTAAATATGTTCATTGAGATTAATATGGAAAAGAGGACATGCTCACGTCTGCTCCAAGATTTATAAAAGGAAATTATTTTATAGGTTTCAAAAAATAAGACTTCCCAAGATGTATGGGACAACCTCAAGGTGATGTTTTTCATAGTAGACAGTGTTAATAATGCATGACTTCAAACTCTCAAATGTGACTTCAATTAACTACACATAAATGATTGGGAGTCTCTTGATGAATTCATAGGGAAGCTAAGAAGCATGAACAATAATTACAATAGTCTTTGAACCACTCCTAATGATGCTTCTCTAGTAATGAAGGTTCTTATTTCCATGCTGGAAATATACTACCAAGTCATGGAAGGGATTGATAAGTTTTTCAATGTTGACCAAATAATGTTTGAGGAGCAAATTAGTCGACTGAAGGCTTATGTGGAGATGGTGTGTTTCTACATTAAGATAAAAAATGTCAATATCCAAGTCTTGATCACTAATGATGAGTTGAAAATGTTGGATAAAAATATGAATTATATTGTTATTAGGATCGAATAATTTATTCTATATTGATCAATTACAATAGGGAGTGAATATTAGTTTTAAAAACATTAGTTAAAAAAATTTAAACTAAACCAATTCACAATACATTTTTATGTAAAAGGATCTGATTCAGTCTTGTCCCTCAATCCAATTGAATCAATGTATCGTAATCATATTTGTTATGATAATATCACAGTAAAAAAATTTCAATAAAATAATAATATCATATTCAGAGTGGATATGATTATATCAAATTAAATAAACCATAATCATAAAATATTCAATCAAATAATAGTAAACAAATCTTATTCAATATAGATGCGATTAATTCAATATGATTTAGATTCACAACAGATCTGATTAATAAAACAAATTTTGTTTATTGTAATGAGAGTCATTACAATAAAACTATTTCATATATGCACAATATAATTTTAAACTTGTAATAAATAAGTAATACAATATCTATAATAAAATAAGAATGACTTACAACTATTTTAAATCGAGCACTTATCTTTTGACCTTAAGAGTAAGGTAGCCACAAAACATGGATAAGGGTTCTTTATTTTATACTTACAAGAAAGTATGTATTTCCACAGTAAGGAAATCCCTCGGTATGATGATCAACTTCTCTGTATGCCTATCCCCAGTATCCCTCAATCTAATGGATTGAATTATATCACACTATCCTCATGTGCCCTAGATCAAGAAGATCAGTTCTCCATCTTCCTATCCTCAGAATCCCTTGATCGTATTTTCACAATTGGATGAAAAAATAAATTATAAAATATTTTATTAAGGAGACAAACTAACAATGTTTCTTTAATAAGGACTCCCTCTAAATAATCACAAGACATTAAGAATAAGTTGTTCACACTTTGTAGACTTTAGAAAAATCAAGAGCAAAATGGAATCATCCAGCACTGTAGAAACAACTACAAACTCTTCGAATGACTAGTCATTTATAGGTGATATTCCAATAGTCATATTTATCCTATAATTTTCATATTTCCTCCAAGTTTTTTTCAATTAATTAGACAAATGTCACTTCAATGGATATATCATAATAAAAAGTTTGATGTTATTTTTTTACACCATTAACCTATAAAAAAAATTCCATTATGATAAAATATAGTTTTCCATATTCAAAATTTTACCCTTTAGTCAATATAATAGATTTTATTTCATATGTCATTATGATAATATTCATAAGTGTGAATCTGATGTTTATCAGTTTATATATTAGTCTGATTAAAAATATTTTTTTAGTACGAATACAAGACAAAAAGTCTTTAAATCTAACCTGATAAGGTGAATACAATTTTTATCAAATCCATACCTATTTTGATTATTGTAATGAAAAAGTTAATTTAAATTCTCAAATACTTAGAACTAATTCTTAGTAGGGTAAAGTTTTATTCTTTCTAATAAAAAATCTAAAAAAACTTTGGACATGAATGAGTTAGTAATTAAATATTTAAGAAAGAGTTTCTATTTTTCTAAATAAAAGGAATGGAAAAATCATAAAGAAATTTTCACTCAACAATCTCCCCCTTTTTTGAAAGAAAAAACCACAAAGTTTAAATAAAAAAAACATTGAAAAACTTAAGTACATTATTCTTTTAAGAACTTTTTGTTTAGAAATAAATATTAATACTTATCTCTCCTTGAGTTTGTAACTTTTCTGAATACAATAGTTAATATGACTAACTCCCCATTAAGATAAGAAATCCCCATAAGAATCATACACTCTTCTTTAAAAAAAAATCTCTCCCTTTGTAAATATCTTAATTAATAAAATTTTTCTCCCCCTTAATATAAAATTATCCCCATTTGTGATTTTAAAAAAGGAATCGGGAAAGTATTGTAATGGATGAAAATGGTTAGATAAATAAATATAAGAAACAAAAATATGAACTATCTAATCATTCAAAAAAATTATTAAAGAATATTAAACCAATTATAACTAGGAAAACATTTTACAAACTTATTTGGATGGGAATAATTTTCTATTCATATGTTCAGAGCAAAAAGATTTCAAAAAAAAAATACAAGAGGAGTTTAGAAGAAAAAATCTTTCCTTCTTCATAAAGTTTTTCACAATGGATTTGATTTTCTTGAACTCATTTTGGTCTTGGTATAATTTCTCAAAATTTTTATCCCAGATCCAGATATTTTCTTATTGAATCTGAAGTTTCTCATCTTGAATCTGAATATTTTTTTCTTGACAATAACACCCCATGATTTCATAGTATGTTATCACATTATAGTAATTCAATAGCTTGTGCTAAACACAACACTGAGTTCAAGAGCACCACAACTTACCAAACTAGCCATTCAAAAAGCGGTTATGAATAGTATTAACTGAAGTTTTTAATCTTATATGCTCTATATAATTTTAAGATCCATATTATGTGTTTCTTAGACATAATATAAGAACAAATTCATTTTTTCAGATAAAAGAATTATTTTTTTAAAAATGCAATTTTACAACCTTTTAATGGAAAAGCCTTTTTAAAACAAATATTTGACACTTTTATATATTAAATTTAATGAAATTAAATTATTCTTTATAAGAAAGATATAAAAATTTATTTTGGATAAATTTTTGGTACTTTTCTGATAACTTTCATATTTTGATGAATAGTGAAATATACTATGTTTTAATTGAAAACAACTTTTTTAATCGAAAAAATTTATAGTGTTAAATTATAAATTTTAATGATTTTTAAGTATAATTAAATTATATTTTTATCATTTAATATAATGTAGGTCATTATAAGTAATTTCAATCTTAAATTTGACATAAACACATGTCAATCTTTTGATAGTTTTTACTTTATAAAAAACCTGCTTTTTGGTTTTGACAACATGAATTAATTTTAAATTAATTAATGCAACTTATATGTTTTGAATTTGGTAAAATGGAATTCATTTTTGAATTTGGAATATGAAAATTATCTTCGGGTGAATTTTTGGTATTTTCTAAAAACATTCAATATTTGATGAATAGTGAAAAACACTACATTATTGTTTAAAACCAACTTTTTATTTAAATAATTATTTATTTTATTTAAATTTATTTTAAGTAAAAATAGATATATAATACCTATATAAGTTAAATTAAATTTATTGAAGTAATTTTATAATAAAATTAGATAGATAAATTTTTATTGAACTTTTTACCGTCTTTTACCCACCTTCTAGGAGCATTTGCAAATTTGCATAAAACTTAATTTTACCGCTTATGTGAGTTGAATTTCAAAAATAAGAGAGACACGGTTAATATAAGTAAGTAAAATTTAGTTCAATAATATGAAAATAATTTTTGGTGAATCATAACTTTTGACTTTTATTTACCAAAGTTAAAAGTAAATAGGGTAATTAATGGTAAAAATGATATTATAATTACCCCAACACATGTCCTAATTCTATTGGATAAGTTTATTTCGACCAAAAAAACATTAGGAATAAAATATTATTCTTTATGTCCACTTGTATTAGATTATGACATTTATTATTATTTTATTTAAAGAAGAGTTAAAAGTGTTAAATTCCAAGTTTAATAACTAAACTATTTTTAATATAGGGCTACACATAAGATAAATTTGACTATAAGTATTCATTATAAATCTAAAAATATTTCCTACATAATGGTATTTTATTTATAATTTTTAGACATTAAATAATTAAATTTATTTATGATGATGTAGTAATTACCTTATTAATGAAAGAATGAAAAAAATGATATTATAAATATTAAAATAAATATAGTTTCAAAGTTTTTATGACATACAAGAATTTTCTAGGTAAATATGACATGTTATTATTGATTCAATGTATCTTTATAGAAGTAATAAAGTTTTGATGACTTTCAAAAAAATCAAATACTCAATAGTGTTAAAATTGACATAAATAAAATTTTAAAACAAATACTATATTATTGGTTGATATAATATTCTTAAAAATATAAGGTTTGGCCAAAGGGATTAAATAATATTTTATATGTCATTAATTAACCACTTGAGGTTCTCTTGGAAGTTTAGAGTAAGTTTATTAATCATATATTATAAGAATACTAGAATGAAAGGTAAAAGTTAAACTATTTAACTAAGAGTTAAATCTAAAATATATGGTTAAAATGGTAACCTAAACTTGTATAAAAATTATTGGTTGAGAGGATTGAGACCCATAACCACCTAAGGCTCGAAATAAATTCATTTAGTGCCATTATAAATCGAATATGATTGTTTAATAAATTAATATTTTAATCTTTTCCTAAAGTGACCCTCAACCCTCCTATAAAAGGGAACTTCACCCTCTCTCAAAATTACACCTCCAAAGCAATTTGACTCAGCCGAACCCTACAAAAATATCCTCCCAACTTCCATAACATAATCCTAGAGTCCTTACTTTGATCATAAAGGCAACCTAAGGATCCCTTTTGATCAACTCAAAAGGAAACACCCGAAGAAGAGGTAATAATTTCACCACCCTCTTTCAAGTTCTTTTCTTCTTACACTTCCTCTTTATTTGTTGTTTCCATACCAAAAATAATAACTCCAGTACCTCAAAAATAATTTTATGTTATTATAAATATGGTACAACCATATTCGTTATTCTATCCATCCTATAAATGACAAATTCACCATACGCGCGTACGTACGGCTTACCGTCTCCACGTCGTGGTGTAGTTTGTTATTCAAACACTTCATTATTTGGATGGTTATAATAATGAGTATAAATGATGTAAATAATAAATATAACCTGTTAATTATTCTGTATATATGATATACCATCCTATTATATACAATTTCACCATCAAATGAATGATATTGTCGCTCGTACATACGTATGGATTACCGTCTCCACGACGCGATGAGATGTCATTCCTCATCGTAACCATTCAAGACTAATTTTAATTTGATGATTAAAAATAATTTTTAAATAATTGATATAATTATGGATATGAATAATATACATTCTATCCATAACAAACATGACTTGTATAAAAAAGCATATAAAGGAAAATGAATCAGTTAACACCCGAAACGATGATACTACTAAAATATCATTAACAAAGAAATATTAGAAGATCATATACGATATCATATTAATTTATATGGTTCTTTTATAATTTAATAAAAATTATTTCACCATTATACAGGAGGTTAACGTACCCTCAACCAAGGAAAAGTACAAGGTAAGGGTTATTTTATCAATCTCATTATTATCCAAGATTGTTTATGTGTAAGTATTTACTAGGACATATTTATCATCGATACCCATATTTCATAAAAATGCTTTCAAAAGGAATATTTTAAGGTTTTATGGGAGGTTCTATTTAACTAGATCACAATTTTAAATTTTTTAATGATTTATCTTTCTAAATCCTTTTAATTAATGTTTATGTTTTCAAAATTATTTTAAGGATTTATTTATATGGACATGAATGTTTTGAAATGGTAATTATTTTAAAAAGTTTCAAAGTGGTATGGGACACTTTGATTCAAAAATATATTTTCAATTACTTCCTTTATAAATGTGTAACTTTTAAATGATTTCATAAAAAGGAATATTTCTCTCAAAAAGTTTTACGGATCATTTTCAACTATGTCGGCATCCTTTACTGGATATTATTCGTGATTGAGGTTGATTTATTATAATACAATCTTCCATATTGTATTTAATGAGTTATGATATGTTTGAATGTTAATGTTCTATTTTTATACCATTCATGGTTTATTGTTAATTTATTCACATTTTGTATGCTAGTTTTAAGACAAATGTTTATGTCATGTTTCAACTTTTTCATATGAGGAATGAAGTGGACTTAGTAAGTGATGGGTAGAGCCCGTTATGCTCCTTGATGCATCGGTAGGTCTCATGAGACAAACTAGTTTCTTGGCACAAGGCCTTGACAGAAAAATTATTTTTAGTCTTGTCACAAGGACTTGACTATGTGGTAATGTTTCTCGGTGTTAGGAATTCCCTCATTTTGAAATTAGTTATTACATGTGATTATTCTAATAGTAGAATATCCATGTGCATGTTTATATGGTGATGTTTGATTTATTTTTACCATATTATGTTCATGATTATGTTTAAAAAGGTTATTGTTTTTATTACACATCTTTCCTTAAAAGTTTATAGCTTCCGCTAAATTATTTAAACTTACTGAGAATCTAAGCTCACCACTTTCTATGTTTTATTTTTCCCAGGATGCAAAGAAATATATTATAACTGACCTACCGGGATAGTCTAAGGGATATGAATGTGGTCACTGGAGACAATGTTGTTGTTATTTTTCATTTTATAATGTAATATAACATTCAGGTATGTAATATATTTTTTAAGACTTCTAAACCAATCGTTCCTTCAAGACTTTATTCCTTGTAATCATGCCAATGTATTAAAATAATACACTGACTTTTGGTAACTAGGTTTAGGGAATTACATTAGCACTGAAGTCTTTTAGAATGTTCATTATTCATGTCACCGATTTCCTCATTATAATTTTTGAGTCTTTTTATCCAAAGCTTAAAATAATTTATCTTTCCATTAATATTTTTAACTAAATAAGATTGTAATTTTGATCTTTGAAAGTCTAAACAAAGTTTACCCTTTCTATGAAATTTTTTGTTAACTGGCATAAATTTTCTGTTGATTCTTTCGAGGCCTTATTTATATCTTCAAAAGTATCATTAAATTTTTTGAGATCAGTATTGACTTGAATGGACCAATTAGTCACTTATCTACATGATTTCCTATGATTATGGTAAAATTCTTGATGGGATTTGAACCTTTCTTCTAGTTTTATCACTTTCCCTATCATCTTGTTTGTCAAGTATAATTTTTTATTAAGGAAATATTGAAGCTTCTAGCAATAAGAATTGAGATTTAGTAAATAAGGAATTGTTCCTTCAAGCCTTTTAAAATCCTGAACAATAAAATTTACTCTTTTTGAAGAAGTTTCTCTTAATTAATATAATTGATCCTCTTCTTGATCCTCAAGAGGTATGATATGGCTGGTCACAATTTCATCTTGAACCCTTTTTCCTTTTTATTTCTTTGTAACTAACTTTTCATTTTCTTTAGAACCTTTTTCTTACAAAATATTATCATTAGATATTTCATGAATTTGATCATCCTTATAGAACATTGTTTTATAATTATGGTTATCTTCATCATTATTTGATGATGATTGAGCTACCTTAGTTGTCATTTGTTGAGCCATTTCAGGCCTGAAAATTAGATCGACATCAGAGGGAATTTTTTATGATGATACATTCTCCCCAGAAAAGGTTTCTTTAATATCAGCTTCTTTTATCTCATTATCTTCCTCTTAATATTTATCCTTTTGATTTTCATCATCTTCATCCTCTTTCTCATCATTCTCATCTTCATCATATTCAGTTACTTCTTCTTTCTCTTCCGAGTTAGCTTCTTTTACCTCATTAGATTCTTCTACCTCATTAGCATCTTCAAATTCTTCTTCATAAATATAATATTTTTTTTCCTTTTCACTTTATATATGAGAGAATAAGAAATGACATCAACTTTGGTTATTTCTTTGAAATAAAAACTGACATCATGAAAAAAATCATAACGAAGAAAAATATCGGCAGAGGCATCCTCCACATATTTCAACAAAGAGCCTACATCTCTTGCACCTTAAGATTTCTTTTTCTAATTATCCTCTTTTTATTCTTTTTCTAACACATGGGTACCATGAATTCTTAAATATAGAGATTTTTTAGGATCTAATATTATTTGGGGATCTCCATATTTCCTTTTTTTCTTTTTTTCCCTCTATTTTTCTGATACATCATCTCTGACTTTCTTTTGTTTATTCTCCTTTGTTAGAGGAAGAGAGTCAAACATTCTCTTCTTCCCCTGAAAACACTTCTTATATTTCCTTGACTTTAAGGATGGTTTTGATTCCAATTTAGAAGAATAGTTATTCAAAACAAACTTCTTTGATTTTACATCAAACAAAAACTTCATATGTTTGATCGTATCATCAATGATAAACTGAATGTTTTCTATAATGGAATCATATTTGTTTTCTATGTTGAAATGTTTCATATTTTCTTATTTCAACTTGCTTATCAAAGCTAGAAACATTATAATCTGGGACTTCATTAAGTGGGACATAACAATCTTAACTATTAAGATAACAAAACCAACTAAATTAATCCTCCTCATGTTAACCAAATAATCTAATATGAAGATATCAGATAATTTCAAAGTATCTCGATCTACCTTCTTCAAAATTAGATACTCTTGCATCCAAAGAGTTGTGACCCTATTATCTAGTAAGATATGTGTAACCTTCCTTGTCGGTGCATCTTTTAAGACTATATTAAACAATTATTTTTTTAGTTTCATCCTTATTAAATGTACCCATGGTTTCAGGTAGTTTGTGAGAATGGAAAAAAGAATCTCCTTCTGAGGGAACACCTAGGAAGCCTGTGGCTGCCTTATATGACATATTAAAACTCTTGTCATAAATTTGGAAAGAAAAATTTTGTTTTCCATTTTCAATGAAATTTTTTACAGATGTATAAAATCTCTTACAAGATCCAAATAGGATAAATCATAATCCCAGTTTGATTGTTCAACACATAAAGACTACGAACCTTGGAAATCAGTAATACTTCTCAACGACGAATCATACTTTTCATAAAAAAAATTTCCCACTAACATTTCCATGAAAACATACCATTGGTTTTAATCCTTAATAGGTTCCATCATATTGGGGCTTAATAAAAAGGAATCAGATGTGAGGATCTTTTCAGACTAGGAGACTTAAATTATGCACAACATCGAGACAAAATTCTTGAGTTCAACTGATGTTTGACATGGGGGAGGGGTCCCTCCTTATATAGGCATTTAGGGGTGATGAAAAATTTCCCAAAAGATCCAATTACTGATATTAAATCTTTATATATCTATCGGTTGATAAATTATAGGGGAAATTTTTAAAAAATTAACTCTTGAGGTTTTTTTAAAAAATTATCATATTGGGATCAATAAGATTATGAAAACAAAAAAATTAAAACAGAATAAAAGAATAATAACAACAATCAAGATATGAACTAATTTTAATGGAATAGTGTAAAAATATAAAATAATATAAGAATACCTTTCAGAGTTGAGATCCATTGGTATGATAACATGTTCTTCTTAAAAAAATTCAAGCTAACAAATTATGATAGTTATAAATAATAAAATAAAGATATAAAATTTTGAATCAAAATTTTTAAAAAAATAAGGGTCTAAAAAGTTTGTAAATTTTTATAAGTCCAATGGTTTTTATAATAGTACTTACTCTAAAAAAATATTAATCCATTAATCTAATTATGATAAATTTTTTATGAAAACTAAAATTTTGAAAAACTAAAAAGTTTTGAAAAATAAAAATCATATGTACTCCCCCTATGAAAAGGAGAAACTCAATGTAAGGAGATTCGTAAAACATGAAGTATATATGATTGGATAATTTACATTAATCATTCCTAGATTCTCTTTAATGTGTTAAAATCTACAAGAAGGTGATGGTTTTATAAAAATATCACCAAGTTGTTCTAGTGTCTCGATGAATTGTAAAATGATATATCCTTTAAGTATGAGATCCCTAAGAAAGTGATAACTAATGTCTATGTTTTCTACATAGGAGTGATGTGTATGGTTCTTACTTAATTTAATGACACTATTATTATTATATGGTATTTGAGTTTTAGTAAAATCATGCCATAATTAGTGAGTGTGTGTTGCATCCATAACACTTGAGCCCAACAAATTCTAACTTCTACATAGTTAGATTCAATAGTGGAAAGTGCTACTAAGTGTTATTTCATAAAATTATATGAAACTAATTAATATCCTAAGAAATGGAAATTCTTAGAATTACTTTTTCATTCCATTCTAAAACCACCAAAATTATCATCTGAAAAACTTTTTTGTTGAAAATTATTTCTAGAAGAATAAAAAGAGTCCAAAATAAATAGTTACATTAAGATAAAAAAATAATTTTACATCCTTTAAATAGGATTATTTTGGATTTTCCTAATACATTATACACAACCATACTAAAAAAATTAAGTCTGGTCACGTATCAGTTAAGTATAGTAAACTTCCTAACATACCTCTAAAAGTTGTTTGATCAACTAGTTGCTGAGCTTCATCAAGATCCAGTATATTTGAGGTACCAATAGGAGTACTAATACTTTTAGTATTATCATATCTAAACTTTTTAATAATATATTTTATATATTTATGCTGAGATATATAATTACCTTTTTTTGAGAAATTTGAAAACCAAGGAAAAATGTTTGCTCACCCATCATACACATCTCAAAATCAGATTTTATAAGCTCTGCAAAGGAATCTATTAAATATTTTTGTTTTGATATGAATATAATGTCATCAACATATATTTGAATGATCATGGTGTTTTTTCAACTTCATTTATAAAAAGTGTAGGATTCGTAGCTCCCTTAACAAAATTATTTGGAAACAAAAAACCTGTTAAACTATCATACCAAGCTCTAGGGTCTTGTTTAAGGGAATATAAAGATTTGGTAAGTATATAAACGTATTTAGGATGCTTTTAATCTACAAAACCAGGGGTTATTTGACATAAACTTCCTCTTTAATGCATCCATTAATAAAAGCGCACTTTACTTCCATTTGAAAAAGTTTGAAATTAAAGAATCCTACAAAGGCTAGTAGAATATAAATTATTTCTAATCTTGCTATCGGTGTATAGGTTTCTTCATAGCCTATTCCATCTTGTTGGTTATAACCTTTTTCAGTAAGTATTACTTTATTTCTAATCATTACTCCATTTTCAACACATTTTTTCTAAAAACCCATTTTACTCCAATTACAGAAATTTCTTTGGGTCTTTCAACAAAGGTCCAGAATTTATTTATCTCAATTTTATTTAGCTCATATTTCATTTCCTTAATCCATTCCTCATTACTTAAAGATTCATCATTATTCTTAGGTTCAAATTAATAAAGGAAAGAAAGATGTTTTATTTTATTCCTTAAAGAACTTCTAATCCTATCTGGTTGATCAACCTCATCAATGATATTATCACTAGGATGATTCCTGAGAAAAAACTAACTTGGATTTTATAAAACCTATTCATCCACATATGGTAAAAAATATTCTTAAGTAAATACTTTAGAAACTTTTTCTTTGGTATTTTCCTTATAAAAATAATTTCCGAGAAAAGGTTAAAATCAGTTTTAGAAAATACATTTGAGGATGTTGGTTGGGATTGTTTAAAAATAAAAGGGTCGGTTTCATCAAACTTAACATGTACTATTTCCTTAGCAGTATAAGAACTTTTATTAAAAACTATCTATACCTTATAAGTAGTTAAATAACTTGAAAATATACCTTCATCATATTTGGGTGTGAGTTTTTGTAACTTATCTTTTGTATTCAACATGAATACTTTACATCTAAATACTCTGAGTTAAGAAAATTTTGGTTTTCAACCTATCCACAACTCATAAGGATTTTTATTAAGAATGGGTCTAATTAAAACTTGATTTTTTTATAACAAGTATTACTAACCACTTTATCCCAAAAATGTTTAGCAATTGAGTATTCACCCAATATTGTTCTTGTTATTTCTTGAATAATACAATTTCTTATTTCAACAACACCATTTTTATGTGGGGTTCTAGGAGCTAAAAAGTTATATGTAATTTCTTTTTTACTACAAAAAGTTTCAAAATCAGAGTTTAAAAATTATCCACTATGATCACTATGAATAGTTATCAAGTTAAGGTTTTTATTATTTTTATATTTGGTTACAAAATTTTAAAATAACAAAATGATTCAGATTTATTTTCTAGAAAATAAACCCATGCATATCTATTGTAATCATTAATTAAAAAAATATATAACACTTTCCCCCACTACTTATTGTTTGTGTAGGGCCAAAACAATCCATGTACACTAACTATAAATCATCTGAAGTTAAGAATTTCCTAATATATTTAAAGCTCGACTTATGTTTATTACCATATTGAAAAGGGTCATATACTTTTGAAGAATCAAACCTAAGATATGGTAAATCCTTAACAAGTATTTTCATAGTCAACTTACATAAGTTTATAAGGTTACAATGTCCTAAAATTCTATTCCATAAACAATATTGATCGTCCAATGAACTAATGAAGGGTAAGTCTTGGATCCTAAGGTCTTCTAAGTAAATTGTGTATACATTCTCATGCCGATGGGAAAAAAGAATAAATTCACTCTTGGAATTGTGTATTACATATTTATAATTTCAAAAATTCATAAGGTAACCTTAAAATCATAATTTTCTTAAGCTTATAAGGTTGTTCTTAAAACCTTTAACAAACAAAAAATTGAAATTAAATCTTTTCTATGAAGAAAAATATTACCCATATCAGTTATCTCTCCTAGATAATTATCTCTAAAGGTAAATTTTCCACCTTTTATCTTGATAATATTTTTAAAGAAATATTTGTGTCCAGTCAAATTTCTAGGACACCCACTTTCAATGTGCCAAATATTTTTTTTATTGGTACAATTTTTGTTTTCCTATAAATAAAACCATTATACTTTTAGAATTCAAAACTTCTTGGATCCAAAAATTTCACCAATAATGTTTTTTTAAATCCACATTTGTTTTTGAAAAATAGGCTTTGTGGAAATGTAGAGACTGATCTTTATTAATAGAATAATTATTTTTCCAATGTCCTCCACTTTGACACATTGTGCAAGAGGGATCATTTTTTAGAACAAAGTAATTATTACAAAAAACTGGTTTTTTTAGGAATAACCCATTCGAGAAATAGTTCCAAGATGAAAACGTTTTTTATACATTTTATCAAAACTATTTTTACCAAAAGTAATGTTTGAAAAAAAATTCTTAATAAATAAATTTTTCATTTTAGTTTGACAACTAGATCCTTATACTCTTAAGAAATGTTTTTGAAATTTAGTTTTTAAAAACTAGTTTGTAAACTATTATTTTCAAAAAATACTATTTCCAATTCTTTATAAATAGTATCTCTATAATAAATATCCTTATAATGATATTTATAAAGTTATGAAACTTATTTTGTTAAAAAGATTATCCTTGAATTTGATTTATCGAATTTTTTACAAAGTTTTCAATTTTCATTTTCAATAAGTATTGAAAATTCGGAAACCTCATCATAAGAAGGAAGAGTATTATTTTGTAATGATTAATATTTTTTATCCAAAAATTTAAAAAATTTATCTTTATCAAAATCAAGATAATTTTCACTTAAGGATAAATTTGTAAGGTTCTCATTGTTGTGTACCTTAGACATAAAAAATATATTTTCTTTTGGAATTTTGGAATTAAGACCTATGTTCTTATGTCTAGAACATTTTTGACCAGAAGAATTATCTAAATATTCTCCTAAACTATCACTATTGGAATCATTAGGTTTATGTACTTTCTTTCCTTTTGATTTATAGTAATTTTTCTGATTTTTATTAGTATGCATTTCCTTCATATCTTTCATATTCATCTTTGTATAATCTAGTTTTATATGTCCATATTTCTTACACTCATAACAAGTAACCAAAAAATCTTTCTTTTCATTTATTTCCTTGTTACTTTTATTATCAAGATACTGAAAATCCTTCTTACCAACTATCTTGTTCATCCTTGAAGCAAGATTATCTATTTCACTTTCAGAATCTTTAAAATCTATTGAATCAGATTGGACAACCACTTTCTTATTTTTGAAAGAATTAACCACTTTTTCAGTGTCTGTAATTTATTATGAATTGTAGTAGTATTTAAAGAAACACCTCAATTATTTTTCTTAGCTTTCCCAGTATCTCTATTTTATCTACCCTCATACTGCATATGAGTACCAATTAATTCATCAAGGGTAATATTAATAACATTTCTTATTTCATAAATAGTTTTCCTCTTATATTCCCATTCATTTGAAAAAATATCAATGATTTTATCAACCAGAATCTCATCTTTTAAACATTTTTCATCAATATCTTAATAATATTCTTGAATCTTTGATGTATCTTAGAAAAAAATTCACCTTGTAGAAATTCAAAATCTTGTTAATTAGCTCTAAGTATAGATCTCCTAGTTTCAACAACTTTTGAAGTTCCAAATTGAGTAACCTATAAATTTTTCCATATACTATTAGCTGCTTCACAAGAATAAATCTAGTTGTATATCTTTCTTATCATGGAATATAACAAAGTTTTCATTACCTTGTAATTCAACTGATATTCCAGCTTATTTTGATTAGTAAAGGCTCTAACTTCCTTATCAGGTATTTTATAATCACCAGTCAATATGAAAAAATTATCAACTCCTATGTTAATCACAAAATTATTCATTCTATACCTCTAATGTTCATAATCATCACCATAAAAAATTGGTAGTCTTTGGGATTGATATTATCAAAGGATTTGATATTAATTCCTCCCATCTTTCAAAAATAGATACAAAAATAATTTTACACAATTTATGTTAGTGTGAAACAAATTTATAAACAAGATGTGTAGAAAAAAATTTAAATAGTCTTTCAAAATTAAATAAGATTAAAATTAAAGAAAGTATTTGAGAATTTTAATCATACACTAATACCAATTATTGGATAACAATATGAATTATATTGTGATTAGGGTTAAAGAGTTTAGTCTAGATGGATCAATTACAAGAGGGAGGGGTGAATTGTAGTTTTAACAACTTTAGTTTAAAATAATTTAAACTAAACCAATTCAAAACAGCTCTTTATTTAAAAGGATTGGATTCAGACTTGGCCCCTAGTCCGATTAAATGAATGTATCATAATCATATTTGTTATGATAATATGAGAGTAAAACAATTTCAATAAAATTATTTTATTGCATTAAGATTGGATATGATTATATCAAAGTAGATAAACCATTATCATAAAATATTCAACCAAATTAGATTAAAAATATTGTATTCAAGATAGATATAATTAATTCAATATGATTCGGATTCACTGCAGATCTGATTAACAAAACATATTGTGTTTATCGTAATAAGAGTCATTATGATAAATCTATTTCATACATGTATAGTGGAATTTAGAAATTTTAAGAAAAACGTAATAAAATATCTATAATAAAATAATAATGATTTAAAAATATTTAAAATTGAATAGTTCTCTTTTAACCTTAAGAGTAAGGTAGACACAAACATTGGATAAAGGTTCCTTGTTTTATACTAACAAGAATGTTTGTCTTTCCTCAATAAGGAAATACCTCAATATGATGATATGATTCTCTATATGCTTATACCTAGAATCCCATGATCCAATGGATTATATTTTATCACACAAACCACATATTCCATCGATCAATAAGATTAGATATTTGTCTTCCTATCCTCAGAATCCCTCAGTCGTATTTACACAATCAGACACACAAAGTAATTAAAATACAATTTATTAAGGAGAAAACCTGACAATGTTTCCTTAATAAGGACTCTCTCTATAGAAATAAACATACTAAGAACAATTTGTTCACACTTTGTAGACTTTAGAAAAATCAAGAGAAAAATGGAATCATCTAACAATGTAGAAACTTATCGAAACTCTTCGAATGACTAGGTATTTATAGGTGAGATTCTAATGGTCATCTTGATCCTATAAAGGTTATATTTTATCCATGTGTATTGAAGGGACTTTTATAGTTGTAACTTTAATGGCTATATCACAACATAAAGTTCAACGTTGTTTTGTTTTACACCATTACAATGTAAAAGGTATTCTATTATGATAGAATATAGTTTTTTGTATTCAGAATTTAGAATTCAGTTAACTAGGGGGATTTACATTCATATGTCTTTATGATAATCTTTATAAGTGTGAATTTGATGTTTATTGGATCTGATATCAGTCCAATTAAAAATATTTTGTCAGTAATAATACAACAGAGAAATTATTTAAATCTAATCTGATAAGGTGAATCCAATTTTCATCTGATCCATTACTATTATGATTATTGTGATAAAAAATATAATTTAAATTCTCAAATACTTTATAACCAATTCTAAGTATCATAAAGGTTTATTTTTTTGTAAAAACATTCTAAAAACACTTTAAATATAAAAGTGTCAGTATTTAAATATTTAAGAAAGATTTTATGATTTTAAAAATAAAAGGAATGGAAAATTCATAAGCAAAATTTTAACTCAATAGAAGATATAGTAGGATGGTGGTAGTAGTGAGTCATTATCAAGCCATATGCTCTCAGAACCCATGATAGATGGATTTGGGGAAAGAGACGTGGATGAGGGAGGTACCATGGTAAGGGTGGATCATAACATTCTAATACATCATGACATGATGGTTCAAATTGTAACAGCATTTGTAATATTGATAAGATTCACATTATGTTTTTTAATTGTGAAAAAATGGGCCATTATGCCTCTTAGTTCAAGTGAAATTGGCGTTATGAAGAATCATACCTCACTAGTGTCCTTAATGAGTAACTTACCCTAATTTATTTCTTATCTCAGCAGAAGAATTTTATTAGGAATGATCAATAGGATACTATCCTTATCAATAAGAGAAGGTGGTTCCATAGTTTTACAACACTAAGAAGGAACCAATCCATACTAATGTATGGTACTTGGATAATGGGTTAGGTAATCACATGATGGTACCCCAAGAAAAGCTCCATGAGTTAGATGAAAACATCATCGAAAAGGTGAAATTTATAGATGGATAAATAGTGAAGATCATAGGGATATGATTTGTCATGATCTTGTGCAAGAATGGTGATTAATATGTTCTCTATAAGGTATACTTCATACCTAGACATTGTAACAATATATTAAGTCTTGGGTTAATGAATGAAGGTGGAAATGAGGTAATTATGGTATAAAATATCATTAAGGTGTTTGATATGAGTGGAATTCTTCTGATGATAGTGAGGCATTCACCAAACTAGCTATGTAATGTTCAACTATAAATATTTAGTCCAGTTTTCCTCTTATAAAACCTTAAAGATGGAATAAGGATTTATAATTTAAAACTCATCCATGTAAAATTATATGCATTGAAGCTTATAGGAGTAAAAAATTTATCAATCAGGCTTCCCTCCATCACTCAACCCAACCACCTGTGTGAAGGATTCCTAACTTCCAAGTAGACTTGGTCATCTTTTTTGAATGAATCAAATTTCAAAGATAAGAAACCATCCAAGCTACTATATGTCAACCTATGTGGACTGATCACCCAAAACATCCTTGCTGGAAATAGTTATTTTCTTCTTATTATTGATGATTTTAATAATTTTATGTGGGTATATATCATCATTGTGAAGAATAAAGATACTCCCATTTTCAAAAAATTCAAGCTTATGGTCAAAACACCTCTAGGTACATGGTTAAATACATTGAGGACAAATCATGTTGGTGAATTATTGTGAAATGAATTCAAAAACACGTGTCAATAATGGGGGATCGAGAGGCACCTCACTGAACTTTGAAATCTATAATATAATGGTGTGGTAGAGAAGATGAACCAGATAGTCATGGATATGATGAGGTCACTACTCAAGACTATGCATGACCCTACCAGATTATAGTGAGAATCAGTGAGGCATACAATGCACTAGTTTAACCGTCTACCAATAAAGTTATTATATGAGCACATTCCATTTAAATCATATATCAAGAAGAAACATCTCCTTGATCATCTGAGTGTATTTGGGTGCATATCCCATGTTAAGATGATAGTGCTTCATTTGAAAAAACATAATGACCACTGCCCATACACAGTTTTTCATGGTGAAAATGGTGGATACAAAGTTCACTATTTATTTGATCCTTGATGTGGAAAGCTACATGTAAGTAAGAATGTAATTTTCTATAAAAAATATAGTGCAAATAGAATTCAAGTATATTTACAATTATTTTAAGATGTGATGGAATTCATTTTTCTAGATGATTTACTTCATGTGCTGGTGGAGTAAGTCTCTCCCATAGTGGAAGGCGCATCAATAGTAGCACCACAGGGAAATGATGGACCAGAAGAAGCACTAATGCAATCTCTAATAATGATTGAAGGATATGATCTAATTCCATTTTCAATAGACACTCTAGGAACCTCACTGATGACTAATCCAAAATATACTCTATCCACATTGTTGGAAATCAGAAGAACACTAAGTTTCAATGAAGGCCTGGTTTTATACCGAAATATTGCAGACATCTATTCTGAGACTGAAGAAGTGAAAATACTAGATGAATTACTCCTAATATATGACGATCCAACTTCTTACCATTAAGCATCTAGATAATAAGTATTACAATATTCCATTATCAAGGAGCTTGATTCGATAGAGAAGAATGATATGTGGAATCTCACTTAGCTTCCATGGGTACACAAACGTATTGCATTAAAATGGGTCTATAAATTGAATAAGGACTCTGATGGAAATATTTTCAAGCATAACAATATATTTTTCATGAAGGTGTATGTTTAGTGGCACATATTGGATTTTGAATAGGTGTTTCCATCAGAGGCTAAACTTGACACAATTTGTTTTATTCTTGATTTAGTTGCTAATCAAGGATACGAAAGAAGTTATATGAATATAAAGTACGAATTTATTAATGGGTAGTTTTATGAATAGATTTATGTGGCTCATATTAAGTTTTTTCTTATAAAAAACAAGGATAATCATGTATATATATTGGGGAAATCACTCTAAGGGCTTTTTCAGGCACCATGAGCATGGAATGACCGACTTATCAGGAGTCTCAAATACCTTGGATTCACAATGTGTTTGCAAGATCAAGTTATGTCCATGAGAGGAGATAATAACACATGTATTATTGTGTGTGTTTATTTCAATGACCTTATTGTCATAGGGTGAACCTCCAATGAGATCATGGTTTTTAATGAGCAGATGATGTCTAAAATTGAGAAGAGTGATTTGAGACAACCTTATTATTATATTGGCATTAAATTGAAGCATGAATAAGGTAGAACCACATATAAATAATTTTTATATCCAAAGAATATTATTCTTCAATTTTGAATGAAAAACTTCAATGTAACTACATATCCTAAGGAGATGATGTTTTTTAAGTATAAAAATGGTGATGGAGTACCAATCAGTGGCACTGAATACTAGAGAGTCATTAGTTTCATTAGGTGTTTAATCCATACAATTCTATATATATTGTATATTTTTAGGATGGTAATAATATTCATGGATAGGAATACCATAATGAATCACAAAGTGTTAAGCATATTCTAAGGTATATGAAGGGTACAACTCATTTTTGATGCATTTATACAAAGGGTTGTTTTGAAGAGGAAATTGTCAGTTATATCGATAGTGACTTGGTTGGGGACTTGGATGATTAAAATGGTATTTGAGGTATGGAATTTTATTTCAATATAAATATAGTGTCTTTGAATTCACAAAACCAACATATCATGTAATTTTCATTCTATGAAGAAATGTTCATGTATTACACTATTGTGGTGTGTCAAGAATTATAGATGTGAAATTTGGTAGGAGAATTGATATGGAGTGAACCCAAGTTGGTGACATTTTTTTGGAAAAAAAATTATTATATACTTAATGAAGAACCACTTGTGTCATGTATATAGTATTCACATAGACACATGATGATGCTTCTTTTCTGAATGTGTGGAAAGGGGAAAGATAATAATAGGGTTTTTTAGCACTATATAATAATAAGAAGATACACTATGGAATAAATGTGTGTGGGTTTCTATTATCAAATTAGTGTTTTCTTTAAAATTATTATAATATGTTGTACTAATACTGATTTTCCACTTTATTTTTACCCCATAAATAATCATCTAGTTTCTTTTTGGTAAATCTATAAGTCTATTGTACTCAAGGAATTTAAGTGGTATCCATTTTAGTGGTTTGTTTTTATTACCAATTTGGAACATTGTTCAAGTGCTCCAATATATTTTTCCTCCTTCTCTTGGTATAATTTTTGAGAAGGGACCATCACAACCAATAGAAATCAAGGAAATCCATGAGAACTGGTATCTTCCTCTATAAGGGAAAGAGGCCAAAAGTGGACTAGGAAATGGTTATATGACACATAAAGGTCCCTCAATCATCGCAAGACTAAGTCAAAATAAAAAAATGGATGAACCACCTTTTAGTACCTTCAAAAATCCCATCCTTAAACATCTACTCATAGTAACCACCAACAATCCAGACACCATAATGAAATGAAAGTGGGTCAATGCCTCTTAGGGTTGTGTGATGCATCAATAGAGTTTGGAGAAATAACTAAAGTCCTGGCCTAAGGAGATCTAAGTGTAAAATGAAGATATGGGAAATAATTCAAGTAGAATGAGACCTTAAGGGAACAAATTTAGGGTGAATAAGTCTATAGAGAAACCCGAGGTAGAAGAAGGGATAGAGACTAATGAGGGAAGATGAGATCAAGATAGAATTGGGAGAACACGCCGATGAATGTACAAGAAAAAAATTGACATCGCCTCCCCAGGGAACCATTATAGAATAACCTGAATGAAAAAAAGATGATGAAGATAATGGGAAGGGGAGATATCACTGATAAGATTGGTATCATGCTCACCCTCTGATTCACCACATAGGGGGAACCCTATTGTGAGAAATAACTTCAACACAAATTTCATATTGACTATTTTTTTTCAATTGTGAGAGTAAATAATCAAAATATGAAGGATCCTCTATGAAAAAACATATTATAATTGATTCCATTGAGTTAAAAAAGAATATATACATCTCTAATTTAATAATATTTTAATTTATTCAATATATACTCAGATAAAAATCATCACATAACCACCCATTTAATTTTTCATAACCTTTAATGACATTCCCTTTTCAAAACCACTTCTAAATCTACTTAACCAGACCTCTAGTTATATAATTAAGTTATTAAAATAACTATCCATTAATTCTTGTAATAAACAGTGTCAATAACTACCAAATTATATATATAGCAAGATGTAAGGGCTCTAATCTTCATGGATCAAAGATTTGCATGTTTCCAAATACTGAGGTGCCTAGAGCATGTTCAGAAAAAGTCTAGAGGAGTTGAGTTGCTAAAATATGGAAGCAGGGAGATTTCGTGTCATGAGATATTGTTACATGTCCAAAAATAGGGTTTCACAACATGTAATATTTTGGGGTTTAAAAAATAAATAATGTGATGAGGCGACGTATTTTTTTAGCAAAAACTGAAAACTAAGGATTACATGACATGAAAGTGGATTGCAAGTCATGTAATCCCCCGATGTTGTATGTTTTAAAAACATTCCATCCACTCAGTTTTCTCAAGCCCTACAGCTTTAGAGGCTATCCCTTGACTCTAGGAAACCCAGATACCCCCTCTTCAACATTTCTAGGATTCCTTCATCGTGGAATGATCCCTAGCTCCCACCTTTGATCTGTAGCAATATATATTCAATTCTACGTATGTTCTACCTATTTTCTTGTGGTTTTTTTGATCTACTTCCTCCCATTTTACTTCTCTATATGATGGAGGATGATATCACATGGTTCTAATGGGGTTTCTATCAGTTGTTGTTAGTGTGGTGGTGTTGCGGCCTCCTTAGACGAATGCAGCTATTGTGGGAGGGATGATTGTGATCTGTTGCATTGATCAGTATTGTGAAATAAACATCGACAAAATTGTGAGTTAGTGGATTTGTTTTTTCTATAATTATTTACATAAAATCAGATCTTTCATTATTTATCCCCTTAAATAACAATGAAATTGACCTAATTAAATACTTTAACCAGATTAAAGAATTGGTACTGATTGCGTAGCAATGTTGTTGCTTTGTAACATGATAACAAGTTACCTCTTGATTTTCTAGATAGTGTGATATCTATGCCTTTATTGGTTTAGAATTTTTTTCTTCGTGGAAATTGGTAAATAATTTAAAACTGGAATTAATTGATAATTAATTGGCTAAAGGTTTAAAGAGGAATGTTTAAATGAATCTGGTTGTAGTTTTAATGTGATAATAATCAAATTTATGCAAGTATGAATTTTTAATTAAATTGTTTAATGAACCAAAATAATGTTGATGTGTGTTGATAAAATAATTAATGGCATGTTAAATTTAATTTCTCAATTAATTTTGATAGCTGTGATAGCTCATTACTTAGGTTTCACATAGTTGGAAACTGTGAATAATGAATCGGTTTATTCAAGATGAAATGAGAAAGATTTGTGTGATAAAAGATAATTCCTTGTAAGACCTGAGTTTACTACTTGCTTGTAAAGGAAAAGTGCCTTGTGATTTGGAGCCATTATATCTCATTGTGTGTGAAGGAAAAATTCCTTGTTTATGGACAAGAGCATAGTTTCTATTTTTGTTTCCTACTTCTTTTGATGTGATGTGAGTGTGGGATGGATGAGTCTGGAGGGATGTTGTGATATTTGGGGTGGGGATAACTAGATGTGATGTGATCATGGGATGTCTGAGCTAGGAGGTATGTTGTGGTATGTGGGGTGGGGAGGCCTGGATGTGATGTGAGCCTAGGATGACTAATCTTGGAGGGCTGTTGTGGTATGTGGGGTGGGGAGGCCAGGATGTAATGTGAGCCTAGGATGGTTGAGACTAGAGGTCTTTTGTGGTATGTAGGATGGGGAGGCCTAGTTTTTGTGGTATTAGTTGATTCCTAGAGTGGAGAGATTGATGATTTTATATATATTGGTGTTTGGGATGACATCATGGATGATGGAATGGGTTGAAACTGGGATTACCCATTTATATGAAAGTTATATGATTTTTTGAATCTATTGTTTATTTATCTTATTTCCTTTCCCCACTGCTTGAGGCATTTGGTTTGTTTACTCTCCTTCCAAGAGATTCAAAGTCAAGTGGGGTATGCCACATGCTTTACATGTTTATCTTCCCTTGGTTAGATGAGTTTACGCTCCTGCTATAGGTGGAAAAGGCTTGATGGGTAGTTCATATACTCACTGTGTTAATCCCCTTGTCCTTGGTAACATAGAATGTTCTCCTAGAATGCCTGTAATTATGAAAAGTGTTAATTTTTTTTGATAAATTGAATAAAATTTTTGACCGATGGGGTTGGATCTTGCTGGGATGCAATGCTGAGGTTATAATTCTGACAAACTATGGACTCGATTTTCTAATGCCTGGAGGGTATGGATCTTTGATAATGAAATTTAATGTTGAAATTATAATAGTTAATTCATGGATTAAGAATTAATTGACATAAAGTGAAATTTATGAAAAGGAATAAAGTAACTTAATATAGATCTTTAAATGGTTGTGTGCTTTTAATATATCCAGTCTTAGCAGTAGTAGCTGGGAGTCCAAGAGATGTTAGTTGCAGTTGTGTTTGAGACTAGGTTACTTCTATATTGTGATTTTGAGAAATATTATATCCATGTACTTTTTGTGTTTCTATACGCTACTCCACCCTATCAATTAGGGAAATTGACACCCCAGGGATTCTGATCCCTAGAGGGTGTTTTCCCCAATATCTCGGTGGGAGGATGGATGGCTAAATACCCCCTTTAGCCCCACTCTCTTCTCTTAGTAGTTACTTGTGATGCTATGTACGACAATTATTTTTTCCCATTTATGTATGTATAGTGTTTTAATGGATTGTGGTTATTTCACACACATATATTCAGGATATAGTTTCCTAGGGATTACTATAGGTATAACATGCATAGGTTGTGATGGCTTGAGGATCCTTACTCGATGTATGGGTTGTAATGGCTTGAGGTATAATAAACAATTTATTATACACGTTATACAAGCTATGGTGGATCCCAGAAACTACCTAGTTTATTTTAGATTTATGGATGTGGTGGTGAGTTTCATGAGGTGCATGTTGTGGTGCTTCAACCAGGTGTCTTTGGGCTAGACTTTTGGAGAGAGATGATTAGGATGTGTGAAGATGGGGAAAAGTGGAAAACTAGTGGGGAAGTGGTATCAAGGTACCCTTGATATTCTTTATTATATTATTTGTATGTGATACTTAACACTACCACAAAAATAGTTTTTTCTGGAACCAACGTTTATCAGCACTAAAAAAAAAGCACTGATAAAGGGGGGTGCCTTTATGACCGCTAAAAAAAAGCGCTGATAAAGGGTACCTTTATCAGCGCTAAAAAAAGCACTGATAAAGGTACCCCTTTATCAGCACTTTTTTTTATCGCTCATAAAGGGACCCCCTTTATCAGCGCTTTTTTAGTAGTGCTGATAAAGGGTCGACTTCAAAAAAAAATTAATTAAAAATAATATATTAATATATAAATATATAAATATAGCTATATTGACCTGATTTGGGCTTTCGGGCCACCGGTTTGGGCCTACGGGTCTCAGGGCCTTCGGGCCATCAAAGGCCTTCGGGCCACAGGGCCTTAGGGCCATTGAAGACCATGATGTAGCCCAGTTCACACAGAGTAGGCCTCATATGAGGATCAGAGAACTAGTAGCAGTCACCAGAAGCAGAGCAAACCGGATTTGAAGAATGAGAGGGTATGGAAACCACCATCGGGACCAGGCACCGTGCAGCTTTGTAAGGGGCAATGCTAGCCGATCAGCAATGCAGGTGGGGAGATAAAGGCAATCAATGATGCATAAGCTGGGGAGGGTCAAGTTCTAGTGGGCTGGGCCTACAGGTCATGTATTGGGCATGGTATGCCTCTGGGCCTTCGGGTCATGTATTACATGTCATGTCGGGCCTCGTGCCTTGGGCCTATAGGTCATTTACAGGTTCCTCTTCAACCCTTAAAAGGGGTATTATCTATAATAAAATAAAAAGGCCTTTGGTCCATTCTGGCTCATAAATGGTAATGCCTCCCATATGTGTGTTTATTATACCCTTGGTACTAATCCTCAACCCGAGTCCTACTGGAGGCGCGACTTAGGTGTCACTATCTCTCTTCTCCCATTTCCTTCCTATAAGGGGTACACTTTTTGTGGAGTGGGTCATGATAGAGTGTTATTCGAGCTCTCATAGAGATATAGGATGATGTTTGGAGTAAGGAAGAGGTGAGGTTGCATGGTTTAGTAGGGAAAAGTTGTCAGCTAAGTTTAGTAAGCACTATAAACATGGGAGACCAGTTGAGACATAGGTATTTACATCCCCTTGTGATCTAATTCACAGACCTTTAAGCTTACAGTGGCTACTAAATAAGGTGATACTAGTTGTAGGGTAGAGACCTTGGAAAGGATCACGCATCATTCTTCATTGTGCCTATATTTGAATGGGTAGACCTTGGGATAAGTTAACCAAAAATGAATAAAATAAAACAATTATTTAATGTTAAAGTCTTACAAATTCTAGGTTTAAGAGATCTAACATTTTGTTATTTTGAAGGTATGGATCCATGTCGATGTCCTTGTCAGGTTCGCATCGAATAAGTTAAATATATTGCACCATAAGATAGTTTTAGAGTAAAGTTTGATGACGATTAAACTTGGAAGAGGAAACTCTGAGAGTTTCATCACCATAGTCTATAGAAGTAAGAGGGATGCAATTTAGATGCAGCCCTAGAATACTGGTTGGAGGAGGTTGAGATAGCCTTTAGTTTGATCCATTCTTGGAAGGATAGCTAGGTATAATTGTTTGTGGTAATGTTGCGTGGGGTGGTGAGGAGGTGGTGATTCTTATTCCTCAGGGATCACGAGGAGTATATAGTCTCATAGGAGAAGTTCTAAGACCAGTGCAGGGTCGAGTTTCTTTATTTGATCATGAAGGTGGTCAATCTCTAGGAACTACTTACCCTTCTGCAGGGAATATCCAGGGTGCAAGAGTTTGGGATTCATTTCAAGAACTGTTTATGATATGATTTGGTCATGTTTCCATATGATGAGGCCCAGCTGAGGCATTTGGGGATATTTTTCATTTAGAGATCTAGAATCAAGTCAACTCATTTATGTTGAAGACGTATCTCAAGGTGATGGTGAGAGAAGAGGTATTTGATATGATTTTACCTAGAACTATATCAATACGGTAGGGTACTCATCAAGATTCATCATGAAGTAGAGCTGTGGTCTGGGGTTCCTAGTTTTCAGGGAGGAAGAGTTTCCGATCAGTCGGGGTTAGGTCTCAGCCCTCAATATCATGTTTCTCCAGGGCAGTGGCTCTCATGTCTATGCCAATGGATCAGATGCATGTTTTTATTATGGAGGATGAGGTAATCAGTGGCGAGAGTGACCAGCCTTTCTGATCAGTCAACATGCACCAGTTGTTCAGCTTCAGGTTCCTCCATTGAGATAGTTCCAGCCAAGGTATTAGCACCAGGACACACAGTTTTGGATCAGAAAAGGGGTGATAGGGAAGGCATAGGATAGAACCAGGATTCTCCACATACTCAGAGTGAAGAGAAAAACTATAGAGGTGGTCATAAACAGGGTCAGAGAGGTCATGGGGTAGGTTGTGGTAAGCTTTATGCTTTAGAGTTTCCAGCATCAGGTGAGCCAGATGTCATTTCAGTTACCCTTTTCTTGCTTTATACTTGGGTGCATGACGTTTTTGGTCTAGGAGAAACACAATACATTAGATCACCTGCCCTTTTCCATGCTTTTGGACTTGAGTTAGAGAGGCTTTAAATTCCCTGGGCGTTTACTACACCAGTCATAGTTTGAGCTGACTTGTTTGAAGTATGTAGAGATTTTGAGCTAGTGCTGGGGCAGCACCGCTATTGGGGAGATTTCCAATGTTTACAGGTACTATCATATGACATCATCCTTGGCATGGATTGGTTTTATTCATTATAGTATATCATGAATTGATATAGAAGGTAGTTTTTTCTCTTTGATGATGATAGAGAGCCAGTAGTGTTTATTGGCAAGAAAGATCCCTAGATGGGTCAAACTAATGTTCCATTCTTGTCATCCTTGATGGATGAGCTGATGATGAGTTCATCAGTGGTTTAGAAGTTGGTGTTTTCCCAGGGTCATGAAAGAGTACCCTGATATCTTTCCATAATAGGTTGTAGTTTTACGCCCTCGATGAGAGATTGATTGTGGGATCAAGCTATAGCTAGGCATGTCTCCTATATCAATGTATCCATATAGGATGGAACCTTATGAGTTATGGGAGCTATGTATATAGATCTATGGTCTATTGTGGTATAGTTTTGTAGGGCCGAGTGTGTCACCATGGGGTGCACCAGTTTTTTTCATGGATAAGGATGATGGAAGTTTTTAATTTTGTAATAATTATCATCACTTGAATTAGGTGATAGTGAAGAACCACTATCCTCTTCCACGGATTCATGATTTATTCGATAAACTGAAGGGTGAAAGTTAGTTCTCAAAGAATTATTTTCATTTTGGATATCATAATATGCATGTGAAGGATGAGGATATCCTGAAGACTTATTTCCATTATTGTCATGGGCATTATGAGTTTTTTGTGATGTCGTTCGGAGTGACAAATGCTCAATATTTATTCATAGGGTTAATGAATTCTATTTTCCCTGAGTTATGGGATAAGTTTTTGGTGGTTTTAATCGACAGAATACTTGTTTAATCCCCATATAAGGAGGAGTATAAAGATCATCTACGTATTTTTGGGAGTTCTTCACCATGAGAAGTTCGTTGGAAAGTTTTAAAAGTGTGAGTTTTGGTCTTGAGAATTCCGTTTCATGGGTCATGTTGTATCCCAGTAGGGATTAACTATGGATCTGTCGAAGATTAAAGCAGTTGGGTCTTGTTCATCCCCTAATACATTGGTAGAGGTGAGAGGTTTCCTTGTTCTTGAAGGATATTATAGGAGGTTCATAGCTTACTTCCTTCAATTTGTGACTCCTATGACAGCATTGACAAAAAAAAGATCAGGTATTCTTGTGAACTGATCATTGTTAGGAAGATTTTGAGTATTTGAAGGAGAAGTTGGACAGTTCTCCAATTCTTTTTCTGCCAAAAGAAGGATTTCAGTTCTAGGTTTTCTATGATGCTTCTCATTTAGGGTTAATCTTTGTTCTGATGTAGTATAGATCGGTCGTTTCTTATGGTTCTTGGCAGTTATGTCCCCATGAACAAAACTATTCCACCCATTATCTCTATTTAGTGGTGGTGATGTTTGACCTAAAGTTTTGGAGACATTATATCATTGGAGAGCGCTTTTTGGTCTTCACCGTTCATAAAACCTAAGTTATGTTTTCTCACAACATGACTTGAACTTTCATCAACATAGATGGATGTAGTTCCACATAGGATTATGAATTTGAAATTTCATATACACATGGTAAGGGGAATTTTGTAGCCAATACACTGAGAAGGAATTCGTGAAGTGATGCAGTGTGTGAATCAAGTGATTCCTAGAGAGTGATGGAAGAACATTAATCATTACATCTGGATATGGGATAATCTGGGGACAGAGGTTGTCTTTTTCAGATGATGGTGTAGTAATCTCTGGTGCAACGGGTGGAGGGATCCCAGTTGTGGGAACTTGAGGTGGAGGTCTGGAGAGACTAAGTTGTTTATGTCAAGGCCCTTGATGGTTGTTCTAAGTATGAACAAAACCGAGTGTTGTTTTAGGGAAGTCATTTCATTCCTTTGGTGATGTGTAAAATGCTTCTTAGAGATTTCCATAGTTTTCCCGTAGAGGTACATCCTGGCGTGACAAATATGTACTGATCTTTGAGATTTCAGTTCTGGTGGCCTGGGTTGAAGTGTGTATTTTTGTATTTTTCATCTCAATTTTTGGTCTTATATAATGAAAAGTTCAATCACTGTGTCCCCAGTGGGTTGGTACTGCCATTATATATTCCTCAATGGAAGTGGGAGGACATCTCGATGAACTTTGTTACTAGTTTACCTTGAGCTCAGGGAGGCTATGATTCTATATGGGTAGTAGTGTATCATTTGATGAAATCATACCAATTAATAATGATAAAAGTGTCAAGATATGTGTAGGTTTTGTCGAGGCAGTATTTGGAGGCGGTTGAGAGACTCTACAGAGTCCCAAGGATGATCATTTATGATCAAGATCCTCATTTTACCCCTAGGGTGTGGAGAGGTCTCTAACATGCTATTGGTTCTCATTTATGCCTTATCACTTCTTTTCATCCACAGAAAGATGTTTAGATAGAGTGGACCATCTAGACTATTGAAGACATTTTTCACTCTTGTGTCTTAGATTTTGGAGTTTTATGGATGAGGCACATATCCATTGTAGAGTTCTCTTACAATAATAGTTTTCACTAGACCATTGGTATGGAGCTATTTGAAGCATTGTATAGAAAACCTTTTCATTTTCCATTGTGTTGGATTGGGGTTGAAGAGTCAGAAATTATCGGGTTGGAACTAGTACAGAATATAACAGAAATGGTTCAGGAGATTCTCGAGAAGATGAAAATAGTGTAGGATCATCAGAAATCCTAAGCTGATCATAGGAGGATAACTCTTGAGTTTGAATTTGGGTATCATGTGTTTCTAAAGGTGACTCCCCATCATGGGCGGTGAAGGTTTGGTCATGGGAGTAAGCTTTCTCCCTGGTTTTTTGGACCTTTTGAGGCATTGGCTCATGTTGAAGTCATAGTGTATTAGATAGAGCTTCCCCTATAGATGATCTGGATAAAAGATTTTTTCACATGTCATAGCTCCATTTTTATCTTCATGATGACTCTCACATCATCAATTTGGGAGATATTGATGTTGATAATGATGTAGCCTTAGAAAATCATCCTGTAAAGATCCAAGACTACAAGGAGATGGTGTTGTATGGGAATTTTATCCCCTTAGTTCATGTATTGTTGTGGCATAGTGGTGTGGAAGAGAGTACCTGGGAATATGATTCATAGATACAAACTCAGTACCCCAATTTGTTTAATGTTTAGATATTCTCTTTTAATTTTGTTCATTTGGTGGTTTTATACTTTTCTCTTTATGATATTGATTTCTCTTGTTTATTGTTGTGGATTTCTCTCTTTTGAGAGTTATCTTCCCCAATAGATGGATTAGGATCTGGTTTTGGTTGTTACATGGTTTCACATTTTTTCTTAGATGAAGCAGTTGAGCTCCTATGGTGTTGAGAGCCTTGAGAGGTATCTCGTGGGGTGGATATTCAGATGACCCCTTTTTTTGTTTCCTCTCTCAGTTGGTTTTGGATTCTCGAGGTTGAGAATGTTTTGAGAGGTATCTGATGTAAGGGACCAAATCCATGTGGATTGACCCTTTGCATGTTTCCAAAGACTGAGGTTCTCATAAGAGTATTGAAAGAAGTTTGGAGGAGTTTAGTCACTAAAATTTTAAATCAAGTAGCTTTCACATTGGGAATGACTGTTACACAATGTGAAATAGGGTTTCACAATGTGTAATATTTTGTGGTTTGAAAAATAAATAAAGTGACTAGGGGAAACGTTTTTTAGAGAAAAAAAAATTGAGGATTACACGACGTGAAAGGATATTACACGTTGTGTAATCCTTCAACGTTGTATGTTTTAAATACATTCTAGCAACTTGGGTTTCTCAAACCATATGGATTCAGTGGCTCTCCCTCAACTTTAGGCGACCCAGTGACCCGCTCTTCAATTTTTTAAAGATTCCTTCATCAAGGAATGATCTCTATCTCCCTCCTTTGATCTGTAGTGATATTTATTTGATTCAAGGTATATTATACCTTCGTTCTTATCGTTTCTTCATTAGGTTTCCTACCATTCCTCTTTTTTATGTGATGGAAGTTGATTTCTGATAGTTCTAATGGGGTTTCTCTTAATTTTTATTAGTGTGGTGGTGTCGTGGAACCCTCCGAGGGATTTAGTTATTGTGGGAGTGATGATCGTGATCTTTTTCATTGATCCATTCACGTGCGAAGAACATTGACAACATTTTGAGGTAGGGGATTCATTTATTATCTAATTATTTACGTGAAACCGTAGAGATAACATAATTTATCCCCTTGGATCGTAATGAAATTGAACTAATTAAATAATTGAATAGTATTAAATAATTTATCTTAATCTCATAGAAATGTTGTTTCTTTGTACCGTGATAATGGATTTCATCTTTATTTTCTAGATAGTGTGAAATCTATAACTTTCCGATTTATCATTTTGTTCTCGATGGAAATTAGTAAAGAACATAAATCTATAATTAATTGGATAAAGGTATAAAGAGGCATGTTTAATTGAATCTAGTTATATTTTTAATTTGATGATAATGAAATTGATGCAAGTATTATGTTTAATTAAATTGGATAATGAACCCGAATCATTTTGATGCTTGTTGATAAAATAATGAAAGGCATGTTAAATTTAATTGTTTAATTAATTTTTGATATGTGTGATAGCTCATTGCTTAGGTTTCCCATAGTTGGAACCTGTGAATAATGAATCAGTTAATTCAAGGTGGAATAAGAACCAATTTTTTAATAAAATTTAATGCCTTGTAGGGCCTAAGTTTGCCGATTTCTTGTAAAGTAAAAGTGCTTTGTGCTTTTGAGTCGTGAGAGCTCATTGTGTGTGAAGGATGAATTCCTTATTTAGGGCCAAGAGCTTGGTTTCTATGTTTGTTTCCTACTACTTATGATGTGATGTGATCCTGGGATGGCTGGGCCTGGAGGTATTTTGTGGTTTGTGGGGTAGGAAGTCCTGAATGTGATGTTAGCCTAGGATGGATGAGAAAGGAGGGTTGTTGTGGTATGTGGGGTGGGGTGGGGAGGCCCATATGTGATATGATCCTGGGATGTTTGATCTTGGAGGGTTTTTGTGGTATGTGGGGTGGGGAGGCCTGGTTGTTGTGGTAGCAGTTGATGCCTAGAGTGGTGAGATGCATTGGTTTAATAATGTGGGTGTTGGAGAGGACACCAGGAGTGATAAAATAGGTTGAAGTTGGTATTACCCATTGATATGAAAGTTGTATGTTTGTTTGAATCTATTGTTTGATTATCTACTTTAATTTCCCCACTAATTGAGGTAGATGGTTTGTTTACTCTCTTTCCTAGAGAGAAAAAAGACATGTGGGGTATTCCATGTGATTTTCATGTTTAGATTCCCTTGTTTGGAGGAGTCTACGCTCTTGTTATAGGTGGAAAAGGCTTGATGGGTAGTTCATATACTCACTGTGATGAGACCCTTGTTTTTGGTAACTTATAATGTTTTCCTAGAATACATGAAATTATGGGAAGTGTTAATGATATTAATAAATTGAATAAATGTTTAAACAATGGGGTTGGAGATTACTGGGATGCAATACTAAGGTTATAATTCTGAGAAACCATGGACTCAGTTTTATAATGCCTGGAGGGCATGGATATTTGTTAATAAAATGTAATGTGGAAATTATAATTGTTAATTAATGGTTTAAGAATTAATTAATGTAAGGTGAAATCGATGAAATTGAATAAAGTAAGTTAATGTAGCCTTTTAAATGGTTGTGTGCTTGTAGGATATATGGTCTTAGTAGTGGTAGTCGAGAGTCTGAGAGATGTTAGATGCAGTTGTGTCTGAGACTAAGTTATGTCCATAGTGTGGTTGTGAGCTATATTATATCTATGTACTTCTTTTGTTTCTATACGCTACTCCAAAATGTCAGTTAGGTAAACTGACACCCCATGGATTCTGAGGCCTGAGGGGGTGTTTTCCCTAACATCCCAGTGGGAGGATGGATGGATAAATACCCCCTTTGGCCCCGCTTTCTTCTCTTGGTAGTTACTTTTTCTTGTATGCATAATGGTTAGTTTTCCCCATGTAAGTTTATGTAATGGTTTGTGGATATTTCACACACATATATTCTGGATATAATTTCCTAAAAACTACTATAGGTATAACATGTATAGGCTATGATGTCTTGAGAATCCTTACTTGGTGTATGGGCTTTAATGGATTGAGGTATAATAATTGTTATATGATACACATTATGAGGTATGTGGTGTCTACCAAAAAAACCTGGTTGCTTTTGGTTATGTGGATGTGGTGGTGAGTTACATGAGTTTCATATTGTGGTGCTTTACTTAGGTGTCTTTAGGATATCCATTTTAGATAGAGATGCTCAGGACGTGCGACATTGGGAAAAGCAGTAAACCAGTGGTGAAGCGGTAACATTACACCCATTATATTATTTATTATATTATATTCTCTTGTATAAGATAATTGGTGATAGTATCCATGGTGAGGTTGGGAACTTAGTATACCTATTTAGGTGACGAGTTAGTTTCACTTGTTGTTCATTGTGCTTTATCATGATTTCTTAACTTTTACATGAGATGCTCTGGGGATGATCCTACTGAGTATACTTTTATACTCACCCTATGTTATATAAAATTTTTTCCGGTTAGTTGGAGTAGGTTGAAGATTGGGATGGCTAAACTAGTTTAGGGTTTTGCAGGAGCTGTTTTGGCTTTGTGGTTACTTTTGTCTTTACTTTCTTTTGGTACTTGTAGTATTCCCCTTTACTTGTAGTAATTTTTTCATGACATTAAATTTTTGTACATGGGATTTATTTTACATTGTATTCTGATTAGGAGTTAGTTGGTTTCTATCTTATATCTATCTTTTGCATGTGTTATCTTAGAGGGTAATGCCTCTCATTTGTGTGTTTATTATACTCTCGATGCTAGTCTCCAACTTGGGGCCTACTAGAGGCAGGACCCGAGTTTTACTATCTATCTTCTTCTATTTCCATCCCATGAGGGGTACACTTTGTAGGGAGGGGGTCGTGACACATGATTTATTTATAAAAATAATCATTTGAAAATGAATTGCTTGAATATATAAATAAAAAAAATCTTTCAAATTATGACATTTACTAAAAAGATTCACTAACGCTATTTTTTCAATATTCTAACCTAGGGTTAGCATCACATCCCAAATTTTATGACGTGTTCAAAATCTTATTTGATGGCCAATAAATTTACCAAATTACCCTTTAGTAAATGACATATGAAATTAAATCCACCTGATTGACTAAATGATAAATTCTAAATATTGAAAACTATATTCTATCATAATGGAATACATTTTACAATGTAATGGTGTAAAACGTAAAAACATTGAAGTTTATGTTGTAATATAGTCATTGAAGTTCCAAATATCCAAGTCCTTTCAGAAAACGTAGAGAAAATATAACCTTTGAAGGATCAATATGACTATTAGAAGCTCACCTATAAATGCTGAGTCATTTGAAGAGTTTTGATAAGTTTTTAGAGTGGTAGATGATTCCATTTTTCTCTTTATTTTTCTAAAGTCCACAAAGTGTGAATCACTTGTTCTTAGTCTGTTATATTTCTATAGAGAGAGTCCTTTTTAAGGAAATTTTTTTAGTTTTTCTCCTTAAGATTTTTTTTAATTGCTTTGTGTGTCTGATTATGTAAATACGATTGAGGTCTTCCTAGGATAAGAAGATATAGATCTGAGACTGGAATGGAGAGATTCATCACTTTATACATGTTGGTGTAAATACGAATGAGGCCCGATTTTTGTGGTAGTAGTTGATGCCTGGAATGGTGAGATTCATCATTTTATACATATTGGTGCCAGGGAGGAAATCATGGATGATAGAAAGGGTTGAAACAAAGATTACCCATTTATATGAAAGTTATACGCTTGTTTGAATCTTTTGTTTGTTTATCTTCTTTCCTTTCAGCACTGCTTGTGGCAGTTAGTTTGTTTAATCTCTTTCCAAGAGAGTCTAAGTCATGTGGGGTATGCCACATTCTTTCCATGTTTAGCTTCCTTTGCTTGTATGAGTCTACGCTCCTGCTATAGGTGGAAAAGACTCAACGGGTAGTTCTACTACTCACTGTGTTAATCCCCTTGTGCTTGGTAACTTAGAATGCTTTTCTAGAATACCTAGAATTATGAAAAGTGTTAATGTTGTTAATAAATTGAATAAAATTTTAACCCATGGGGTTGGAGCTTGCTGGGATACAATGCAGAGGTTATAATTCTGACAAACCATGGACTCGATTTTCTAATGCATGGAGGGTATGGATCTTTGTTAATGAAATTTAATGTAGAAATTATAATAATTAATTCATAGTTTAATAATTAATTAACATAAATTTAATTCTATTAAAAGGAATAAAGTAACTTAATATAACCCATTAAATGGTTGTGTGCTTGTAGGATATCTAGTCTTAGCAGTAGCATATGGGATTCTGAGAGACATTAGTTGCAACTGTGTCTGAAACTAGGTTATTTCCATATTTTGGTTTTGAGATATATTATATCCATTTACTTGTTGTGTTTCTATATGATACTCAACCCTATCAGTTATGGAAACTGACACCCTGGGTATTATGATCCCTAGGGTTGTTTTCTCCAACATCTCAGTGGGAGGATGGATGGTTGACTACCCACTTTGGCCCCACTCTGTTATCATGGTAGTTACTTGTGATGGTATGCACAGTGGTTATTTTTTCCCATATATGTGTGTGGGTTGTAATGTATTGTGGTTATTTCACACAAATATATTCTCTATATAGTTTCCTAGGGACTACTATAGGTATAACCTGTATAGTTTGTGATGGCTTGAGGATCCTTACTCGGTGTATGGAATGTAATGTCTTGAGGTATAATAATTGATGTATTATACACATTATACAAGTTGTGGTGGATCCCAGAAACTACCTAGTTTATTTTGGATATATGGATGTGGTGGTGAGTTTTTTGAGGTGCATGTTGTGGTGCTTAAACCAGGTGTCTTTGGGATAACCTTTTGAAGAGAGATGCTTAGGACATGCGACATTGGGGAAAAGTGGAAAACCAGTGGGGAACTGGTGGAATGGTACCCTTGATATTATTTATTATATTATATAATCTGGTATGTGATAGTTGTTGAGATTAGACATGGTGAGGATGGGAACTTAGTATACCTATTTAGGTGATGAGTTAGATTCACGTTTTGTTTACTGTAATTTATTATGCTTTATTTACTTTTTCATGAGAGGATCCAGGGAGGATCCTACTGAGTATACTATTATGCTCACCCAACATTATATAAATTTTTTTAGGTAATTCAGAGAAAGTTGGAGATCAGGTTGGTTACTACTAGTTCAGGGTTTTGTATGAGCTATTTGGGCTTCATGGTCATTATTCTCTTTACTTTATTTTGGTACTTGCAGTTTTCCCTTTAAGTTGTAGTAGTTCTTGAATGACATTACATCTGTGTACTTGGAATTTATTTTACATTTTAGTATGAGCATTATTTGGTTGGTTTCTATCTTATCTCTCTCTTTTTCATTTGTTCTCTTATATGGTAATGCCTCCCATACGTGTGTTTATTATACCCTTGGTACTAGTCCCCAACCTGAGTCCTACTGAAGGGAGGACTTAGGTGTCACTATCTCTCTTCTTCCATTTCCATCCTAGAAGGGGTACACTTTTTGGGGAGGGGGTCATGACAGAGTGGTATTTGAGCTCTAATAGAGAGATAGGATGGTGTTTAAAGTAAGGCATATGTTAGGTTTCATGGTTTGGTAGGGAAAAGGTGTCAGCTAAGTTTATAAAGCACTATAAACATGGGAGAACAGTTGAGACATAGGTGTTTAGGCCCCCCTCTGATCTAATGCATGGACCTTTAAGCTTACAATGGATACTAAACAAAGTGATACTGGTTGTAGGGTAGAGACCTAGGAAAGGATCATTCGTCATTATCCTTTGTACTTGTGTTTGAATGGTAGACCTTGGGATAAGTTAACCAAAAACAAATAAAATAAAACAGTTAGTTAATGTTAAATTCTTACATATTCTAGGTTTATTAGATCTAACTATTTGTTATTTTGAAGGTATGGCTTTAGGTTTATGTCCTCATTAGGTTCATGTAAAAGGAGTTCCATGGGTTTCGCCAAAATATTGTCATAGAGTAAAGGCTGATGATGATTAAACTTGGAGGAGGACACTCTGAGAGTCTCAGCACCAGGGTCTATAGAAGTAAGAGGGATCCATTTTAGATGCATTCGTGGAATACTAGTTGGAGGATGTTGATATATCCTTTATTTTGATCTGTTCTCGAAAGGAGAACTGGGTATCATTGGTTGTGACAATGTTTTGTGGGGCAGTGAGGTGGTGGTGATTCTTGTTCCTCAGGTATCGTGAGGAGTATACAGTCTTGTGGGAAAAGTTTCAAGACTAGTTCAGGGACAATTTTCTTTATTCAACCGCAAAGGTGGCTAGTCTCCTGGGGATGCTTACCCTTCAGTAGGGAATCTTCAATGTGCAAGAGTTTGTAATCCATTTCATGAACCTTCTATGATATGATTCAGTCATATTTCTATATGATGAGGCCTAGGAGAGGCATTTTGAGGAGGTTTTTCATCTAGAGATCTAGCATCAGGTCACCCAATTTATGCGGAATACGTATCTCGAGGTGCTTGTGAGAGAATAGGTCATCGACATGATGTTATCTAGAACTATATCAATATGAGAGGGGACTTTTCAAGATTCCTCATTAAGTAAAATTGTGGTTCAAGGTTCATATTTTTCAGGGAAGAAGAGTTTCAGATCATCAGGGTTAGGTCCCAGCCCTCAATATCACGTTTCTCCAGGGTGGTGGATCTCATGCCTATGCCAAGGGGTCAGATGCATGTTTTTATTTTAGTGGATGAGGTAATCAGTGGAGAGATTGATCAGACTTTCTGAGCCATCAAGGTTCACCAGTTTTTTATCATCAGATTCCCCCGTTGAGATAGTTCTAGACAAGGTAGCAGCAACAGGATGCACCAGTTTTGGATCAGAAAAGGGGAGATGGGGAAGTAAGAGGATAGACCCAAGATGCTCCACATCCTTAGAGAGAATATTTCAACTATGGAGGTGGTCATAAATAGGGTCAGAGAGGTTGTGGAGAAGGTTGTGGTCTGCTTCATGCTTTAGGGTTTCCAGCATTTGGTGAGCCAGACGTTGTTCGAGGTACCCTTTTTTTGTTTTATACTTGGATGCATGCATTTTTTGGTCTAGGAGAAATGAACTCCATAAAATCACCTTTCCTTTTCAATGATTTGTGAAATGAGGTAGAGAGACTTTCAATTCCCATAGCGTTGACTATGACTGTTGGAGATCGAGCTGACTTGTTTGAAGTATGTAGAGATTTTGAGCTAGTGCTGGGGTAGCACCGATCTTGGGGAGATTTCCTATGTTTACAGATACTAGGATTTGGCATCATCCTTGGAATGGATTGGTTGTATTCATTGCAGGCTATCATGTATTACTTCAAGAGTTAGGTTTTTTTCTTTGATGATGATAGAGAGTCAGTAGTGTTTGTTAGAAAGAAATATCCCCGGATGGGTCAAAAGCATGTTCCATTCTTATCATGCTTGATGGATGAGTTGATGCTAAGTTTGTCAGTGGTTTAGAAATTGGTGTTTTCCAGGGGCATGGAAGAGTACCCTGATATCTTTCTAGAAGAGGTTGTAGTGTTACCCCCTCAATGAGTGATTGAGTATGGGATTGATCTACAACTAGGCGTGTCTCCTATCTCAATGTTTCTGTATAGGATGGAACCTTATGAGTTGCGGGAGCTGTGTATATAGATCAATGGTCTATTGTGGTGTGGTTTTTTTCAGCTGAGTGTGTCACCATGGGGCGCACCAATTTTTTTCATGGATAAGGCTGATTTAAGTTTTCAATTTTGTAATAATTATCATTTCTTGAACCAAGTGACAGCGAAGAGCTATTATCCTCTTCCACGGATTGATGATTTTTTTGATCAACTGAAGGGTGAAATTTGGTTCTCAAATTTTTATTTGTAGTTAGGATATCATAATATGCATGTGAAGGATGAGGATATCATAAAGACTACTTTCCATTGTTTTCATGGGCATTACAAGTTTTTTGTGATGTTGTTTGGTGTAATGAATGCTCCAGCTATGCTCAGGGGGTTAATGAATTATATTTTCCCGAAGTTTATAAATAAGTTTTTGGTGTTTTTCATCAATGACATCCTTGTATAATCCACGTCCAAGGAAGAGTATGAATAGCATCTATGTGTTATTTTGGGAGATCTTCACCATGAGAAGTTTTTTGGAAAGTTTTCAAAGTGTGAGTTATGGTCTTGAGAAGTATGTTTCTTGGGTCATGTTTTATCCCAATAGTTATTAGTTATGGATTTGTCAAAGATTGAAGCAGTTTTGTCTTGGTCATCCCCTAAGACGTTGGTATAGGTGAGAATTTTCCTTGTTCTTGAAAGATATTACAGGAGATAGTTGACTTATCTCAAGTTGTGACTCATCTGACAGCATTTACCAAAAAAGATCAGGCATTCTTGTGGATTGATCATTGTTAGGAAGCTTTTGAGTATCTAAAGGAGAAGTTGGTTAGCACTCCAGTTCTTTGTCTGCCAACAGAAGGAGTTGAGTTCAAGGTTTTCTATGATTCTTTACATCTAGGTTTAGGCTTTTTTTATGTAGTATAGATTAGTCATTTCTTATGGGTATTGGTAGTTACGTCCCCACAAATGTAACTATTCCACCCATTATATCTATTTAACGGTGTTGATGTTTAACCTGAAGTTGTGGAGACATTAAATCATTGGAGAGCGCTTTTTGGTCTTCACCAATCATAAAACCTGAGGTATGTTTTCCCCCAGCATGTCTTGAACATGCATCAGCATCGGTGGATGGAGTTCCATATAGGATTATGACTTTGATATTTTGTATACACCTGGGAAAGGGAATGTTTTAGCTGATACATTTAGGAGGAATTCATGTAGTAATGCAGTGTGTGAATCAAGTGATTCTTAGAAAGTGATGGAAGAACTTTTATCATTACACCTTGATATGAGATAAGTCAGGGGTAAAGGTTTTCTTTTTCAGATGATGGTGCAATCATCTCTAGTGCAGTGGGTAGAGGGATCCCAGTTGTGGGAACTTGAGGTGGAGGTCTAGAGAGATCGAGTTGTTCGTGGAAAGGCCCTTGATGGTTGTTCTAAGTATGAACAACACCAAGTTTCGTTTTAGGGAAGGATATTCATTCTTTTGGCGATATGTGGGATGGTTCTCAGAGATTTTCATAGTTTTCACTTAGTGGTACATCCTGGCGTAACAAATATGTACTGATCTTTGAGGTTTCAGTTTTAGTGTCCTGGGTTGAAGTGTTTCATAGTGGAGTTTGTGTCTCAGTGTTTAGTATTCTAGAAGGTGAAGGTCGAGAACTGTGTCCCTAGTGGGTTGGTACATCCATTATATATTCCTCAGTGGAAGTGGGAGGACATATCGATGGACTTTGTTACCAGTTTACCTCGATCTCAGGGAGGATATGATTCTATATGGGTGGTAGTGGATAATTTGACTAAATCATCACAATTTATAGCGATCAAGGATTCATGATCAGAGGTGGTTTTGTCGAGGCAGTATTTTGAGGTGGTTGTGAGACTCCACAGAGTCCTAAGGATGATCATTTATGACCAAGATCCTCATTTTACCTCCAATGTGTTGAGTGGTCTCTAGAAATCTTTTGGTTCTTAGCTAAGCCTTATCACAACTTTTCATTTATAGACAAATGGTTAGATAGAGTGGACCATCCAGACTCCTGAATACATTTTACACTCTTGTGTCCTAGATTTTGGAGTTTTATGGATGAGACACCTACCCTTGGTAGAGTTATATTTCAATAATATTTTTCACTCCACTGCTGTTATGGAGCCATTTGAAGCCTTGTATATCCAACCTTTTCATTTTCCATTGTTCTAGATTGGGATCAAAGACTCAGAAATTATCAGGCTGAAACTAGTATAGAATATGACAGAGATGGTTCCGTTGATTCTTGAGAGGATGAAAATAGTGTAGGATCATCATAAATCCTATGTTGATCATAGGAGGATACCTCTTGAATTTGAAGTTTGGGATCATGTTTTTGTAAATGTGACTCCCCACTGTGGGCGGTGAAGGTTTGGTCATGGGAGTAATCTTTATTCCTGGTTTTTGGGATCTTTTGAGGTGTTGGATCATGTTGGAGTCATAGTGTATCAGATAGAGCTTCGCCTATAGATGATCTGGATACACGATTTTTTCACATGTCGCAGCTCCATTGTTATCTTCATGACGACTCTCACATCATCGATTAGGAAGAGATCAATGTTGATGATGATGCGACCTTAGAGGAGCAGCCATTTGAGATCCAGGACTGCAAGGATATGGTGTTGAACAGGCATTATATCCCCTTGGTTCATGTATTTTGGTGGAATAGTGGTGTGGAGTAGAGTACTTGGGAACATGATTCATAGACATGAACTCAGTATCCTGATTTGTAAAATGTTTAGCTCTTCTCTTTTAATGTTTTTCATTTGGTGGTTGTAGACCTTTTTGTTTATGAGATGGATTTCTCTTCTTGATTGTTGTGGATTACTCTATTTTGAGAGTTATATTCCCCAATAAATGGCTTAGGAGCTAGTTTTGGTTGTTACATGGTTTCATATTGTTCCTTAGATGAAGCAGTTGAGCTCCTGTGGTGGCGAGAGCCTTGAGAGGTATCTCGTGGGGTGGCTATTCAGATGACCCATTTTTTGTTTCCTCTCTTAGTTGGTTCTGCATTCTCGAGGGAAAGAATGTTTTGATAAGTATCTGATATAAGGGCCTAGATCCATGTTGATTGACCCTTTGTGTGTTTCCAAAGAATGAGGTGCTCATAGGAGGCTCGAAAGAAGTTTAGAGGAGTTCGCTCACTAAAAGTTTAAAGTAGGGAGCTTTCACATTGTGAAAGACTATTATATAACATGAAAGAGGGTTTCACAACATGTAATATTTTGGGATTTGAAAAATAAATAAAGTGACAAGGGGGCATATTTTTCAGAGAAAACCAAAAACCGAGGATTACATGATGTGAAATGATATTACACTTTGTGTAATCCCTTAACACTGTATGTTTTAAAAACATTTCAGCCACTTGATTTTCTCAAACCATATGGCTTCAGCAGCTCTCCCTCGACTCCAAGAGACCCGATGGCCCCCTCTTCAATGTTTTGAAGATTCCTTCATCAAGGAATGATATCTATCTCACTCATTTGATCTGTAGTGATCCATCTTTGATTCGAGGTATGTTCTACCTTCGTTATTGTGGTTTCTTCATTCTGTTTCCTCCCATTTCTCTTTTCCATGTGATGAAAAATGACCTCTAATGGTTCTAATGGCGTTTCTATTGGTTTTTATTTGTGTGGTGGTGTCATGTAATCCTCTGATGGATTTAGTTGTTGAGGGAGTGATAATCGTGATCCATTGCATTGATCTGTTCACATGCAAAGAACGTCGAAAACCTTTTGAGGTAGGAGATTCATTTCTTCTCTAATTATTTATGTGAAATCATATAGCTAGCATAATTTATCCCCTTGGATTGAAATTAAATTGACCTATTTAAATACTTGAACATGATTAAATAATTTATGTTGATCGTATAACAATGTTATTGCTTTATACCATGATAATGAGTTGCATCTTGATTTTCTAGATAGTGTGAAATCTATGACTTTCTTCGTTTAGCATATTGTTCTTAATAAAAATTGGTAAAGAAAATGAAGGTAGAATTAATTGATAATTAATTGGCTAAATGTTTAAAGAGGAATGTTTAAATGAATCTGGATGTAGTTGTAATTTGATGACAATAAAATTGATGAAAATATTCATGTTTAATTGAATTGGTTAATGAACCTGAATCATTTTGATGATTTTTGATAAAATAATTAAAGTGATGTTAAATTTAATTGTTTAATTAATTTCTGATAGCTGTGACAGCTCATTTCTTATGTTTCCAATAGTTGTAACCTATGAATAATGAATCAGTTAATTCAAGGTGGAATAAGAACCGATTGTGTAATAAAATATAATTCCTTGTAGGGCATGAGTTTCCTGATTTCTTGTAAAAGAAATGTGCTCTATGATTTTGAGTCATGATAGATCGTTGTGTGTGAAGGATTAATGCCTTATTTAGGGTCAATATCCTCGTTTCTATGTTTTTTTCCTACTTCTTATGATGTGATGTGATCCTAGGATGTCTAGACCTAGAGGTATTTTGTGGTATGTGGGGCAGGGGGGCTGAATGTTTTGTGAGCCTAGGATGGATGAGCATGGAGGGCCATTGTGGTATGTGGGGTGGGGAGGCCCAGATGTGATGTGAGCCTGGGATGGCTGAGCCTAGAGGGATGTTGTGGTATGTGGGGTAGGGAGGCATAGTTTTTATGGCAGTAAGTGATGCCTAGAGTGTTGATATGCAACGGTTTAAGCATGTGGGTGTTGGGGAGGACACCGGGGGTGACAGAATAGGTTGAAGTTGGTCTTACCCATTGATATGAACGTTTTATTCTTGTTTGAATATTTTTTTTGATTATCTGCTTTCATTTCCCCACTACTTAAGCAATATGGTTTTTTTACTCTCCTTCTAAGAGAGAAAAAGACGTGAGGGGTATGTCACATGATTTTTGTGTTTATCTTCCATTGGTTGGATGAGTCTATGCTCTTATTATAGGTGGAAAAGGCTCGACAGGTAGTTCATATACTCACTATGTTTATCCCCTTGTGTTTGGTAGCGTATAATGTTTTCCTAGAATACTTGTAATTATGAAAAGTGTTAATTCAATTAATAAATTGAATAAATGTTTAACCCATGGGGTTAGAGCTTGCTGGGACGCAATGATGAGGTTATAATTATAAGAAAATGTGGACTCTGTTTTATAATTCCTAGAGGTCATGGATGTTTGTTAATAAAATGTAATATGGAAATTCTAATGGTTAATTAATCATTTAATAATTAAATAATGTAAAGTAAAATCAATGAAATTGAATAAATTAAATTAATGTATACTTTTAAAGGGTTGTGTACTTGTAGGATATCTGGTCTTAGCAGTGGTAGTCGGGAGTCTGAGAGACATTAGTTGCAGTTGTGTCTGAGATTAGGCTATACCCATAATGTGGTTTTGAGATATATTATATCCATGTACTTTTTGTGTTTCTATATGCTACTACACCATGTGATTTAGGTAAACTGACACCCCATGGATTCTGAGCCCTAGGGGGTGTTTTCCCCAACATCTCTATGGGAGGATGGATGGCTAACTACCCCCTTTGGCCCCACTCTCCTCTCTGGGTAGTTACTTGTTTTGGTATTCACAGTGGTTAGTCTTCCCCATATGAGTGTGTAAACGGATGTATTGGTTTGTGGATATTTCACACAGATATATTATTGATATAGTTTCTAAAGAACTAATATAGGTATAACATGTATAGGCTATGATGGCTTGAGGATCCTTACTTGGTGTATGGGCTATAATGGATTGAGGTATAATAATTGTTCTTTGATACACATTATTTGGGATATGGTGGCTCCCAGAAACTACCTTGTTGCTTTTGGTTATGTGGATGTGGTGGTGAGTTATATGAGGTTCATGTTGTGGTGCTTAATCTTGTTGTCTTCAGTATATCCATTTTAGATAGAGATTCTCAGGACATGCGATGTTGGGGAAAAGTAGAAAACTAGTGGTATAGTGACCCAAGCCTTTTACATATAACATTACATGATTTTAAGCGTAATTATACACCAGAGTACAAGCCAAGGATCGTTAAGTCTGTTGTATTGGAAGAATAGGTACATAAAACATTATACACAGGGATAAAAAATCATTTATTTATTTAATATTCATAAAGAGATCCAAACTTCCTTTGAGCCCTTATATCTGTATAGGGTACCCTGGGGAACACATGAACAAAGGGATGAGCTAAAAATCTCAGTAAGGGAATGAACATAAGGATACATCTTAAGCACATGAGTTAGGAGTCACGACATAATGATATCCAAAGAATGGAACATATGAAATCATATCATATAAGCATGGGATCATATAAAAAAGGAATCATATAAATGTGTCAAGATCATAAAACATTTTCTTATTATGGGTCAAGGCTAACTGTCAATCCCGTTTCCCATTTTAGTACGGGTCAAGGCTAACTGCCAATCCCATTTCCCATTTTAGTACGGGTCAAGGCTAACCGCCAATCCCATTTCCCATCGCAATCTCATGAGACTTAACTTTACCCAATGAATTGGATTGCTATTCGGGTGCACCCATCTCACCATTTTCATTAATATTATTTCCACATAAATAATCATACATAATCAACCATACATAAATATAAGGGTACCCATGGAAAGAATTGGGTACCACAATCATGACATAAAGCATAACCAATGAGCGTATCATGAAAGTGTCCATGAAAGAAAGGGATTAGAAAATACATGGACATTAATAAGGTAAAACAGGCATGCAACATGGTAAGTGGGGTCAAATTTAAGTGACAACATATAAGAAATGTATTTGAGAAACATTATCATTAAATCATTTTTTGTGCGGTTTTAAAAAAATATATATAGAGATTTTAAAATAGAAAAGAGGAAAATATTTTATATAAAATCAGAATTGAACCAAGAAGGTTTTAATAATTAAAAGACTAATTTTATAAATACAATGTTGTCTTAAAATATAGGATATAGTGCACTTGAAATTGGGTAAAAATTTGGGAAGTTCCCTTAAAACAGATTTTCTTATCAGAAATTTCTGAGGGAATCTTATAAAAACATGTATATCCCCAAAAGAGAGTGATGAAAGGGTATTCATAAAAAAAAATTTTACAACTAAACATCATTTATAATATATACATAAATAGATAATATAACACCATTTTGATACAAATATAGATAAGGCAACCCAAAAGAACAAATAAGGTTTAGGTAGAATTCGTTACGGTTTATCAGCATGGTGTCAGGTGTACCTAAGAGGGATTGATGAGAGATAAAAGTGGTTTATCATCACTTAGACATCATGAGGGACGTATGGGGGAGGTTTTTAATCATACCCCATAATTAGGGATTACACATAAAAATGCATATCATAGAGGAAAATCTTGATTAAGAGAGAAATTGATAGGATCCCTTACCTTAAATCTGTTGGAGTTCTCCACCTGTTATTAAATACCTGAATAAACAAATTAGGTTTATTAATTAATAATTCCATATCCTATTCTATATGTAATTGGTTTAGTATAATAATTTTAAGTTCATTTATAACCATTTTTATTGGTTATGAGGTTCAATTTCATTGTTCTGGCTAGTTTGTTTACTTGGTTTTAATGTCTGGTTCGCTTATATTTATGTTTGGATAAACATGTAAGATGAAATTGGTTTTCCATAATTGAATTAATACACTATTAGTGAACATAAATAATATTACATGGTTCTAAATTTAATTTGGTTACTCATAGTGAAGTCGAATTATTATTTAAAACCAGAGTGACAACCATTTTTTTTATCAGGGGGTTTGATTACAAAGAACATGTTTTGCTTTATAACTTAATACCATTTGTACAAAATGATTAAAGAACCAAAAATTGGATATATTAAATATATAATAATCTGGTTCAACCATAATAAAAATGGTTTCATGACCAAAATTAAAGTTGAAAATAGAAATTGATAAACGGTTGTCCTTGAATGTGCTAAATTAGCATATCTCAAATAGTACTTTCATTTATTTCAAATAAAATGTGGGGAAAGGAGAGAAGATAATTAAATATACAATTAGAATAAAATAATTCCAGTACATGTATGTTACTGGATTTATCATACTATTTGGGTGAAGGGAGGTGAGAAAAGAAACGAAAATAAAAGAACTTAAAATAAATGAAGGGATTGGAATGAGGAATTTACCTCTTAAGACTTCCTCCTTTGAGAACATCTTAAGGGGAGAGGTTTTGGTATTTTTAAGAGGATAGGGGATTTTGGACATGGGGGAGTATCTTGGGGAGATATTTGGGAAGAATATTGGAAATTAACACTGCTTGAGAGTAGTGAAGAGAAGAGGAAGTGAGGGGGGTTTATAGTGGGGGAGAGGAGGGTTTTCATGATATTATAATCATTAATTTATTATTTTTTTACAAGACAAGGAATAGTAAGTACTACATGACCAAAAAGATTAATAAATGCATGTGAATTTGAACCAATTGGGCTTACATCAATAGATCATCATCAATGACTCAATAGATCCATTATTTAGCATTTATCCTAAATTATCGTATTTTACTATTCATAAAAATTCTAGTATTTTAAAAAATTCTCAAAAATTCACCCTAACCATTTTTCAACATTTAGAATCCAAAAATGAAATCCATTTTTCAAAAATAATTTTCTAAATATTATTATTTTAAAATTTAATTAAAATCAAAATTTATTATCAAAAACCAGTTTTAAAACATTCATTTACTTATTCTAAAATATAGGTATATCATACTTTCAACTTGAATATTATTTATAAATTATCATAGGTGAGGTTAATATTCATTATGGTATATCAATATTCATAAGGGTATGTTACTATTCATAAGGGTAGGTTACTATTCACCAAAAATTAAGTTTTTCTTATCGGACTCCAAATAACTTATTGATTGCAACTGTGTATGTCAGATTATTGAAATTCCAAACACAGAAGTGACAAAATTATGTTTAAAGGTCATATAGAACTTATTAGTTCATTATGTTATGTTTTAATGTGATTATATGACATATTTATAAGAAGGGAATTTCAATTAAAAACATTGGGTCATCACATTCTTCCCCCCTTAAGAAATTTTACCCTCGAAATTTCATTTTACATTCTAGGAAAAAAAATAGGTCGGGGTACTTTTCCTTCATTGCTTCCTCCAGTTCTCATGTTACCTCTTCATACTTCTGGTTTCTCCATAGTACCTTGACCAAATGAGTAGTCTTATTGCGTAGAACTTTGTCTCTTTGATCCAAGATCTTCATAGGATGCTCCTCATAGGAAAGATCATCCTCCAACTTTACGACATCTGAAGATAGTACATATGAAGGTTCAAGTATGTACTTCCTTAATATGGATACATGAAAGACATCATGTTCTTTCAACATGGTAAGTGGAAGTGCCAGTCGATGGGTCACAGCTCGGACTCGATCAAGGATCTTTAAGGGGTCGATGTACCAAGGACTTGACTTCCCTTTCTTTGAAAACCTCATGACTTTATTTCGTGGAGATATGTGAAAAATACCATGTCTCTAACTTTAAACTCAAGATCTCATCAACAATTGTCTACATAACTTTTCTGTCGACTTTGGGCTGCCTTGATATGCTCCTGAATGGTTTTCACCTTCTCCACTATTTCTTCCACCATTTTAGGTCCTAGAAGCTTACACTCACCAACTTCATCCCAACACGCCGATGTTCTGCACCTTTTCACATAAAGGGCTTCATATGGTTCCATTTGGATACTTGAGTGGAAACTGTTGTTGTAGGAGAATTCAACTAGTGGAATATATTGGTCCCATCCTCCTTTGAATTCCATATAACACGCTCTCAACATGTCTTCCAGTGTCCAAATTTTTTTCTCATATTGGCCATCATTTTTAGGATGATAGGCCGTACTGAAGTTCAATTCAGTGATTAGAGAATGTTCGAGACTTTTCCAGAACTTCGAGGTGAATCTTGGATCACGATCGGATACAATTGATAGTGGTACACCGTGTAGCCTTACCAATTCTTTGATGTAAATCTGTAAAAGTTGATCCAATGTGGAGTACTCTCGAATCACAATAAAGTGATTTGTCTTTTTAAGATGATCCACAATGACCCATATAGCATTGTCTCCTCTGGATGTCCTTGGAAGACCAGGGATAAATTACATGGTAATTTTCTCCCACTTCAATGCTAGTATGGGTAGTGGCTGCATCATATCCTTATACTTTTTCCTCTCAACCTTTACTTGCTAACATACCAGGCATTTTGATGTATATTCATCAATATCCCTTTTCTTATTGTCCCACCAAAAGTTTTCTTGGAGATCTTGATACATCTGTGTGTTCCCTAGGTGAATAGAGAATCTTGAGCTATGTGCATCATTAAATTGCTCCATATTTATCTCTGGATTGAAAGGTACACATAATCATGTCCCAAATATTACAACTCCTTCCTCATCAATTTTGAAATCACAGGATTTCCCATTTCTGATATCATCTACCCTTTTCTGAATTTCCACATATTTTTTGAGCAACCTTTATTTTCTCCAAGAGGGATGGTTGATAAATCATTTGAGAAAGGATTGATGATGTTCCTCCCTTAATGATTCCCATGTCCATCCTTTTCAAATCTAAGAAGATCATATCCTTTTAAATTATCATCATTGATAAAGATGCATGATCATTTCTACTTAGATCGTCGACCACCTTGTTTGCCTTTTCGAGATGGTAGTGGATTGTGCATTCATAATCCTTGATGAACTCTATCCATATTCACTGGAGCATATTAATCTCTTTTTTTATGAATATATATTTGAGACTCTTGTGTTCAGTATATATCTCACACTTCTCCCCATAGAGATAATGTCGCCATATTTTCAATGGAAAGATCATAGTTTCCAACCCAAGATCATGCGTAGGATAGTTTTTCTTGTGTATTTTCAGATACCTTGAGTAATAGGCTATCACTTTGTCATTTTCCATCATCACATATCTTAATACCTTCTTAGAAGCATCACTATACACCACAAATAGTTCTCCACTTGTAGGGAGTGTGAGTACTGGCGTAGTGATAAGCCTCTTTTTTAACTCCTTGAAATAGTCTTCACATTCCTGTGTCCAAACAAACATTAATTCCTTCCATGTCATCATGGTCATTGGGTTTGAAAATCATGAAAAGTTATTCAAAAATCATTGATAATACCCAGCTATACCCAAAAAGTTGTGGATCTCCATTACAGAAGTTGGCATGGGCCAGTCTTCAATTACCTTCGTTTTAGAAGGGTCTACAGATATCCCTTTGCTGGTGATAACATGCCCCAAGAATGATACTTCGTCCATCCAGAACCCACATTTACTATACTTTTCATACAATGTCTCCCATCACAAAGTCTTTAAAATAGTATTCAAATGCTTCTCATGTTTCTCCTTGCTCTAGGAGTATATCAGAATATCATCAATAAAGACTACCACAAATTTGTCTAGGTAATCTCTAAAAACTCTATTGATTAAATCCATAAAAATTTCTAGAGCATTAGTGATTCCAAAGGAAATCACTATGAACTCATAGTTTCCATACCTTGTTCGAAAGTCAGTCTTGGGAATATCTTCCTTCCTCACCTTTAATTGGTGATATCTCGACCGAAGGTCCAACTTAGAGAAATAACTAGCCCCACAAAGTTGATCGAACAATTAATCTATCTATGTTATGGGTTACTTGTTCTTTATCATGATTTTATTGATCTCACGATAATCAATGAAGAGGCACATTGATCCATCCTTCTTCTTGATGAAGAGGACTAGTGCACCCCATGGTAAAGCACTCAGGAGTATAAAACCCTTCTCCATATTATCCTGTAACTGCTTCTTCAGCTCTTCCAGCTCTACGATGGTCATTCTATAAGGTGTCTTTGAGATAGGCAGAGATTCAAGGATAAGTTCAATTGAGAACTCAACCTCTCGATTATGAGGAATACCAAGAAACTCTTTAGGGAATACATCAGTGTAATCCCTCACGATGGGAATGTCTTCAATCATGATTCTCTTCTTTGTCTCAATAATTTGAGCTATATATTCCTGGTCACAAGGAAACAATATCCAAACTTGAGATGGTGATTCTAAAGAAGATTCATCTTCCTCATTACACTTGTAAATAATCAGATGATGCTTTAGGATGTAAAAATTGATCTCCCTTTCCTGATAGTTGATGTTGGATTTTTTATAAAGATAGCCAATCTATGCCCAAGATAGCGTTGAACTCTATTAAAGGAAGTATGATGAGATTTTTTGGGAGGTTCAGTCCACAAACATTAACTAGGGAGGAGTTATAAACCATGGATGCAATAATTTCCCCATTTTTTGTTCTCACATATAACTTTTCCTCTAAATTTGGAGGTGTTGTTTGAATAGTTCTACTTAATTTAAAAGATATTAAAGAATGCGTAGAACCATAATCAAATAGTATATTCTCTATTATTGAATGAATAACTAGTTTACCTGTCACCACATCGTTTTCAGGCTCCACCTCAACAGTATTGATAGCATAATCCCTTCCTTATTGCCTTGGGGGTTGTTGATGATTGACTCTGACAGCCCTTAGCTTAGGAAAATTTCTTGCATAATTCCCATTCTGCTTGCAGTTGTAACACTACACTGCAGGCTAAGTGTTGCTCTAAACCTTCCTTTTTTCTTCAACATTAGTGGTATTTTTCATATCCCTTCGGCAGTTCTTGGCTAGATGACCAAACTTTCCTCATTTGAAGCAATTCTTGGTTCCCTTAAGATAGTTACTAGGATGCTTCTTCCCATAACTTTTACAAGGGGTAAAGTCAAGAATCTTTCTATCATGGGATTTTTTTGATGAACCACCCATGTTGTTCTCCATTTTTTTGATTCTTGTCACTGGTCCCAAAAGACCACTAAGAGTCTCTAATATTTATTTCAACCTTGAGGTCACAATAGATAATATCCTCATAACTATCAAAGTCTTGAATTTCCAACACTTTTCATAGACTCAGATTTAATCTGCAAAAGAAGAAATCCACCATGCTTTCGGTGTTCATGACAAAGCTAGAGGCGTACCTTTCAAGACTTGTAATTTTTTCTTTATATGCCCCGATGGACTCATCTTCCTTCTTCTTGAGTCTGAGTAACTCTCTTTCCATCTTGAGATGTAAGGTTCGAGGAAAATATTTGTTGAAAAAAATCCTCTTGAATTCACCTCAATCCATGGAATCAATTTCCTCTTTAGACTTTTTATTCTTCATTAGTGTCCACCACTGATTAGCTTCCCAATCAAAACAATAGACTGGTAGTACAACCTTCTCTTCTTCTGAGTACTGGTGGTTGGAGAATATCTTTTAGATGGAGTTAATCCATTGTTTTTGAGGAGGGGATCAGAAGATCCGATAAACATGGGAGGCCTTTTCCATATGAAGGATTCTATTGCAACTTGCTCTTTCCTTGGAGGAGGAGGGTGTTTCGCATGATTCAAGTTATTATTCATAACTAGAGCCAACAGATCAAGTACTTCCATGAAGTTTTGAGCACCAGCTCCCATCATATCAGGCATATCATTAGGGAAATCTTCACATTGCCTATCACATTGGTTGTTGGAATGTGTTATTTAATTTCCCTCCATTAACTAAGAAAAATAACATATAATTATAGGTCATGAATACTTAGCTATTAAGCATAAAAAGGAAACATTTAACATAAAAATATAAACTTATAAAGAAAAAGTATATCCTAACTTGTGATTACTTAGGTTTATATCTAGGTTATGCTCGATCTATTTCTTAACTTATATTCTTATGGTCTTTTTTACCTTAATAATGGTTTGTGCTAAGCTCGTGAATCTACCAAAGCATATCCCAAGGGATTGTCGCAACCAAGAGTACAGCAAGGCCCGTTTTCATGTACCAAGATACCCCAGGTCAAGCCCAAAACTCCTTGTTAGAGTTTTCACTCCTAGGTACATCTGTTCTAGATCCACCTCTTCCTACTCATATCCAAACAAGGATTTATTTTTTTGATAAACCACTTACTCAATACTCACCAAAATTTAGGACTATTTTCTTATACTTAGTCTCATCCTTAAGGTTCTCACTAAGGGGATCTATTCCTAATATCCAAAAATAACTAGACTATTATATGATACCAACTATAGATACCCAAGAATTTTATATATAACATTACATGATTTTAAGAATAATTATACATTAGAGTGCAAGCCAAGGATGGTTAATTCTAGTGTCTTGGAAGACTAGGTATATAAAACATAAAACATGGGGATAAAAAAAATTCTTTATTTAATCTCCATAAAGAGCTTATAACTTCTTTTGAGCCCTTATATCTGCATAGGCTACCCTAGAGAACACATGAACAAAGGGATGATCTAAAAATCCTAGTAAGGGAATGAACATAAGGATACATCTTAAGCACATGAGTTAGGAGTCATGACATAATGATATCCAAAGCATGGAACATATGAAATCATATCATATAAGCATGGGATCATATAAACATGGAATCATATAAATGTGTTAGGATCATAAAACATTTCCTTAGTATGGGTAAAGGATAACCTCCAATCCCGTATCCCATTTTAGTATGGGTCAAGCTAACTACCAATCATGTTTCCCATTTTAGTATGGGTCAATGCTAACCTCCAATCTCATTTCCCATCGAAATATCATGAGACTTAACTTTACCCAATGCATTGGAGTGATATATGGGCACACCCATCTCAAAATTTTCATTAATATTCTTTCCACATAAATAATCATACATAATCAACCATACATAAACATAAGGGTACCCATGGAAAGAATTGGGTACCACAATCATGACATAAAGCATAACCAATGAGCGTATCATGAAAGTGTCCATGAAAGAAAAGGATTAAAACATACATGTGAATTCATAAGGTAAAATAGGCATCTAACATGGTAATTGGGGTCAAATATAAGTGACTACATATAAGAAATGTATTTAAGAAACATTATCATTTAAATATTTTTTTGTGCGGTTTTAAGGAAAATACTAGAGAGCTTTTAAAATAGAAAAAATAAAAATATTTTATATAAAACCAGAATTAAACCAAAAATGTTTTCATAATAAAAAGAATAATTTTATAAAGACAATGGTGGCTTAAAACATAGGATAGAGTGTACTTGAAATTGGGTAAATTTTTTGGAAGTTTCCTTAAAACAGGTTTGCTTATCGGAAAGTTCTAAGGAGGGAATCTTTTAAAAACATGTATATCTTTAAAAAAAGAGTGATGAAAGGTTATTCATAAATGAATTATTTAAAACTAAACAGAATTTATAATATGTACATAAACAGATAAGATAACACCATTTTGATACAAAGATAGATAAGGCCACTCGAAAGAACAAAGAAGATTCCGGTAGATTTCGTTACGGTTTATCGGCATGGTGTTGGGTGTACCTAAGAGGGATTTATAAGAGATAAAAGGGGTTTACCATCACTTATAAATCATGATGTAAGTATTTGTGAGGTGTGTAATCATACTCCATCATTAGGTATTACACATAAAAAATAATATCATAGAAGACAATCTTGATTAAGAGAGAAATGGAGTAGATCCCTTACCATAAATTCGTTGGTGTTCTCCACTTGTTATTAAAGACCTAAATAAACAAATTAGATTTATTAATTAATAATTAAATAACCCCTTATATATTTAATTTTTTTATTATAATCATTTAAAGTTCATTTATAACCGTTTTGATTGGTTATGAGGTTAAATTTCATTTTTCGGGCTCGTTTGTTTACTTGGTTTTAATGATTGGTTCACTTATATTTATGTTTGGATAAACATGTAAGATGAAATTGGTTGTCCAGAATTGAAGTGATATGCTATTATTTAACATACAGAATATTACATGCTTTCAAATTTAATTTGGTTACTCATATTGAAGTCGAATTTTTATTTAAAACCATATTGACTACCGTTTTTGTTAATTGGGGGTTTGATTACAAAGAACATGTTTTTCTTAATAACTTAATACCATTTGTAAAAAAGGATTACAGAACAAAAAATTGGATATATTACATATATAATAATCTGTTTCAACTATAACATGTATGGTTTTATGACCATAATTAAATGTGATAATAGAAATTGATAAATCGTTGTCCTTGAATGTGCTAAATTAGCGTATCTCAAATGGTACTTTCATTTATTTCAAATAAAAGGTGGGGAAAGGAGTGAATATAATGAAATATACCAGTAGAATAAAATCATTTCAGAACATGTATGTTACAGGATTTATCATACTATTTGGGTGAAAGGAGGTGAGGAAAGAAACAAAAAGAAAAGAAATTAAAAGAAATGAAGGAATTGGAAAGAGGAATTTACCTCTTGAGACTTCCTCCTTTGAGAACCTCTTAATGGGAGAGGTTTTGGTATTCTGAAGAGGGTATGGGATTTTAGACATGGGGTAAGATCTTGGGGAGATATTTGGTCAAAATATTGGCAAGGAACAAGGCTTTAGAGTATTGAAAAGAAGAGGGAGTGAGGGGGGTTTATAGTGGAGGAGAGGAGGGTTTTCATAATATTATAATGATTAATTTATTATTATTTTTACAAAAGAAGGAATAGTAAGTATTCCATGACCAAGAATAGTAATAAATTCATGTGAATTTGAAATAATTGGGCTTACATCAGCATATCATCATCAATGACTCAATAAATACATTATTTAGCATTTATGGTAAATTATTGTATTTTACTATTCATCAAAAATTCATGTATTTCAGAAAAATATCAAAAAAACACCCTAACCTTTTTTCAATGTGTAGAATCCAAAGATGAAATCCATTTTTCAAAAATAATGTTCTAAATATGATTATTTTAATATTTAATTAAAATCATAATTTATTATCAAAAACCAGTTTTAAAACATTTATTTACGTATTCTAAAATATAGGTATATCGTACTTTCAACTTGAATATTATTTATATATTATCATAGGTAAGGTTACTATTCATAAGGTTATATCACTATTAATAAGGGTATGCTACTATTCATAAGGGTAGGTTACTATTCACCAAAAATTATGTTTTTCTTATCGAACTCCAAATAACTTACTGATTATAACTGTGTATGTCATATTTTCAAAATTCCAAACACATAAGTGAAAAACTTGTGTTTAAATGTCACTTAGAACTTAGTAGTTCATTATGTTGTGTTTTCATGTGATTATATGACATATTTATAAGAAAGTAATTTCCATTGAAAAACATTGGGTCGTTACAAGTGGGGAAGTGGTAGCATACCATCCTTTATATTATTTATTATATTATATTATCTTGTATGAGATAATTGGTGAGAGTATCCATGGTGAGTTTGGGAACTTAGTATACCTATTTAGGAGATGAGTTAGTTTCACTTGTTGTTCGTTGTGCTTTATCATACTTTATTTACTTTTACACGAGTGGATCTAGGGAGGATCCTACTGAGTATACTGTTATACTCACCCTATGTTATATAAAATGTTTTCAGGTTAGTTGGAGTAGGTTAGAGATAATAATGGTTAAACTAGTTTAGTGTTTTGCTGGAGCCGTTTGGGCTTTGTGGTCGTTGTTGCCTTTACTTTATTTTGGTACTTGTAGTTTTCCCTTTTAGTTGTAGTAGTTCTTTCATGAAATTGAATTTGTGTACATGGGATTTCTTTTACATTGTATTCTGAGTAGGAGTTGGTTGGTGTCTGTCTTATCTCTCTTTTTAGCATGTGTTCTATTAGAAGGAAATTCCTCTCATCTATGCGTTTATTATACCCTCGATGCTAGTATCCAACCTCGGGCCTACTGGAGGTGGGAATTGAGTTTCACTATCTCTCTTCTCCTATTTCCATCCCATGAGGGGTACACATTGTGGGGAGGGGGTCGTGACACCTAATTTATTTATAAAAATAATCATTTAAAAATGAATTTCTTGAATATATAAATAAAGAAATCTTTCAAATTCTGACATTTAACAAAAGGATTCATTGATGCTAAATTTTTTCAATATTCTTTCCCAGGGTAAGCATTACATCCCAAATTTTAAAATGTGTTCAAAATTTTATTTTATGGTCTATAAATTTACCAAATTACCCTTTATAATGAAAAATATCAAAATAACCTCTATAATTTCATAAATCCTTAATATCAATGTCCCATGTATCTACACAAAATGGTAGACATGCTTTATGAATATATTGATTATTATATTGGTATTCATGATATTGAAATTTGAAAATCCTTTGGATCAGTGTAGGATCACTAAGAGTGGGAGGGGGTAATTAGTGTTCACTTTTCTTTTACAGGAAATTTTCTTAACTTCATAAGGAAAATTTTCCTAACATATGATAACTTGTTTGATTTAGGATACACTCAATTATAAATCTCAACCACACCATTCATACACATAAAATATAAATAGACATTAGAAAATGATATTTAAAATGTTTGGTACAAAGACCTACTCCTTTCCATGTTGGTTATTCCCCCAAACATGGATACTTTTACTAACAATATTCAAGATTACAAAGTCATAGGCATAAACCAGTTATACCGCCCAGTAGTCATTTCTTTATCTAACCATGGTTCAAACCCCAATAAACATCACTTCTTCCACATTTGGTTATAACACAATTTTCCTAACTATATCCTCTTTCTTTACAACTGGTTATACCCTCGGCTAAAAAACCTTTTCAGTAACTAGTTATACCCCAAAACACCACTTTGAATGCATGAAACAATTATCCTCTACAAAACACTACTTTTTTATAACTTAGTCAGTAAACATAATTCTTTCCACTTATTTGATTTAAAATTCTAAAAACTGACATACATAGTTTCATTCAGTAAGATATTTAGAGGCTGATAAGACAAACTTAATTTTTGCTGAATAGTAACATACGATAATTTACGATAAATACTAAATACATGATTTATTGGGTAATAGGTGATTTAAGGATGATTTAAGGCCACTTGGTTCTAAATAACATGAACATATTACTATTCTTTGTCACAATAATCAATACTATTGGTTGTATTTGGAAAAATTATAGAACAATGATTAATATATTCAAAAATTACTCCTTTACACTACAAAAATCCCCCATCACTACCTCTTCTCTTCACTCCTATAATACTTGAAGCTCCAAAAAGTTCTACCCAAATACCCCTACCTAGTCACTACCCACATCCAAGAGCTCTTGGTCTTTCCAAAATACCAAAACCCCTTCCCTTAATGTGATTCTCAAGGAGGTGGATTCAAGAGGTAAATTCCCATTTTATTTCTTTCATTTTCATTTCAAGTTCCTTTCTATTATTATCCTCTACTAACCTCCTTTCTAAAAATGACCATGATAACTATATTATCATATATATAATGGAATTATATCTTTTTAATAGAATAAACATCATCAATATTCTTTCTCTCTCTCTCTTATTTTATAAATGAAATCATCGTCCATGAGGTACCAATTTACAACCTACGTGGATGACAAAGTTTCATTCTCTAATTCCCTCTTATTTAATAGTCATGAAACCATTTTTATTGTTGAAAAATACTATAATATATTTATTATAACCTATTTAATATTCAGGAACCATTATATGCACATAATATTAAATCATATGACCAAACTAGTTCCTAATAATCAAAATACCGCTAAAATTATCTAAGTGATAGTCATTAATATCTCATCTAATGATTCATCCTCATGACATGTAATAAAATGATTTAAATGATAATTAACACCTATTTATGTTCATAAATAATATTTAAATTCAATTATAGAGATTTACATCCATTCAACATGAACTCCATTACATAAAAACAAGTGAACTGATTATGAAAATCAATAAAATGAACACTCTAGAATGACAGAATTAAATATTATAACTTATAAATAAGAACATAGATAAACTAAAAAAAGTATGATAAACTAAATAAATTTCTAATAGGTTCTTAATTAATTTATTAATGAGTCTAATTTTATATTCCAGGACGATAATGTCAAGAGCGGAACATTCGAACTTAAGGTAAGGGTTTCCTACCCGAACCTCCATTTCTATTCGGGTTTCTTTTATTATATACTTACCTCAATTAAATTATTATCCATTAATGTGTACTGCTCATAAATTATGTTTTAATGTTATATATATGTGTATCAACCATAATACTACCTTCATTTATGGGGGAGTTATATGTTTTAAAAGAAACTTTCAAAATTCTTTCTGAAATACAATCCCAATCCAAGGGAATTTCCCAAATTTTTACCAATTTTAAAGGGAACTATATAATATATTTTAAGAAAACATTATTTTCTAAAAATTATAATTTTATTATGAAAAAACTATATTATTTCACTTCTGGTTTTGGATAAATATTTTTCCAAAACAACTCTACTTTTCAAAGTAAAAGAGTATTTATCTAAAGAATTAATCGATGATTTTATAAGAGTATTTTCATTTATTTCAACACTCTTATTGATTCTTATGTATAAATGGGACTAATATTTTATGACATCATATACCATATTTTTATGAATTTTTTATGATTAGTTTGATTATGGATGTGTTTTCTTGAAACCATTCACCATATTACTTTGAATGGTTAGTTTTTATGTTTAATGATTGGGGAAAGTTTGTTACATTTAATATGTTAGTTTCAATATGAATGTATATGTTTTTTATGTTTATCCACACTCATATGAGTAGTGAATTAGACTTATTATGTGATGGGTGGCGCCCCCTATAGCCCCTCGATGCATCAGTATGTTTCATGAGACAAATATATATGGACTTAGTCGAGGCCTTGTCCATTTTGAGATATAGTTTTGGCCAAGGCCTTAATAATTTTTAGACGTCTTAGCTGAGGCCTTGATGGTATGTTTCAGAATGTCTGACATATACACTTACCTCATTATGAAGATATTAATTTAAAGTTTATGTGGTTATTTGACTAGTATAATACCCATGATTATTTTTTATTATGGCATTATATACTCAGCTCATATTCCTGCCATAATGTGTTCAAGTTTATTATTTGTAAAGGTGTGTGTTTTCAATTATTCACCGTGCCTAATTTTTATGTTTATGTTATCTTCCTATGTATTTCTTACTCTTACTTAGTGTTTGAGCTCACCCTATTCTTATGTTTTATCTTCTTAGGACATGAAGAAGTTTATTATGAATGACCTGTAGGGATAAACTTATAGTTGTGGAAGTCACCAATAAAACTTATCTGTTGTATTTCCATTTCAAGTTGTAAAGTTAAACTTATGTATGTATCTTGTTTTCAATTTTACTAAACTACTCGGTCCTTTGGGATGCATATTCCTTGTTTATATGTCAATGTAATAAAATAAGGCACCGGCTCTAAGAAACTGGGGTCGGGTCCTTAAAGTTGGTATCATAGGAAGTTTAATAGAAAACATGAAAACTAGATTTAGAAAACATTGATTAGGGAACAAATCCCTAAGATAGTCTTTGAGGATAAACATACAAGAACATCCTGGTATTTTGGTAAGGAATAGATTATGTGGATCTTTCTAGAAAATACATCTATATCTAGATACTACAAGTGGATGTGGTTCTGGCATGGATGTACCTAAAAGTGAAAAATCTGACAAGGAGTTTTAGAGTTGACCTCGGGTATCTTGGTACATGAAAAAGGGCCTTACTATGCACCTTGTTTTACACTCCCGGGGGATATGCTTAGAATAATTCACATTTTCCTTACAAGCCATTATGAAGGATTTAAATGTAAATTTTTCCTCAAATAAACTATGTTTGTGATTATGGGATTAGCCAAGTATGGGATTTCAATTTATGATAAGTATTTTTATAAGATATGATTAAAAATTGTGATTTATAACCTAATCTAGTGTATTTCATTATCTAGAAGTGGATCCTAGTGGAAGAAATGAAAACTACATGAACACGTGTCTCCCATGTAGGGATTTCCTTCTGATGCAAGATAATGATATTGGCTCTAGAGTTGAAACTGGTGTGCAGAAACTTATAACTATATTGGGACAACTTAATCAGGTTATGAACAATAACCTTACCTATATGGAGCATCCAGATCCACTATATAGATGAGATATGTTAGATCACTTTATGGAACAACAACCTTCATCATTCAATGGGAATACAAACCCATTTGTAGTTAAGCAGTGGATAAGTTCCCTAGAGAAGATATTTCTCACTTTGGGATGTAATGAAAGAGACAAGGTCATCATGGTAGTTTATCTTATATCAGGATATCTGGATCAATGGTTCCCGTTAATCCAAAACACAAAGGAGAAGGAAGAGATAGAATAGATGGAATGGAGGGACTGTAAGGAAATATTCCTAGAGAAATACTTTCCTCATGAACAATGAGAGTATATGGAAAGGCAGTTTCTGAATTTGAGGAAAAAGGAAGATGGGAATATTGAAAAGTATGAAGATAACTTCACAAGGTTATAAAGGCATGTTGTGGATAGCATAAGAAATTTGAAGTGCAATATTGATTGATTCTTTGATGGCCTAAAGCCATTCCTCTAACGGGCATTGGTCTCCCAAAGTTTCTCATCATATAAAGATATAGTTTCATATGATGTCAAGATAGAAAAAGGAATTATTTAAGTCTTATAACTTAAAAGGAAATCAAGAGAAGAAGAGAGTTTCTGAAAAAACCAAAAAAATGAAATAAGGAAGTGGGGAATAAGGGAAGAGTTGAGTTTCCTCCCTATGATAATTGGGGAAGGAAACACTCTGGTGCCTGCTTAAAAGGAAAAGGAGTTTGCTACAAATGTGGATAGAAAGGCCATCTTACTGGTGATTTCAAGGTTAAGAAAGAAGCTATAAATGTTCAATGCTATAATTTTAGGGATATAGTACACTGTACAAATTATTGTCCAAAGCATCACAGAAACATGCCACAAAAAGGCCAAGGGAGCAGGGACAAGCTTATGCGATCAGAACTGCTGATATTGAAGTTTTTAATGATGTGGTGGTAGGTAATTTAATCATTTCCTCAAAATTATCCAATTCTTTATTTGATTTTGGATCATCTCATCCTTTTATATATTCCTAGTTTTCCAAGAAAATTAGATATTTCTAATTTTATTTAATAAGGGAGTTGTCAGTCAAAACTCTTAAGGGAGGTATCATTGCAACAATGTTGTGTTAGGCAGTCCCCATTATAGAATATAAATATCTACTGATTTTATTTTCATTCCCATTATAGACTTTGATATAATCCTTGGTATGGATTGGATTTCAAACCATGATACAAGAATTTATTACAAGAGGAAGGACGTTACAATTTTTAAGGACAATGTGAAATCCATTATCTTAAGGGAAGAAATATCACCCTCTGATTCATATATAGATCCACCCATAGTAGCTCTATTGAATTAAATTATTGGGGAGGAAGGGAATTCAATAACTATGGGTGAGTAAAAGAATGTTCAAATATAGGGTGTACCTATTGTTCAATAATATGTTGGTGTCTTTCTAGAGGATTTACTAGGACATCCTCTAGAGCGGGAAATTGAGTTTTCCATTGACTTAATTCCTGATTCAAGGCCCATATCAAAGACCCCTCATAGAATTCACACTGTAGAATTAGTGGAACTAAAGAAAAAACTATATGAATTTAGTGATAAAGTATTTATTCACATAGTGTTTCTCCATGGGGATCCCCTATTCTTTTCATCAAGAAGAAAGATGGATCTATGAGGTTGTGCATTGACTATAGGGAGATCAATGCTATAAAAATAAATAACAAGTATCCCCTTCCACAAATTAATGATTTATTTGATCAAATTCATAAATCTCGATATTTTTCAAAGATTGACCTTCGATCTGGATATCATCGGTTTCTTATGAGTAAGGAAGACATTCCAAAAATAGCATTTCAAACTAGGTATGGGTAATATGAGTTTACAATAATGCCTTTTTAACTGACTAATGTACCCTCTATTTTCATGGATCTAATGAATAGATTCTTCAAGGAATATCTTGATGAATTTTTGGTGGTATTTATTGATGATATATTAGTATACTCCAAAAGCTATGAAGATCATAAAAATCACTTGGGCACTATTCTGAAGACTCTTAGAAGAAATTAATTATATGGAAAGTTTAGAAAATGTGAATCTTGGCTTCAATAAGTTTCCTTTGTTGGCCACATTGTCTATAAGTATAGAATATATGTTTATATTTAAAAGACAAAGGTTGTTCAAGAATGCCCTACTCCAATGAACATAACTAAGGTATGTAGTTTTATTGGTTTAGCAGGTTATTATCAGCGTTTCATTCAGAACTTTTCCCGTATAGCCAGCCCAATGACCAAGCTTACACATAAAGGTGTTAAATTCATATGGGAAAAAAATGTGAGGAATGTTTTGAATAATTTAATAGGAGATTAGTGAATGCTCAGATCCTGACCCTACTATCGGGGAATGATGGGTTTGTGATCTATAGCGAGGCATCAAAGAAAGGACTTGGTTGTGTACTTATACAGAATGATAGAGTAATTGCCTATGCATTAAGGCAGTTAAAAATTCATGAATAGAACTATCCTACTCATTATCTTGAGTTATCTATTGTGATATTTGCTCTAAAAATATGGAGACTCTATCTTTATGGTGAAAGATGTGAGATATATACCGATCCCAAGAGTCTAAAATATATATTCTCACAAAAAGAACTCAACATGAGGAAAAGAAGATGGCTCGAAATACTCAATGATTATGATTTTACCATACACTACCACCTAGGAAAGGAAAATATGGTAGTTGATGCTTTGAGCATGAAGGATCATGGAGTTCTCAACAAAATGTGGATTAACAAGGATCCTTGGGACATGGATCTAGTGAGGATGGATATGGGAATTATCAAAGAAGGATAAAAATCACTAATTTTTTATTTGGTTGCCCAAATATCTTTATTATAAAGGATTAAAATCTCTCATCCTAATAATGAGAACCTGAAAAAGAAAATTAATGTTGTGAAAGAGGGGAAGTTGGTTGAATTCTTACATGAATATGGAATTCTGAAATTTGGGAAGGGGCTTTGTGTCCCAGCTATACTCAAGCTAAAGATGGAGTTATTTTATTATTACCATAGTTCAAATTTCTCAATATATCCTGGTATCACTAAGATTTATAGATATTTGAAGGATCATTTCTGGTGGGACAACATCAAGCAGGAAATTGCTGATTATGTATCAAGATGTCTAGTATGTCAACAAGTAAAGGCTGGACGACAACATCCTAGAGGATTCGTTCAACCTCTACCTATTCCTACATGGAAATGGGATGACATCACCATGTATTTTGTCATTGGATTACTCAAAAATCCAAGGAAGAATGATGTGATATGGGTAATTGTGGATCAAATTACAAAATATGCACATTTCTTCACTATTAGGGAGGATTTGACATTGAAGTGCCTAGCAATAATCTATATCAATGAAGTTGTGAGACTTAATGGAGAACCTCTCTCAATTTTTTCTGATTTTTATCCACAATTTACATTGAAATTCTAGAAATGTCTTCAGGAATCCTTGGATATTGAGCTTTGTTTAAGTACTGCTTATCACCCTCAAACTGATGGGAAATCAGAGAGGATAATTCAAATCTTAGAGGACATGTAGAGATCATGTTCACTTGACTTTCAAGTTATGGGGGATCAATATTTACCTTTATTGGAGTTTTACTAAAATAATAGTTTCCATTCAAGTATTCAAATTGCACCATATGAAGTGTTGTATGGAAAGAGATTTCATACACCAACTTGTTGGGATGAAGTTGTAGAAAGAAAGCTTATGGATCTAGAGATTGTGGAGGAAACAACAGTGAAGGTAGAGACTATTCAAGGCCATATCAAAGCATCCCAAAGAAGACAAAAGATCAATTCTGATAATTGAAGGAAGGATTTGGTGTTTCAAGTGGGAGATCATGTTTTCTTAAAAGTATCTCCATGGAAGGGAGTTATAAGATTTGGGAAGAAAGGGAAACTAAGCCCTAGGTACATAGGCCCTTTTGAAATTCTGGAGAGAATTGGAGCTGTTTCATATCATTTGGCTATGCCACCGATCTTGTCTAAAGTACACAATGTGTTCCATGCATGTCTCGCTATTGAGAAAGTACATGCCAGACCCAACACATGTCCTCACTTCTGAAGGTATAGAATTGGAACCTGACTTATCATACTATGAAGAGACTATCCAAATTCCAGAAACAAAAGAATAGGTGGTGAGGAATTGGATGAATCTATTGGTAAAGATACTTTGGAGAAATCATAAAATCAAAGAGCCAACATGGGATCCTAAGGATCTTATGATGATGAGCTACCCAAATCTTTTTGTGAGGTAACATTCTGTGAATTTCGAGGATGAAATTTTTGTGAGGGGAGAATGTAATACCCCAAGTTTTTGAAAATAAATATTGAATGCATGAAACAATGAGTCAACAAAACACCACTTTATTATAACCTAGCTAGTAAATATAATTCCTTCCACATCTATGATTTGAAAATTGAAAAACTGACATACATAGTTGCATTTAGTAAGATATTTAGAGTCTGATAAGACAAACTCAATTTTTGCCGAATAGTAACATACCCTTATGAATAGTAATATGACCCTTATGAATACTAAATATTATTATTATTTTATTTTCTTAATATAATAAGATAATGAGATCTTGATTGATTTTTCAATGTAATTAAAATGATTTATAGTTTTAAATTTGTTATTTTTCAAATAAACTATGATTTTTTTAAAAAAGTTAATTAATAATATTTAGAAAATTATTTTCCAAAAATAAAGTTCATTTTTGAATTCTACATGTCAAAAAATGGTTAGGGTGAATTTTTGGTATTATTCTGAAATACTTGAATTTTTTATGAATAGTAAAATATGATAATTTATGATAAATAATAAATACGTGATTTATTGATTCATGGGTGATTTAAGGATGATTTAAGGTCACTTGGTTCGAAATCACATGCACATATTACTATTCTTGGTCACAATAATCAATACTACTCGTTGTCTTTGGAAAAATAATAAAATAATGATTAAGGTATTCAAAAACTACTCCTCTCCTCCACTATAAAAACCACCCATCACTCACTCCTCTCTTCACTCCTATAATCCTTGAAGATCCTCAAATTTCTGAAAAAATACCCTTTCCTAGTCACTCCCCACATCCAATAGATCTTGGTATTTCCAAAAGACCGAAACCCCTTCCCTTACAGAGATTATCAAGGAGGTGGATTCAAGAGGTAAATACACATTTTATTTCTTTCATTTTCATTTCAAGTTCCTTTCTATTATTATCCTCTCCTCACCTACTCTGTCAAAATGACCATGATAACTATAGTATCATATATATACTAGAATTATATCATGTTAATGGAATAACCATCATCAATATCCTTACTCTCTCTCTCTCTGTCTCTCCCTTATTTTATAAATGAAATCATCGTCCATGAGGTGCCAATTTACAACCTGCGTGGACGACAAAGTTTTGTAATTAAATTTATCCTTATTTACTGGTCATGAAAATATTTTTATAGTTGAACCAGACTATAATATATTTATTATAACCTATTTAATATTCATGAACTAGTATATGCACATAATATTAAATCATATGACCAAACTAGTTCCTAATAATCAAAATACCGCTAAAATAATCTAAGTGATTGTAATTATTATTTCATCTAATTATTCATCCTCATTCCATGTAAATGAATGATTTAAATGAACATTAACACCTATTTATTTTCTTAAATAATATTTAAATTCAATTTTGGAGATTTACAGCCATTCCACATGAACTCCATTACATAAAAACAAGTGAACTGATTATGAAAATCAAGAAAACGAACATTCTGGAACGGCATAATTCAATACAATAACTTATCAATAAGGATATAAATGAACTAAAAAATTTATTAAAAACTAAATAAATGTATAATAGGTTCTGAATTAATTTATTAATGAGTCTAATTTCATATTCCAGGACCATAAGGTCAAGAGAGGAACATTCAGACTTAAGGTAAGGGTTTCCTACCCGAACATCCATTTTCATTTGGGTTACATTTATTATATACTTAACTAAATTAAATTCTTATCCATTCAAGAGAAATCCTCATAAATTATGTTTTAATGTTCTATATTTGTGCACCAACCAGAATTCAACCTTTATTTATGGGGGAGTTATATGTTTTAAAAAAAACATTCAAAATTCTTTCCGAAATACAAGACCAATCCAAGGAAATTTCCCAATTTTTTACAAAATTTAAAGTGCACTCTATAATATATTTTAAGAAACAATTATTTTCTAAAAACACTCATTTTATTATGAAAAAACTATATTATTTCACTTCTATTTTTAGAAAAATATTTTTCCAAAATAACTCTTCTTTTCAAAGTAAAAGAATATTTATCTCAAGAATTACTCAATGATTTTATAAGTGCATTTTCATATTTTTCAACACTCTTATTGATTATTATGTATAAATTTGACTAATATTTTATGATATAATCTACCATATTTTTTTGAATGGTTTATTATTATTTTGATTATGGATGTGTTGTCTTGAAACCATTCACCACATTACTCCGAATGGCTAGTGTTTATGTTTAATGATTGGGGAAAGTTAGTTACATTTCATATGTTTGTTTCAATATGAATGTATATGTTGTTTATGTTTATCCCCACTTATATTATGAATTCATTGCACTTATTATGTGATCGGTGGGGCCCGCTATAGCCCCTCAGTGCATCGGTAGGTCTCATGAGACAAATAGATATAGAATTGGCTGAGGTCTTGCCCATTTTGAGATATGGTTTTGGACATGGCCTTAATTATTTTTAGACATCTTGGATGAGGCCTTGATGGTATGTTTTATAATTTTCAGTATATGCACTTCCCTCATTATCAATATGGTAATTGAAATTTTATGGGGTTATTCGACTATTAGAATACCCAAAATTATGTTTTATATTGGAATTATTTACTCAACTCATATTCTAATAATAATGTGTTCAAGTTTATTATTTTTAAAGGAATGTGTTTTCAATTATTCACCATGCCTAATGTTTATGTTTGTGTTATATTCTGCTATATTTCTTACTCTTACTAAGCATTTGAGCTCACCCATTTCTTATGTTTTATCTTATCGGGACATGATGATGATTATTATGAATGACCTACAGGGATAAACTTATAGTTGTGGATGTCTCTAATAAAACTTATTTGTTGTATTTATTTTTCAAGTTGTAAGTTTAACTTATGTATGTATCTTATTTAAAATTATACTAAAATAATTAGTCCTTTGGGATTCATATTCCTTTTTTATATTCCAATGTCTTAAAATAAGGCACTGACTTTGAGAAACTGGGGTTGGGTCCTTACATATCTTATTTTCCTACACAATAATGTTAGATCACCTTTGCATGTGTAAAAACTTTAAGATATTTAAAAACTCTCTTAAGAGTCTATTATCCTTGAAACTTCTTCATGATCTTTGGAAGAACTGGATAATCTCATTCAAAAAAATTCCATAACTTTTTCAATAAAACATACTTAGAAAATTTTCATGTAGTTGAATTCATCTTGGATGTCATCTATTTTAGGAATCTATCTAGTTTATCTCCAAATTATACTTATCATCACAGTATGATTCAGTTTGGAAAACTATGTTCAGAAGCTTCATCTAATGATTCCATCATATTCTTCTATGTTTGATGAAGCAATTCCAGTTTGGTGAGCCTCCCACTTCAACCAATGCGTCATCTATTGGATCTCTATCTGAAGCTCCTTTATCTAATGCACCCTTCTTCAACTGAGTAGGAACTCATTCCAATGGTACTTTTTTCAATCAATTATAAACTTGATTAGAAAATAATGGCACTAAATCTTTGGAAATACTTCTTCTCTACATGTGAACAATATTTTACTCTCCATGATTTTTTATCCTTTATGTAAGTGTACTGACAGTGATTTGGGTGGGAATTAAAATTAATTTTCATGCTTATTGAAACTTTTTATCTTGAATATTCCACTCAATAGAATTTATTGGGATGATTCTCAACTCATTTATAATCTTATTGAATTATCTTGAAGTTTCATGAAATCTTCCCCTTTTTTGAACTTCTTTAAAATCACTGTTAATGAACTTCTAAACACTTCCTTAACTTTGGAAATATAACAACTTTTGATCGATTAGCTTAGTATCACCATCTTAAGGACTTTACATAGTTTATGTAAATCTTTTTAGATCTCTTATATCTAGTGTGTCTCTGACTATTTCCTTCATTGGGTCTTCTCTTTATGATGGTATACCCTTAGTAATCTTTGTCTGATGGACTCAAAAACATTTATAATCCAATTCAACTTTGTTTCATTTCCCTTTATTTGTAAACCTCCATCTTATGTACTTAGCATATGTTTGTATTATGACATAGTATATCTCCATCTGGTAGATCTTCATACTACTCCCTGGTCAGTTCTCTTCGTATATAACCATTTTCCAGTGATCGTTCATCTGATTACATCATGATTGTTTGTCTAATGTTCATCTATACAACGAGATTCATATTTTTTCATCTGATGATAATAGAAAATCTATGTCTATTGTATATTTTTAGTTTTAATCTAATAGAACTTTGGTCATTGCAACTTCATAGACATCTCCATTTTATTTTTTTCTCATATTTCCTATGTATGATAGCTTTACTTTATCTGATATCTTTGATAATTTCTCCTCAATACCATTAAACAGTTCATGTAAATTATATTTGACCTTTACATAGTGCATTTGATACCTTTATATAGGTTACTTAAACCCTTTCAACTTCTCCTAATCTTTTTCTTATGTAGCCTCATAACATTCCTTTAACCAATCAAAACTTCTATGATTTATCTATCATATCATTCTTCATTAGAACTTCATAACACAATATCCATAAGGATTCAAAGTCATAGATCAATTTTATATATTGTATTCTTTGAAAAATATAACTCTGGACCTCCATCCAATGAGAACTTCTCCATCAAGTTTTTCAATTAATATTATTTTGTTTGTTCAGTAACATTATGCAACTTCATATAAATAGTCTATCTGGTAACTCTATGTTAAACTTTGTAATATCACTTGATATTGGACTTTTATAACTTTATAAATCTCGTTCTTTTTACTTTTATCATATTGTATAAAGACATACAAACTTTTATTGGATCATGATAAACTTTATGATATTAGGAACTTGAAGAACCTCATAGCACTGTCTGACTTTCTAAGGAAGGTTTCCTAACATTTCTAAGTAAACTTTCTTACACTACATTAGGATAGTTCCTTAATAGTATTCTCAAAAACATCTCCATATTTCTTAATTTAATTTTACTATAATCAAATATTTATATATTTACAAAAAATGTAACCAAACACACTTTGGAACAATTATTTATCCCATATTTTTTTGTTATAAATATCCATATTAAAACATTAATCATCTTCAAAGTCAATATGTGTGCTCAATAATTTCTCCCCATATGATGTTTTCATTTTTTTTACCCCTAAATTACTTCCCCTCCTTATTGAAAATAAAATTCAAAGGGGTAGGATCAAAATATCTTTCTTCATCTCATAATTTAGAAAAAATCTCAAGAGAAAAATAGCATCACATGAGTTTCTTAATAAAGATACTTTAACAAAACAACACTGAATCAATATGGGTAATCCCAGTATAGAAAACAATAGTGCAAAATCAAGGTGATCGATGTTGTCTATAACACTTCATTCTTGCACTATTTTCCTCAAGATCATTATAATATATTTATAGGTGGGGAAATCTGAGTAAGTTTATTAACATAAATATCATGCACCCATCTCAATAAACATATCAAAATAGTTGAAGTGTATAAAAACAACTTCCCTAACATTTCATCTTTCTTATCATCCCTGCTCACTTTTTAATGAATGTGTGATACTCATACCTCAAATTAATACTTTATCCCACTCAAGGGTATCCCACATTTATTCATCATATAGGTAATAATGTTCCATTATGGATTTTTCAAACTTTCTATAAAACTTCTACATAACTTATCCATATTCTTTACTTCTTATCCTTCAATTCCCTATAAGTTAGTATAAATAAATAAGTATTTTGGTAATAGTGAGGAACATTAGTGTTCCATAAAAGTGAAATTAAGACTAATAATCTTATCCTAATCTCAACTTCTTAATCTTCTTCTTATATTTTTCATTAGATGTGTTTTATTTCTTATAATCAGCCTCTACATATTTTGTAATTTATTTCTTCTCATCTGTAGAATATTCAGATAAAGTTTTCATCTTCTCTTCAACTTTTGTAAAATATTTGTTACATTGAGTTAGCAACATTTTATTCATTATTTCTTCTTGGGCTGGTAATATTTTCATAAAATCTTTAGTAACATTCCCATATTTCTCATATATTTTACACTTTTTCTAAATTTTCAAACCATAATCTATTGGAAATTCATTTTCAACTTTTTTTCATTTTATAATAAATTTTTATTTCCTTTTTCTTTAGTAGACTATTTCTGTTTGTTCTATCCAAATAACTAATAATACTTTATTTCCCTGCTCAACATTATTGAGATCCTTTCTTTCTCAATTTTCTCACCCTTCTAAACTTTCATAAACTTTTCACATGTTTTTATCTAGGAACTAACATTCTTTACCTCCTAAACTTTCTTTTCTGGATCAACAAAAAATTTAAAAAAAAATCTTATCTACTCATCATAAATCCCCCTTGATTCATAATTTTTTCTTGATAATGAAATATTTTACCAACATGAGTGTGCTCTATGCCTGAAAACTCCATAGTACCAGCAGTGACACTAGAATCTAGATCTTTCATACTGATTATAGAATTTCTTTAAAGTTTGTTGTTGTTGTATTTTTACACACTATTGGTGACTTTGTTTGGGGAGATACTTTCTTGATGAATTACACTCTTTATTAGTAGAATATTATTTCTCACAAATATTAACTTTTAAACCAATATTATTTTTAAAAATAGATATATATTGATTTTTTGGGTAAAGAGACCACCTTCTTTTATGGACCTTTCAGTTCACCAACTTGGGAAGATTCACCTTTAACCTCAACTCCTTTGGTGAAGACTTATATCATATTTCTTAATTCACATTGTGTTATAATAAAAAAAATATTGTGTTATTTTAAAATATTCTTCTTTCATATCCAAACATTATTTTATAACATTTACCATCTTCTTGAATTTAGCCAACTTTAACCTGTTTTTCTTACATTCCTCAATATGTATTATTTATACCTTATTAAGATTATCCTTGCCAACTGATGTTTCTTCCTAGATTTTTTTCACCCAATCTCACCAATTTTTATTTTCTAAACTCTAATAACATTAAGGATTATCTCCTCCTTTTTTATTCACTTTCTATTCTCAAAATTTATCTCATTAACTTATTTCTTTAACTTCTTCATTTTCTTTTTGAGCTTTGTATTTTTCTTAACTCCTTCTCCTAAATTTTATTTTATAATCCACTAAAATTTTGATATATCTTCACTATCATTATCACCGTATGATGAATCACTTCCTTTTATTATATGATCTAGTAAGTTAATGTAAAAATAATATTCATTAATTTTCTTATTTTTTATAAGGAAATATTTTATTGTGTTTCTTTCATTTTTATTTATAAGACTTCTTATGTTCTTATTCTAATTCATATTATTAATACTTATTCTTATGATAATATCCTAAAATTTTAATTTTTCATTAAAAATGAAATATAGAAGAGAAATTTTACCTTTCCATTTCCCCTTATTATATCTCTTAGAAATAAGAGTGATGATTTTGTTGAAGTCCTATTCATTTTCCTATACCTTTGAATCATTTAATTATTCTACATATTATTTATCTATGAGCTTCTATTTTAACAAGGCTTCAAAATATATTTATTACTTACCCTTATTCTTAAAGACTATATATTTTCCCATTTAATATGCCATGATAATATTCTTAAGTTCATTTAGATTTAAATCTTCTCTACATTCTAATGCTGGAATTTTAGCATCAAATCTCTCTTGAAAGTTTCTCATTAGTTTTTTAATGATAGTACAATCTTATCGATTCTCAGCAAAACCTTTGATATTCATGATAATTTCATTGAATCTTGTAAAGTATTCATAAATACATTCTTCATCACCCATCTTAGTATCTTTAAACCTTCTCCTCCATATTTTTAGCTTAAATTCTTTAATATTATCATTCTCTTTAAAACTACTTTTCAAATTATCTCACATTTTTTAATCATTGGAAACCCTATAATATTTGTATAAACATTTTATTTAAGATTAATCAATATTGAATTATAATATTTTCCATAAACATCCAAATTTATCTTATCAACAAGTTTCATAGAAACCATGTTGATGGGAGGAAATCCCACAGTTACAGTATCTCTAACTTCAAGTATAAGAGATAGAAGATAGGGAAACATTATATTCTTCCAACTATGATAGTTTCATCTATGAGAAATGGAATCACCCATGTTGTTAACTGAATTAAAATTATCTATCCTTAGTGGATGTTTGTATATTTTAGAGGGAACCTCCTATGATACCAATTAAAGATGCTTTGGATAAATTTGGGATCACTGAGATGGGGAGGGGGTGAAATAGTGATAAATTTTTATTTATAATAAATTTTCTTAACTTCATAAGGAAACTTTTTCTAACACATAATAACTTTTTAGCATTAAAATCCACTCAAATATAAATCTAAACATCACCTATTGTATGTAAAAAATATAAAGAGATATCAACACATTTTATTTATAAGGTTCGGTACAAAGTCCTACTCATTGTTATATTGGTTATTTACCCCATCATGGATTCATTTACTAATATCTTTCAGGATTAAAACGCATAGACAACAAATGGTTATACCCCCTAGTAATTCTTCCTCTAGAAAACCCCAATTCTAACCCCATCAATCATCTTTTATGCCATAGTTAGTGATATCCCCTACTGTCCTAACTAAAACCTCTTTCTTCACAACTGGTTATACCCCCAGCTAACAAGCCTTTTAGTAGCTATTTATACTCCCATATACAATCTATTTCTTTTTTATTTTTTGATCCACTGTAGAAATATATTCTCTTCCACCACAAGAAAGTTGGATTACATTCACATGTATATAAAAATTGATATCTTAAATAACTTTCTTAAGTGTTTGTTATCCTTGAAACTTCCTCTAAATATTTGGGAGACCTGGATAATATCATTAATAACTTTTCCAAAACTTTTTTCTAAAAAATTCCTTATAAATTGTTCATATGATTCAATATATCCAATAATTCCTCTATTTGATGACTCTATATGGTTTTTCTTCATCTGAGCTTCTCAAAACATTTTTCTTCAGTCCTGAGAGAATTATTTAGTAGCTCTGTCTGATGACTCTGTCTGATGGTTCACTATATAGTGAAGAAAATTTGGTCTAGTGTTCCTAAAATATCTACTAGTACTTAATCAGTTAGATCTATTTCTAAATATCCTCTATCAGATGGACCATTTTTCAACTAAATAGAAAATCAATATTATGGTACTTTCTTCAATCAAGTAGCAACTTGATTAGAAACTTACATAACTAAATCTTCAAAAATTACACTTCTCCATATGTTAATAGTGTTGTACTCTCCATAATTTTATACCCCTTTATATAAGTGTACTTATAGAGGTTTCATTGGGAAATAAAATGCATTTTCCCAGTCACTAAAACTTTTTATCTCTAATATTACACTAAATTAAATTTCATGGGATGCTTCTCAACTCTTTTGAAATCTTCTTGAATACTATTTAAGTTTCTTAAAAGCTTCCCCTTTCATTGAACTTCCTTAAAATTGATGTTAAGGAACTTTTGTAAACTTCTTTAACTTCAATAAGATAATTTTTTTTGATCAATTAGCTTAGAAAAATCATGTTAAGGACTTTACATAGTCTATGTAAAGATCCTTAAATCTTCTCTGTGTGGTGTAAATATGTATTTTTCCTTCATTAGGACTTCTATATCCAATGTTAATCCCTCGAAAATATTTTTCCAATGAAATCACAAAAATTCATTATATGATGAACCATTATTTGGTTCCCTTTATTAGGAATCCTTTATCAGATGTGCTTAGCATATGTTTTCCTGATGAAATTTTATATCTTCATCCAGTAGATCTTCATACTACTCATTGATAGGAGTTCTTCATATGAAACCTATGTTCAATTATCACCCATATGATTACATCAGGATGGTTTGTCTAATGTTCATACTTCCAATGGCCTTTATATTTCTCCATCTGATGATAGTGTAAAATATCCATTTGTTGGATCTTTCGAGTGTTAGTCCAGTGGAACTTCAGTCATTGAAACTTCATAGAAATCTCCATTTAGTGCTTTTCTTAGATTTCCCATTTATTATAACTTTATTTTTGTCTAATTTATTTGATAGGATATCCTTATTACCCTTATATAGGTTGTGTAAAATATAGATAAACCTTACCTAGAACCTGTGATACCTTTATATAGGTTACTTCACCCCCTTTGTACTTATCCCATTATCCATATAATATAGATTCATAATATTCCTTCAACCGACCAAAACTTCTCTGATTTCTCCTTCTGATCATTCTTCATCAGAAAATTTTAACTCAATATTTTTCAAGGATTCAATGTCATAGATCAATATTTATATAGATGCTTCATTGAACTTCATAAATGAGGATCTCTATCTGAAGAGAACTTCTCCATGAAGTCTATCTATTATGATTTTTCTTTCTATCTGATCACATTATGCAACTTCATACAAACTGTAGTGACTTTAGTTTTCATAGTTTGATCCTTTGAATATTTATCACTGAATTTTTCCTTGGAGTTGGAATTGTGTTTTGGGTGTCGTAGAACCCAAAAATTAATATATTAAAAATATTAATATATATTAAAGAATACATGCACATATTTTAGGAATAAATGGTTTTCCCATTAATCGAGACCTTGTATGAGAAATCTAAGAGTTTGGTTTTTCCAAAACACAGGTTTTTCCCTAGGCGAGACATAAAGTCGGTCGGTGTCTGGTGTTCAGATAAAGGCAGTCATTAACGGGTGCATTAAGTGAATTAATTAGTTTTTTTCATTAATTTACTAAATATAATAAAACCTAATTTCTATCTATAAGTATTTTGTTATGGAAAATATCTAGGTTTATCTGCATAATGCTAGGATATTAGAGAGGGGAGAAAAATATCTTCATTAGCATTGAAAACTCAAAAATGTGGATCAAGGACAATGATCGAGGAGAATCATGGGATGTATGAAAAATGAAGTGAAATATTTTTCTCCTTCACTAGAATACTTTTTATTCATAAATAGTTGAACCTTTCTTGAGGTAGGAATCATTATTTTTGTGATTTCCACCCTTTTATTTAAATTTTCAACCATGGAATCCATATCAGCATACTTTTTGATGTTTTTTATTCTTCACATTATCATGATTTTTAATTAGTCTTCTTTAACCTAATTATTTAATTTTTTCCCTTTTATTTCACCCTTATTTCAACATTATATAATCACTGGATAGGATCACACTGGAAAATTACAGTTTATCACTTGGTTCCTATGCTTTTCCCACCACCGTTCTTTACTTTCTTTGTCATTGGCCCATGGGTTCTCAATTCGACATTATCGGTTTTGATGAGAGCATGATCAAACCCCTGAATTCATGGAAGATTCATGATAGAGCTATATATTGGTGTTTTGTGAATTTATCAAGGTATATTACAATTTTTGAGTGAAGGATTCATTGATTGGGACCCCATGTGATAATGGGAGGTGTAGTGGGAACCCCATAAAATATTGGATTTTATATTTCGTACATCAGGGTTAATGAATCAATAATCAGAGGATTTCCCCATTTTTTAGTGGATATTAGGTGGTAAAATAGTGGTGGAATTAGTGGAAATTTTGTATTTTGTGTCTGTTTCGTTATAGACTTTGGTTTCTTTAAAATATGTGACTACACTCTATGTACCCTGGAGGAATACACTCCATGTAGTTCAGGTTTCTATGGTGGATATGGTCTTTTTCAAGTTAAATATCACACACCATGTGAATGGGAACACATGTCATGTGATCTTACCGGGAATCCAAGCCATGTTTTGATAGCACACTCCTAAGACCGCTTGTAGCCAGACACACCATGTACCCATAGAGAAACGACCCATGTATGCACATGGATAGCCTTTCTATGTGCCGAGGGTACACACCCAAGAACCCATGGGAAGGAATATTTTGTGTGACACTATGTACACATTAAGTAGATCCACATGGTTGGCCAAGTCGTGTATAGCATAGGACACTCTCATGTGTCTAGGAAGTTCCATACACTGTGATACCCTACGTATGCTCCATGTACAGTTCTCAAGAAATTATACCATGTGTATCTCCTTTTTTGGGACTCAGATTAGGTACTATAAGTATCCTATCTTGAGTGGTTTTCTATTCAATACACGATGGTATCATTTTTTTTGTGACAGAGATACAACATGAGGTGTTATGATCAGGTTTCTTATTTCAGTGATGCTTAGTCGATGAAAATGACCGGTTTATTCATCAAAGATATGTCAGGTTCAGTATTCTCCTATAATAACAAGGAATGACCCTCCCCCATAATCTTTATACAATTAGATTTGGTACTCCCCCATACTATAGAGAGAGTGGATCCTCTATCTACATAGTGGTACTCCCCCATCATCGAGCTCTGATGGGGAGCGGATCCTTGACTAATGTTAGTTTCTCCCTCGACTATGGAGCATAATGACAAGGTGTGGGCCCTTCACACTGATTTTGGTGAGGTTTCACATGATGATGGGCATTATATATATACCATTAGGAGTTATAGGTTGACTATCCTTCATAACTAGTTATAGAGATGAAGATCCCCTTTCTCTCTTCATCTATGTTTCTTTTGAGCATATTTGACGTTGGGTTACTATATCCTCTTGATTTATGGGTTTTTTTTATTTTTGTTTCCTTATATTTCAACCTTATTTTTTTAGGTACATCCATATGGGTATGTATATACACACCCCTATATGGAATTAACCCACATGTTTTTTGTATTATGTTGATGACTGGAAGATTAGAAATGACTTGGAGGTCTTGGTTTCAATATATCTTAGTGGTTCTTGGTGATAGACATGTTCGGTGGTCAGACTTGGAGATTTTGAGCTAGGCTCTCTTTGGTATTTCCCTTTAACTAGTTGTTGTTAGTTTGGGAGCTCATTTCTAGTTTGGTGTGTATTTTTACCCTTATTATATTTTACATTACATTTTTGTACTTTGATGTGTCTCCTGGAGGTTGTTGCATGCATGATTTACACTCTAGATCTTTCAGTCTTTTATTATATATCTGAACTATTACATGTATCTTGTTTTTTTCATTCATATAAGTACTTTAGGATAAGGCCTCTCTTTTCAATGTTATTCCTACTAGGTGATTTTCATCAGCCCCTGGCCTATTGAAGGAAATATTGGGGTGTCACACTTGTCTTACCACTGGCCAAGTAAGCCTTGGTGGTTCGTGTCATGATAGAGTGACATCAGAGGTGGTTTTTCCTTAGGTTGGTGTTTATATTTGGTATTTATTTTAATATTGATTTTTGAAAGTAGGGAAATGATGTTGGAGTTTATCGAGCTCAGTTCTCAAGTCAAGGAACCCAGTGATGCTTCAAAGTCTAATGTATTTATACACCAAGACTGTGTCTACCTATTTGTTGACATGACATGATGAGGCATTTCTTTCATAGAAATAAAGTTATATGTGTTATATAGGATTATGTATTTTGACTTCAATGTCCTTATCAATTCAGCTCCCCAGATATTCTCATCTAACCATGGAACATATTGTTAATTTTCTAGATGTCTCTATAAAAATAGTTAGCTAGGATAATGATAGAGGGTCATAAAGACGATCAGTTGAGTGATGAGACCTTGGTTCAGGGACATACTAATGATGTGTTTCCTCTGGAAGTTATAGTATTGCTTCCACATATTGAGTAGCGCATGGATCCACCAACAGTGGTCAAGGTGGATGATTGACTATGTGATGGGTATTTGATAGCTCTGGGAGATTAGGCTGATGATGTGTGAAACATTAGCACTCTACACAAGTTCCAATGACAAATACCACTCATATATCATTATTAAATAAACCCTCTAGAAGAAGAGGATTGTCTCGAAATGGTGGCCAAAGTTTTCATGATTGTTCAAACCCTGGGTGATCATATGGTTGTGCTTATGGCCAACCTTTTTCATGGATATTAGGGCCCTAGTGGATACTGATCACTTAGATGCATGATTTGGTGATTCTCTCATGGTTAGAATTTCAGAATTTGTTCTAAAATAATTATTACCCTTATATCTTGTGCTCTATGTGGATTCAGGATCTTCTCAAGCTACAGTAGGTCGATATGTTAGTCGTTGAGTATTCCATGAGGTTTATCAACCTCATGGGTTACTCTATTAATATGGTTTGGGATCGATACTTCTGGGTGTGGAAGTTTGATCATATAATTCATATATAATTTTGTGATAGTGTGGTATCCTTATGCATTCTAAATTATGTTGGAGTGATGGGGCAGGCTATGGTTAAAGAGAACTTTTTATCAAATGGACGCAGGGTGGTTGGAGCTGATAGCATAAATCATGAGGATAATTATTTTACAATGGCTAGTAGGAATCGGTCTTCAGGTTCTTGGTATAGGAGGAACAATCAAGCATATAATCAAACACATGGATCCATAACATAGTGTTCACATAGAGGGTCCATCCATCCCAAAGATGGGTGATACAATATTTGTGACAGATTACGTCCATGGCTTGTGATTTCTAGACCATAAGTGATATGAATAGTGGAAATGAAATGGATATATCTATATGATAGAGGTGAATTTATAATAATGGATCTCCCAAGTGTAGTTGGGATGGACCCCATGGAGGTAGTGCTGATAGAGGACTAGGAGAATCACCTAAGGGATGAGATATTGGTGGAGGATGATGCTAAAAACTACTCCAACCGCCACCACCAAGTGGTCCACACCAGGATCATATGGGTGAAAATTGTGGGTGAGAGTAGTTTTAAGCTATAGAGGGATATGATCAGGATGATCATGAGATTATTCAAGGTATTATCTATTTTTTTTCTACTCTAAAATGTTAGATTTATTCTTTTACCTCCATATCCCTTATGTAAGATCTAGAACTTCTAGTTAAGTCTTTATCCTAGAAACTATGGCTAAATTTATTCCTATAGTGATCCATTCTTATTTATGGAACATCTTATGATAGTGTGAGTTAGCTTTTGGTGAAGATATTTTCTCATGGGACCACTTATTCATTGTGATGAAACCTTATAATGTCATCCAGGGCATGGAATTGTATTCTGCAGTGTGTTCCAAGATAGACTATCTTTGCCTAAGAGTTAGATTACTTCATATATATAGGATGAGATTATCCTTTGTGGGTGAGAGGGATCTTATGTATAAGCAAGTGGGGTTCACAAATAGGAATCTACAACTTATTACCCATTAGTTGGTCAGTTTTTCCCTTGGTGTAATGGGATCTTCAAGCATCTGGCTTCCATCAGTGGTAGAGGATTATATGGTCTCCTTTCCCGAAGATGTTCTAAGACTACCTCTGAGGCATTAAATTAACTTATGCATCAACTTACACCCCAGGAATACACCAATATCTTATTTGTCATATCGAATGGCCCTTTCCAAGCTTTATGAGCTGAGGGTGTAGTTGGAATACCTTCAAGAGAAAGGCTTTATTAGACCAAGTGTGTCCCCTGGGTAGCTCCGATTTTGTTTGTGAAAAATGCTAATGGGAATTTTAAGATTTTAATTGACTATCATTACCTGAATTAGGTAATGATCAAGAAAAAGTACCCATTTTCAAGGATTGATGACTTGTTTGACTAGTTTAAAGTTGTGGGTTGGTTTTAAAATATTGATCTCATATATGACTACTATCAGTTGAGGGTACGGAAGGATGATATTTTGAATATGGAATTATGATGTTTCTTTAGACACTATGATTTCCTATTTATGTCTTTTGGTGTGAAAATTTCCCCCACTATGTTCATGGATTTTATTTACTGGATCTTCCATCCATAATTATACTGATTCATAGTTTTATTCATTGATGATATTCTCGTATACTCTACATCATAGGAGGATCATTTAGAGCACTTGAGGATATACCTAAACTTAATCCAACATAACTAGATTTATAGTAAGCTCTCAAAGTGTTAGTTTTTGATCTGAGAGGTTCACTTTATGAGGAATGTCATCTCTGAGAATGATTTATTTGTATATTTTTCATAGATTGATGTAGTGTTTTCTTGGGAACCACATAAGAGTGTTTCATAAGTGTGGAGTTTCCTCAGTTTGGAGGGGTTATACCAAAGGTTTTTGACATAATTTTATAGGATAGAATTCTGTTTTACTACCTTGATATGGAAATGGAATCTGTTTACCTAGACTAGGTAGTATTAGAGAGCCTTTTGAGGAGCTGAAGCAAAGGTTGACTAGTGCTCTTGTGCTGAGACTACCGGAGGAAGGCATCGAGTACATGGTGTTTTTTATGCTTCTATAGCTAGGTTCAGATGAATTTTTATGAAAATTCAGGTAGTTGTTGCTTATGTGTTGAGGCAGTTGAGACCCCATGGGAAGAATTATGCTACTCATGACTTAGAGTTGGTAGTGATGTTCTTTGGTCAGAACATGTTGAGGAATTATCTTTTGGGTGATCATTTCATTGTTTGCTCAGAACACTAGAGTCTTAGGTACAACTTCACTAAGAGAAATCTCAACCTTAGATAGAGGAATTGGTTGTATTTTCCTACAAGACTACGAATTTGAGATAGTCTATACTCTAGGGAAGGTAAATGTTGTGAAATATATCATTAGTAGAAAATCTTATTCTCTCTTGGTGGATGAGGTATCAGATCGGTTATCTTTGTTGTATATGACAATGGTGGAAGAGGGGGTAAAGATTATCTTTATTTGATGGTAGTGAATCCACCAATTATTTAGTGTCTTGGAGAACCTTAGTTGGGAGATATCGACTGTGAGGTTTTGTGTGACTAAATATCCTCAGAAGATTCACCATATGGATTTTCTAAAGTTGGGGAGATCATTATCTATTTCCAGGGATGGAAAATAGTTATTTTCATGATGTATGGGGATTTGTCGACGGAGTTTCAAAATTCCCCTTTAGAAGTACATATGAGTGTGGAGAAGATGTACAAATAACTTTAGCAATAGTTCTAGTGGGCTGGCATGAGGTAGAGTGTTGCCGAGTTTATTTCTTAGTGTCTCGCGTGTCATTAGGTAGAGGTTGAACATCAGGTTCAAAAAAGTTGTAATCAACCTCTTGTGATACAATAATAGAAGTGGGATAGAATATCGATGGATTTGGTGATGGGGGTTCCTTGGATGGAGAAAGGCCACAACATTATCTGATTGATTTCCGAACAACTGACCAAGTCGACACACTTACTTTTCATCAAGGAGAAGATTTTAGTTAAGAGTTTAGGGTGGTTTTACATGACCAATATCACATGGATTCATGGGGTATCCATAAAGATCATCTCTGGCCATGCTGCTTGGTTCATTTCACAATTGTAGAGAGGTCTGTAGGAGGCTTTGGGGGCCAATTACGGATGAGAATGACGTTTCAACTCGAGACCAGTGGAAAGACCGAGTGGACCATCCATGTTTTGGAGGATATAGTGAGAGCCTACAAGTTGGACTTATTCTAGAGCTGGGAGGATCAATTACCATTAGTGTAGTTTCATATAATAATATTTTTCACTCCACTATTAGCATGTCACCTTTCGATTCCCTCTATAGGAGACCCTACAGGTCACCCTTGTGCTGGACTGAGATTAGTGAGGCATCTCTTATTGGTCCAAAATTAGTGTAAGTGACAATAGAGAAAGAGTAAGTTATTTATAAGCTTAGGACGATAGCCTAGATCTGAAATAAATCTTATGCAGGCTGACATCATAGGCCTTTGAATTTTTAGTAGGGAGGCCATGTTTTCCTGAGATTCTCCCCATGATAAGAATTGTGGTGATTTTTCTATGGAATAAAACTATCTCTAAGTTTTGTTAGGTATTTTAAAATACTATGGAGGTCTGGAAAGTTTTATTACCACTTATCCACCCCCCATAGTTTTACTGAGTTTTTGACATCATCCATGTGTTGTCGATGAGAAGATACATGCACAACCCGATGCACATTATTGATTGGGGAGAGTTGGATATTGAGGATGAAGCCACCTTCTCAGAGTACCTGGTGGTGATCGAGGACAAACACGAGATGATCCTACATGAATATAAAATTCCTATAGTTTGAGTACTTTGGCAACATGGGACCATGCAGTAGAGCTCCTGAGAGTGTTACATTCAGATGAGGGCTCATTACCCCCACCTTTTTATGTGAATTTTTATTTTTCAGTTGAAAATCCTTGAATGAGGGGATAATTTAATAACTCCACTTTTCATAGTATGATCCCTTGAATATTTATATATATGTATATCTCTTGATTTTTTTCTCAGAGTTGGAACTATGTTTTGGTATCACAAGACTCAATAATTAAAATATTAAAAATATTAATATATATTAAACCATGTTAGTACATATTTTAAGAATAAACGGTTTTCCCATTAATTGGGACCTCAAATTGGAAATCTAAGACTATGGTTGTTTTTGAAACATGAGATTTGCCCTAGGTGATACATAAAGTTGGTTGATATCAGGTGTTCAGTTGAAGTCGGCCGATATAGGGTGCATTGAGTGAATTAATTAATTTGTTTAATTAATTTATATAAATATCATAAAACCTAATTAGCCAATATAAGTATGACATTATGGAAAACCTCCATGGTTATCCAAATAACCCTAGGAGAATAGAGAGGGTAGGAGGAGATCTTTGTTGGCATTGATGGCTAAGAAACATGGATCGACGACAAAAATCAAAGAGAATTGTGGGACATAAAACGTTCATAGTGGAATCATTGTCTCATTCTCTATAGGATGAATTCCTCATGAATTATTGATACATTATTGAGGTAACAATTTTTATTTTGTGATTTTTTCCCTTTGATTTAAATTTTCAAGCATGGATTCCATATCTTCTTGCTTTTTGATGTTTTATGTTCTTCATAGGATCTCGGTTTTTTAATTAGTGTTCTTGAACCTAATTATTTAATTTTTGTACCTTAATTTTACACTTTTTTTAATTAAGTTATTTTTGGATAGGATCACACCATCCAATGATGGTTTATCACTTTGTTTCTGTGCTTTTCCCCCCACCGTTATTCATGTTCTTCAGAAATTTCCCATGGGGTTGTGATTCAACATTATCAGGTCAGATTTGAGGGCGATCGGACCACCAAATTCATATTAGATGCATTATAAACCTAGATATTTGTTTTTTTAATTAATCAGGGAATATTTTAGGTTTTTTGTGAAGTATTTGTGGATTAGGACCCCGTATGGATACAGGAGGCACAAAGGCCACCCCATGGGAGATTGAAGTTCAGATTCCGGCTACCAGAGTCTTGAAATCGATGATTGGAGGATTTCCCCTTCATTTTTAGTAGATATCGAGTTATAAAACAACGATGGAAGTGGTGGAAAAGGAGGATTTGGAATCCATGTGAAGAGAAGCTTCGGTTTCTGTGAAATCTGTGACTACACACTGTGTGCCTCAGAGGAAAACACACCATATAGCTTGAGTTTCTACAACAACTAAGGTCACCACTAAGTTAACTATCACACACCATTTGTTCAATTCCACACATCCTGTGATCCTTCTCAAGAAACCAATTCATGTGCCAATATCATATTTTTATGACCCCTTATGGTCAAACATGCCATGTACCCACAGTGACAATCCATGTGTATACACATGTTTAACTGAGTCATGTATTGAGGATACATGCCCAGGATCCCATGTGAAGGTACACATCGGGTGACACTTTGTACATGCCCTATACAGCCACCTCGCTGGCCAAGATATGCTTAGGCAAGGACATTCCTAGGTGTCTGTCCAAAGTCACATGCCATGTTACTGTTCATAACCCAACCCATAGGGGCCTAGTTGGCCAGTGATAAGCTGAGTGAGACACCCCAATCCCACCTATAATAGGCTAAGGGTAGGTGAAAAGCATCGAGTAGGCAATATTGATATGGGAGGCTTAGGCCTAATTACCTATACACATGCACACAACTAGATCCATGCAATAGAGTAGTGATATGTTAAAAGACTAGACATCTAGAGTGTAAGTCATACATGTAACAACCTCTAGAAAGGAACCAAAATGCAGTAGCATAGTAAAAAATGAATAAGGGGTAAAATACACGCCAAAATAGAAATGAGGTTACAACCTAAAAAAACTATAAAAAATGATAATGAATTGATCTCGACTCACAATATTCAAAGGAAACCACTGAACATGATCAGATTTTCTAGGTATATCTATACTCCTCCAAAACCTGGTCCACCAATATCACAACTGATTTTTTTATTGACTTCTTAAGACACAAAAAGTGCGAGAAAATACAAAGTCGGGATGATTATATACATACCTATTAGGATGAACCAAAAACCAAAAATGGTGAAATAGAAATATACAATAGTCAACTTGACCCATAAAGTAAGAGGGTAAAGAGAAACCCAATAGATATTCTCATAAATAAACTCAAACAAGAGAGAAAGGGGATCTCTATCTCCACAACACAACTAAGAATGATTAGTTATCCCACTACTCTAATGGCCCATCTTCGATGCCTAGGACCAAATAAAACCTCACCAAAATCTGAGTAGATAGGGACACTTCTCACTACCCTGCTCCATAGCTGAGGGGTCACTAACTCTCATTGAGGACCCACTCACTGCCGAATCTTGAAGATGGGAGAGTACCAATATATATATAGAGGACCCACACCCTACTATTGTGTGGGTGGGTATCGAATATGAAAGTGTAAAGAGTATGAGGGACTCATTACCTGGTGTGATAGGTGAATACTAACCCCCAACATCTCTCTAGTGACCAAACCTGATCACTATCATCGGCCAAGAATCACTAAAGAAATATTTATGATCATAATACCTCATGTTGTATATCTAATTCCAAAATGAACACCATCATTGCATACTACATAGATTACCACTCAGGATATCCTACTTGAGGGCCCAAATATTATCCACAGAAAAGGTGATACATATGGTAGAAGTTTCTTAGAAAATAACATGAAGTTTACCCAGGGTCACACTACATGTGACCTTTCCTAGACACTGAGGAATTTTTGTTCCTACACACAACTTGGATGGCCATGTAGAACTACATGGAATGTGTATTCAGTACATGGAATGTCTTGGCTACTTGAGGTTTATATGTGTCTTCCAACATATGCTTGTATACATCATCCAATGCATGCGTACTCTGGTCATGCATGTGTACCTAGCTGTATTTGTGCCTATAAAATTATAGGGTACATGTCGAGACACCATCATTGATTCACATACCATGTATGAGTCATACATGACATGTGAAATTTAACTCCACCTTAAACCCTAGCCACCACAGTAGGGGGACTACTAGAAATGTGTTAGTGGAATATACACCATATATGTCAGTATTTTTTAAAAACTCAAGTTCATTAAACTCATATCAACCACGTTGTCATCACCACCGTTTCTTCTATGAATCACATTTAGGATCTCAAATCTAGGGCTGAAAACACCAAATCCATTATCAGAGGCCAGATTTTGACCATCCGAATTGCTTATGATTTGATCCTATCACACCGCTCCTCTATACATTGAAACCCATGAACAAATAACCCCTAATCAACCTCTGATCCATCTCTAATCACCCATCATTCCAAATTGCACCTAGTTCATGCTCTTGATCCGGAATTTGAACCCATTATACTGATACATTGTACTAAATAATGTTTGTACGATAATCATCTTCCAGGTATTTGTCAACCCCCTAGCCAAATAAAACTCCAATGATGAACATGCAAAGAATGATGGGATAAAACATAAAACAATAAAGTGAGGAAAAAATGTTTCCATAGTTCAGGTTGGTTTCTATTCATTGAAGAAGAAATCATTTATCACAAGGGATTAATATATAACCATAAATAAATAAATAATTGGGTTCATGTGAAGAATATAAATCACCAAAAACAAAATCATATAAATGATTGATGATTTTTAAAATAAATTAATGGAAAAATCATGAAATAATGTGCCTTACCTCAGGTTTAGATCAATCACTAACAAAGAACATGAAGGTTCCAGGGTGTGTAGTTGAAGCAGATGGTTCAGAGAATTAAAATTTTTACCAGATATTGACGCAACTACATCATTGTTAGTGAAGTGTTCCCGGTACAATTATTGAGGATCCTCAGTGAAGAACTTTAAGCATAAAAATTAAACCAAAAATTACTTATTTTGATCTGAATCCACACTCAACGTATTCTCATCACCAAAAATAATTTCTCGAAGGAACCAAATTTGATTTACTCTAGATAATCCACATGGTATTTGAAAGTCTACGGGTGCATTGATCATCAAATTCTAGGTGCTAGTGTGGAAATCCAAAAAAACCTTCAATGTCCCAACAATCACTGTTATGCTATTCCATCAATCTGCAAAGAAGAACTATAATTGAGTGCTTTGAATGAGAGATTATTTCTCTAGGAAGCAAGATAGAGGAGAGAGATGCACTAATCTATTGATCAATAAAAAGTTCAGTGCATGGGAGCCTCTCCTCACTTATATAGTGAGTTAATAAAATTACCCAGAAAAGGATCCTCAGCCCCCAAACATTTATTACTCACTACATACATCATAAATGACATATTATAACCAACTAACTAGGTCATAAATTTCATTTATATTTTTATATATTTCTTGTAATGTATAATAAATATATTTCATGATAAATTGAATTCCTTAACTCGACTCATAATTCTCTCTAATATTAAACGAACCTTGAATATTAAAATAATATTCGTTTGTATAATATTTTTACATTATTAAATTTAATAATAGTAAATACATTTAATAAATAAATTAAGTACCAATTATTATAAACTTGAATAATATGAATTGATTTATTTCATGGTGATCGTATATTCTCAAACACCTCTTGGATCCCATTGTGGGGCCCACCTTGTCTTATACTCATATTCATCAGAATATAAAAGACTTTTGAATATTCTTAGTGTGTGACTCTCTAGGAAATTATCTTGATAGAAGTTAATATGATTCACAAACCAAGAACGGGTTCTAAAAACCCATCAAGGCCCCTAAAGAGATAAGGTATAGTCATAATAATGACAACTTTTCCTACAAACACACACTGTGTAATATAAACTCTTTGTCTTGAAATATCTCATAAAGAAGGATGCACACTTTGTGCCATCATCATTTCATGGTTTATTGTATATTGACCTAATTGAATGGGCTTAACTTATTCTACCATGGACATGAATTTACTGAAGGTATAGCCATCCTAGTTAAATAGGCTTGAGATATCACTTCCTTTCTAAAGCAACAAATTCTATCTTGATTATTCAATCAATGTCCTACCACCAATGACGCACCTAAAACTTCATACATATCTATGACATATATTCCATAGTTTTCATCTTGCATCAATGTATATAATCAAATAGTATACACTAAAAATAATCTTAAGTCAGGAGACCATTACACGTGTTTTAAGATAGGAACAACTAATGACACTTGAAACATATGGTGTTCTTATTAGCAGTTCAATCCTCATGATCTCGTCTAATCGAGATCACCAAGTTTGAAATTTATGAGAAGTGGTCTCAATTATTATGAAACCCTAGAACCTGATATCCACACATCATTTGTATCCTGTTAGTATGATGTTTTTGGACTATAGGACATATGTTTAAGATTAATTCCATAGTATCTTGAGGTTCCCATTATAGCCTAAGAACTATTATAACCTTTTGATATAAAAAATAATCTACAGGAATTACCCTTTAAATAGTGGATTCATAAATATAAACACTATTATGGTAAGTGTCCATCATGCATAGCTCATTGTAAACATGATATAGTAATCAAAAAGTACTATTTAGTTGGGTCTAGGGCATCGACTATTACAAAACTTCCACTTTCACTAGATCCTACTTTCTAATGGTTCTTGTTAGCTCTTAAATGATAAAATCATCCTTTTGCTGAGTTATGGATTTAGTTATTGGGCCTTCCAAGTTTCCACTACATGGTTATTCTATTATCTACAACTGCACCTCCTAGAATAAGAGTCCTCAAGGGATGATATCCCAGAGTATATTCCTTTTATCCACTATCAGTAATTGAAATATTGGCTAGTACTAGTAGTAAGATTATCATAATTTATATTATGATAAAACCGTACTTACTAAGTGTGATTCAAATAACTGTAACAAATCATTGCTTATTTTATACTTCTTCTTTAGCTGTATCAATTTGTGAAATGCACTCGATATTTTTAGATATGGCTACCACTGCATTAAATGAGTTTATCTTGATTATTAGTTTATCTTTAAAGTGATATTAGATAAAATAGATATAAAGGAAGATTATTCTTTATCCCCTTAAAACTAGTGTCCATTCCTCTCCATGTACCAGTTACATATCCCTTATACTTTCTAAAGTAGAATTGGAAAGTTCTAACTAGCTCCCATGTCATTCTCCTTGATATAACTGGTATCTTCTTATTATAAAGTATATGTTAACAGTATTATATTTTTTACCAAGCATGACATATGTGATTAATCCATCGTAGAAGCACATGGAATTATACTTACCACATTAATATCCTTTTATGACTCATGATTGTCTTCATATATATATTTATTCAATGTAACATTGGATATGATTCTCTCTCAAAATTTTCCAACTTTTATTTTTCAATACTTTGTCATTATATGTACTTTGACTTGGTCTAAGAAACTAATCAGATCTACCTCATTTGAAATCACTCCCTAGAATATAGGTTACTACTTTAAGTCAATATTTGGAGAGTTAATTTCATTCTAGTATTAACTAACTATAAGGCCAATAGATGGTTTCCATATGTTATTAATCATATTTTAATTGGAAAAAAGTGGTTCTCCTGCTATCCTTTTGTAAACACATGAAAAAATTAATTATAAATTAATATTCTATGATCTTTCTATTTACTTCAATCCAAAACTATATTTTAGTAACTTTCACCACTTATTATCATCAATATGTGTCACCAAACCTTTATAATTGCATTGTATATACACCTTCTAAGAATTTTGGTCTTGACATCCAATTCCCAATAAAAATGATCAAAGAAAGTTGTTATGACAAGTAAAATTCTAAAGCATTTAGGTCTGATGAATTGGTATAACCAATCAAGCCTTATTAGTACCATGATTATACCACCCATGTATATTATTTCTTGAATACCCATTATAGTATCAATATTTTAAACAATTAAAATATTAAACACTTATACTTTGACACATAGAATCCATTATTGAATTTTAATTGATCTTTTAAATCATAGATTTTCGTTTTTTATTTATTACTTTTAGGATTGATTATTCTAAATGAATAATTTTTCATTGAACATAGTGAATCAAAAACCATTATCATGGTTATAACATTCATATGTAGTGTGTGTCTCTAGAACTATCCTTTTTCATAATTTCTTTTGGAACTTGTTCCTGTGTCAACAATTTGTGTATCTCAATCATTGAATAATTCTAAGTAAATCATGCTCCCACTATCTCAAATAGATATGTTAACCCTTTTATTGAAATATATTCTATCACTTGACTATAATTTTTTTATCTTAAGGATTTCTCTGATATCCTTAGAAACCTTTAGGATAATTACTATAAATGCACAATTTGTTTTTCTTGATGCAAGTTTGTTTATATCCTTAACAAAAAAATTGTATCTAAACACATATAATTATGTCATAATGTATTTTTATCATACTATAACTCATATTATATATATTTTTCATTATGTTTGGCATATGGTTATGGGATAACTCCTCTATTTTCAAAGCATGTCTCGAAATATAATAAAATTTTATGCAATGCATATAAGTCTCAACATTGATATTACTTTTACTTACATCATGTCTCTAATGTGTATAAGAAAATTTTTGTTTAGAAATTACTCCATGATATATATTTTTGATCGATGTTAACATGTCTGACTCATCATCGATCCTCATTAGTAACATCATAACTTTGATGTGTATAAGGAAATGCATATTTAGGAATTACTCCACACTACATTATAATGATAGATGATTGCTTGGTCAGGATATTCTTCAGCACACAGGCCTAAAGTAACTCATATATTATAACCTTACATATTATATACATCACATTTTAGTTCCTTAAAACATTTAAAGTAATACTATAAAGTATATTAATTTACCTCTATCTCCTCCTTGGAATAGTTCAGGCTCTCTATCTAAACTAATTCTAAAATCTTTGTGGATTACCTATATTTCCAAGTTTTCTTTGTCTAAAAATAAATAAGTAAAATTTTCAATAATACCAAATGTATTTAACTCCAAAGATTAAAAAATCATACTTGGTATATCTTTGATAGCTACTTTTAGTTTTACTAGAAAATGAATCATTTTCTAACAAATGGATATTAGATCCTTACATATTATATTCATGATATTCAATCTTTAATGGACCTTTAGTTGAGTATAATGAACCCCAAACAACATTCATTCAAAAATATGAATAATGTATCTTTTTTTCCAATGGACATGTGAGATTAATATTTTTGTTTTACTTAACAAGAATAATTAGACTTGGCAAATTAAAATTTGTGTACTTATCCGGGAAGGGGAAATTTTTTCAAGTACTGTAGCAGTACTGTTGTAGTGGTGACACTGTAGTGGTGGAGGGACTACAGCAGGAACTGTAGCGGTGATGATAATGTAGCAGCGCAGGTACTGTAGCAGTACTGTTCACCAAGGGGTCCTTTGGGCCAAAAAAATGGGCTTTCAAGCCTTGTATTCAGGCCACTTGGCATTGGGCCTTCGGGCTATGTAATGGGTCACCCTCTACCCAGTCTAAAGAGGTATTTTATTTAAATAATAAATTGAGGCTTCGGCCCCAACCTTTAAAAAAAACAATAAAGAAAAAAAATAAAACTTAGGGATCACCCTTTCTTAGCTACTTGGAGAATTCACCTTTACCTCTTGTAACATTGCTATTATTTTAGGGTTACTATACACATATATGATAAGCATATTGTATTCAATATCTAAGTATTCTAACAAAAAACATTACATAAAATGATGAATATTCCTGAAAAATAAGTGAAAACTTGATTCTTCAATTCAATTCATAGAATTTAAACTTCCATATACTTATTTCAAAACATGTGAAGTGAATAACCTCTTATACGATGATCAACCTGTTTTCATTAAATAATATTGGGAAGGTGACTTTGGAATCACACTTTTCATTGTTTTTTTTGTCTTTCCTTTCAACTTATTCACCATAAGAACTAAAGATTAATCTTTCTTTAAGTTCTTAACAACTTGGAGAACCTTACATGAAAGGTAATGAAGTGTTTTCTTCATACTGTTTCTTTTGTAATTCAAAAAGAAACTGAGGTAAATGGGTGATAAATATGTTATAAAGGGATGTGTTAAAAAATCATGATTCACCATTCAATTTAAACATATCCAATGTAATCATCACCCCATTTATATCTCACTTCATTATCTCCTTTCAAACTTCACGAAGATGGGGAAACATGTGTTATTATGAATTTCCTTATGATGTTTGCTCAAATAATTGGAAATTGAAGATGAAATTATGATGTGAACATAAAATGATCCGTATATGAGTGTCTTGTATGTGGAAACTGAGTCCCGATGAAAACACAACCACCACGCCTTAACATGGTCGCCGGGTCCTGGCCCACTAGATACCACCAGTTTCCCCGTAGACACATGGTCCCCACCTAGGGGCCCACCCACATGCCTCAATGGGTCATCTGACTAATGATTGTCCACATAGGTCAACACATGTTATTTTTAGTGTGCTTTTTCCTCACTCACACACACACTAGGAGTCTTCCCAGAAGGTCACCCATTCTGATCACTACTCTAGGCCAAGCACGCTTAACTATGAAGTTCTAATTAGGTAGGCTTCCGAAAAGGAAGGTACACCTTGTTGACAAGAGTCATATCATTTAGTCATTTAACCCTTTATCATTCGGGGGTGTCAATTACCTCCCCTTTAGAGCACAACGTCCTTGTTGTGGGCCCTACGTCTTAACTCAGACAGTGCACCACACTTAAGGCTAGGTACCACCTCTGATACCAAATGTAACAACTGAGTCCTGGTGACAGCACAACCACCCCACCTTAACATGGTCGTCGGATCCTAGCTTACCAACTTGGCGAACCTTACATAAAAGGTAATGAAGTGTTTTCTTTATACTATTTATTTTGTAATCCTAAAAGAAACTGAGGTAAATGGGTGAAAAATATGTTATAAAGGGATGTATTAAAAAATCATGACTCACCATTCAATTTAAACATATCCAATGTAATCATCATCCCATTCATATCTCACTTCATTATCTCCTTGTATACTTCTCGAAGATGGGGAAACTTGTGGTATAATGAATTTCCTTATGATGTATGCTCAAATAATAGGAAATTGATGCTGAAATTACGATGTGAACATAAAATGATCCATATATGAGTGTCTTGTATGTGGAAAATGAGTCCCGGTGACAGCACAACCACCCCGTCTTAACATGGTCATCGGGTCCTGGCCCACCAGATACCACCAGTTTTCCTGTAGACACGTGTTCCCCACCCAGGGGCCCACCCACATGCCTGAATGGGTCATCTGATTAGTTATTATCCCCATAGTCCAACACATGTTATTTCCAGTGTGCTTTGTCCCCACTCACACACACACACTAGGAATATTCCCAGAAGGTCGCTCATCCTGATTTCTACTCCCGGCCAAGCATGCTATACTGTGGAGTTCTAATCAGATGGGCTCCCAAAAAAGAAGGTGCACCTTGTTGACATGAGTCATATCATTTATTCATTTAAACCTTTATCATTCAGGGGTGTTACAATAACCTCCCCTATAGAGCACAACATCCTCGTTATGGGCCCTACATCTCAACCCATGCAGTGCACCGTACCTAAGGCTAGGTACCACCTCTAATACCAAATGTAACAACTGAGTCCCAGTGACAGCACAACCACCCCACCTTAACATGGTATTCAGGTCCTGGCCCACCAGATACCACCAGTTGCCCCACAGACACGTGGTCCCCAAACAGGGGCCCACCCACATGCCCAAATGGGGCATCTGACTAATGATTGTCCCCACAGGCCACTACATGTAATTTCTAGTGTGCTTTTTCCTCACTCACACACATCCTGGGAATCTTCCCATAAGGTCACCCATCCTGATCACTACTTCAGGCTAAGAATTCTTAACTATGAAGTTCTAATCAGGTAGGCTCCCAAAAAAGAAAGTGCATATTGTCGACATGAGTCATATCATTGAGTCATTTCACCCTTTATCATTTGGGGGTGTTAAATTGTAAGCATCACCACACACTTTCTTCCTAAGGTGACTCAACAGGTAGTGGGGACGCCATCCCTTGAATTTTTTATATCCTAGTACTTTGCACAAGCACATGTACTACTCTTTGGAAACATGTGTTGGTGTGGACATGTTATTTGTCCAAAATTAATCAGTGTATATGTGGTATTAAATGTAATTTTTTTTAAAACACTATTAGATTAGTACTTTTATCTTGATTACTGATTGGAAATTACCGATTAAATCATTAAATGTATCCTACTATTTTATCAAACCCTAGTATCCCTTACTACTAGATTCAAAATACTCAGATGCTCAAGTATTCTGGTGGAAAGGATCCCTAAAACCAATCCTCATTGTTTAGGCTATGGATACACCAATATGTGGAGAGTTTCAAGGTAGGTGTTTGACTGACCATCCACATTAACTCGTGACTCCTTGATCTGTTTAGAAAAGTCCCGACTTTTAGAAATCATAAACTTGATTTACTCAATGCTTGCCTCTAAAGATGAAATAAGATAGCTATGGGTTCTTATTTTTTGTCATCCTTAGTTAAGTTTACCGCTCATTTTCATAATAAGTCCTCAGTAGTAGAAGGCACCCTCAACTAGGGTTGATGATCTCCTCATACGCCCAGTTTTTTTTCAAATTAAAATGATGAAAGGTATTTTGATTTAATATTTATTTAAGGGTGTTAATTATTTCTTTATGAAATTAAATCATTTTCTATCTAATATGCATGTACTATGTGATTTCACTCACAAATTACCATGTATTAAATATAAAAGAATTCATCAAGTTATAAATTTTTCTAATTTATGCATTTAGTTTATTATTTTATGTGATCACGTAAACTTCCAAACTCACTAAATAATAATAAAAAATGAATAAATTAAATAAATAACATGAATGATCTTGGTCATTTGATATTGGTTGATCGATTCATTGTTAATGGATAAACTCTGACCCTAGGGGTAAAATACCTGAGTTGTCACTAACTCGTATCGCCGCTCGCCCCTCGGTCCAAAGTATCCAGGTCTCATCTAGAATATTTTTTCATCTCAGCACAGTCCATGAATTTGTAATTATTCATCAGAATACAAAAATACTCACACATAGGTGATGGGGTCTTGGGAGCACATAATACAAATAAACAACTTTTATCTAGACATGAAAACCCTTATATATATAATGATGAATATTGACAAAGTGCATACCATCTTTTAATTAATTAATAAATAAAAACACCAATTGCATGAAAAATATTTCATAAAATATATCCATACATGTATTGGTCAGTATTTTCTTAGGATCAGTCATTGGGTAAAATAATTGTGTAAAAATTTAATTTGTGATAAATCTATGCTGAGGGTGTTAAATGAATTAAAATAATTCCATTTAATTTTAATTAAAATAATATTAATGCTGAGTCCCAATATTTATATATATATATATATATTGTGTTTATGAGTGTGTCTATAAATATATAAATATATATTTTTATTCATTTTTTTGTTTATTTATTTATTTTTAAAATTATAAATTAATACTTTGAAATATTTTTTATATTTTTCATGGGTCCACAACATCCCTAAAAAACCCATGAAATTGTTGCGGGGCCTTACCGGACATGTAAGGGGCCTTGCGGGTCGGGTAAAGTCTTCCCCAGCCTATTCTCGGTTGGGAAGAACCCGCCACGGCCCATTCTAGTTCAGGGTTGCTTGGATATGGCCGACTGGGTAGTGTAGGAGGAGGTGGTTGGTGTGCGACAGCCTTGTGGGAGTAGTCTGCTCAGGATCTGGCGGCGCGGTGGTTTGTTGTCAATGGAAGGCACATGAGGTTGTGGGTGCAAGGGGTTAGTGGTGGGTCATCGACAAAGACTGACCGAACGAGAAGGGGGGTCACCACTGGGGGTTTGACTATTTGCGTCAATGCGACAGCGTGGCGAGGCTGGCAGCGACACTCGATGGGGACCCTAATGAGAAGTGGCAGGATGACTCGTCTCATTAGAGGAAAGGCCGAAAGGGACTGAGTGTTCCCAGTGGGATAATGCGAGAGGTAGGATCTGGTGTTGTGGAGAACTAATTGGGAAGATAATGATGGCTGACATGGTACTGTGGGCCGTGGTGGAGACCGACTGAGCTAAGGAGGGGATGATGTGTGATGGAGGTAGTGTTTGGTGGTGGTGGGGTTGGAAACTATAGTGGCATGTGTGGTTTTTATAGTCTCTAATTCTATTAAATAATGGATCATCCAGTCACATTCTAGGATGTTGACACATGTTTTTTTATGCATTGTAATCGAGTAACCAAGGAAGTGAGGTGTATATTGGTCTTGCACAAAAAATAGGCGCCAGATTCTCCCTCTCTCCAATCAACGAAATATCACATCTCTAATTTATAATATTATATTATATATTAAACAAATAATAAAAATTTTGATATGTTTAACGATCGAATATATTTTTAAAATGAATTTTTATTTGTTTTATATAAAAACAATTATGACGCTTTTTAAAAAAATGATCAAATAATATATGTTTTCAATTTTTTGATTATTTAAGTAAAATGAATATATTTTTATTGATATTTTTAAGTGCATACATTTTTTAAAAACATGTTAAATATTCATGAGTTAATTTTATTTTAAAACAAATTATATTTGTAATTGAAAGATATATTATTTTGTTAAAAAAATTGATTTACATTTTTTAAAAAGAATTAAAAATAAGTGTGTGATAAAAATAGATTTTTTAATTATTTAGGGAAAAATTAATATATTTTCCTTGATATCTTTAAAGTTGTAAAAAAAATTAACGATTAAAAAATATTGAGTCTATGGTATTATAAATACAATTATTATTGTATACATTTTTGTAATGATAAACTATATTATTTTTGTAAAATGTATTTAAAAAATGTAATAAATATTTTATATAATTTAATTTAATATAAATATATTTCTTAAAATTTAAATTTTATTAATATATTCTATAGTTTTGGAAATTCCACCGAAACCATCACTTGAACCTCCATCGGAACCTCTATTGGAACGTCCACTGGAATCTCCACTGAAACCTCCACTGAAACCTCCACTGAAACCTCCACCAGAACCTACACTGCAACCTCCACTGGAACCTACACTGGAACCTATAACCTCCACTAGAACCTCTATTGGAACCTCCACTAGAATTTACACTAGAACCTTTACTAGAAAGTCCACTGGAACCTCCACTGAAACGTCCAATGGAACCTCCACTGAAACGTCCACTGGAAACTCCACTGGAACTTCCTCTTAATAGATTTATAATTTTTATTAGTATATATTTTGAATAAAATATATTACATATATTATATATATATTCATTTAATATAAATATGTTTATTAAAATTTAATTTTTATTAATATATTCTATAGTTTTATAAATATATACTTTTGTTGTATTGTGGAACATCCATTGAAACTTCAATTAGAAATTCCACTGGAACCTCCACTGGAACTTCCATTGGAACCTTCACCAGAACATCCACTGGAACCTCCACTGGAACATCCACTAGAAGTTCCACTATAACCTGGAACCTCCACCGGAACCTCTACTGGAACCTCCACTAGAACTAGAACCTCTACTGGAACTTCCTCTTAATAGATTTATAATTGTTATTAGTATAGATGTTGAATAAAATATATTACATATATTATTTATAATTGTATTTAATATAAATATGTTTATTAAAAGTTAATTTTTATTAATATATTCTATAGTTTTATAAATATATACTTTTGTTGTATTGTGAAACATCCATTGAAATTTCAATTGGAAATTCCACTGAAACCTCCACTGGAACCTCCACTAGAACCTCAACTGGACCCTCCACTGGAACTTCCACTAGAAACTCCACTAGAACATCCACTTGAAGTTCTACTAGAACCTAGAACCTCCACCAAAACCTCCACTGGAACCTCCACTGGAACCTCCACTGAAACCTCCACTAGAACCTCTACTGGAACCTCCACTAGACCCTCCACTGAAACTTCCACTGGAACCACCACTGGAACCTCCACTAGAACCTCTACTGGAACCTCCAATAGAACCTCCACTAGAACTGGAACCTCCACTTGAACATCCACTAGAACCTCCAGTGGAACCTCCAGTGGAACCTCCACTGGAACTTCCTCTTAATAGATTTATAATTGTTATTAGTATAGATGTTGAATAAAATATATTACATATATTATATATAATTGTATTTAATATAAATATATTTATTAAAATTTAATTTTTATTAATATATTCTATAGTTTTATAAATATATATTTTTTTTTGTATTGTGGAACATTCATTGACATTTTTCCCTTTAAATAAAAATGTGATTTTTTCTTGAAATTTGTATTTTTTTTATAAATTGATATGTTTTAAACAGTAAATTATATCAATTTTTTAAATATAATTTTGTTTTTTGATATGTTTATGTTTTGTATCAAAGATTTTTATGTTTTTTTATATCAATGTTTTTTATATGTTATTATTTTTTTATGATTTATATAGTTTTTATAATTTTTTAAATAGAATTTTATTATTCAGTGTTTTTGTTTTTTGATATGTTTTTTATGTTTTTGATCCATTTTTTAATGTTTTAATTTTTTTATGACGTATTACAGTTGTATGGAGGTAATAAAAGTAGAGGGTAAAAATGGATTTTTGTAAAAATTCTGATAGCTGCATTTTTTATTGCATTTCAATCCAACGATTACTTTTTTTTATAAACGTGGCATCATCTCGGGTAAACTAGATATTCCAGTTATTCAGGGTATTGGAGACGATGTTGGTCTGCGGAAAGTGAGTGGTGGGTTGGAAGCATTCAGACGATGTGCAGTAGCAAGGAATAATAGAGGACCCCTTTTTTATTAGTTTTTTATTTGTTTACTTGGATGGATGTCAACAACCCTACCCTTAGAATTTTTTTCTTTTTTAGTTGTTTGTTGACCTGTCAAACAACCACCCACCCCCATTGATCACTTTTTTCTTAATTATTTTGTATCAGTCTGCCACCCCCTCTCTAGTTGTCCTCCTTTTGTTTTTTTATTCAAAAACTTCAAGCCTATTATTATTATGTTATTTTAAAACAATTTTTTAAATAATTTACACAAACGTGTGGGAATCACTCCATTCAGGGATTACTATTCCAGTCACAAAAATATGACCAAAGTTCAGATTCAAATGAAATCATTTCTACAGATGGAATTTAGGTAAAATTTTGATACATATACAAGTATATATATGTTCTTAAATTTTAAAACCCACAATGAACTGAATTTAATCCGAATTAAAACTTCAGGCGGACATAATTTTTTTGTTTGATGTGGGATTGAAACGCCACATACGGCATTGAAACTGTAATGATGCCCTCTGCACAGATTTATCAGAAACATAACTTTTCTTGGCTTAAAATTTTTACATGTCCGTATGATACCAATCGCAAATACAAGGGTTCATGGAAGAAGTATATGGGCCAAGGAATTAAAAAATTTCACCGGTGATCGATGCAGCTACACCATCTCCGATGAAGCGCAGCCCGGTACAACTACTAAGGATCTTACATGAAGAAATTTAAGAACAAAAATTAAACCAAAAACTACATCTTTCAATCATAAATTGTGCTCAACATCCTCTCATCATCGTAGACCTTTTCTTAAAGGAACCGAACCTGATTCCCTCTTAATCATCCACATGCTCTTTGAAAGATTGTGGGAGCATCGATCGTCGAATTTTGGGTGCTAGCACGGAAATTCGATGACACCTTCAGTGTCCCGACAATCAATATTATGATTTTTCATTTATCCTCAATGAAGAACTATAATCAAATGGTTAGAATGAGAAATTCTCCCTCATGGAAGTGGGAGAGAGGATAGAGATAATCTCATCGATTGAGTAGTGAATAGTTCAGTGCATGGGAGCCTCACCTCATTTATATAGTGAGTTAATAAAATTACTCAGAAAAGGATCTCAAAACCCTGGATATTTATTACCCACTATATAAGTCATAAACTATATCTTATGACTAACTAATTGGGTCATAAATGTCATTTATATTTTTATCACTTACTTGTAATATATAATTAATATATTATTTGATAAATGTGAATCTTTAACTCGACTCTTAATTCATGATAATATAAAACGAACCTTAAATATTAAAATAATATTCGTTAATATGATATTTTTCAATGTATTTACTTTAAAACTTGTAAATACATTTAATAAATAAATTCAGTACCAATTATTCTAAACTCAAATAATATGAATTTATTTATTTCATGGCTCGAATGGACTAAAGGCCTTCCTTTTTATTGATTTTTGATAACCCCCCCCCCCCTTTCAAGGGATGAGGGGGAACCCTTACAAGGCCTGTAGGCTCAGATATTACATGGATCGTAGGCTTAGGAGATTACATGACCCTAAGGTCTTAGGGAATTAAACCAGACAATCTTCAAGGAACTGCTCCTCCCCAGCATCTACATCATGATAGTTGCTCTCCACCTTTGCATGGATGTCTAGATAGGCTTCCCGTGCAAGTACCGGCTGGTACCGATGGCATGGCCATACCCTCTCATTCTGACAAATCCATTTGGCTCTGCTCTAGTGAGTGCACCTGCTCTAAATCTTCTTCTAGGGATGCTCTTTTTTTGTAGTATGTCTGGGGCAACTGTATGTGTCCTGAAGGCCTTGAGGTGGCCCGAAGGCCTTAAAGGTGGCCCGAAAGCCCTACTGACCCGAAGGCCTGGGTGTCCTGAAATCCTTAAGGACTCCAAGCCCAAACCGGTGGCCCAAGGTGAATAGTTCCAACTTCTATAGTATCGAACAATACCTACTACAATGCCTACTACAGTGTCTGCTACAATAATAAGAAATATGCCTCTACCTGGTTTTGAATCTGGGTCTTGTGGATGCACTTAAGGATACCTCCTAGGACCCATGGTGGGAACACCATTTCCTATACTTCAATTCATCATATTAGGGATGAAATTTTAATATTCTTAGTGTATGAACCTCTAGGACCATATATCAACGACAGTGAATATTATTCCTAGACCAGGAGCGAAGTATAAAAACCCATTAAGGCCCCTAAATAGTGAATATATAGTCATAGAAATTTTACTACAAACACACTTCATGTAGTATAATCTCTTTGTCTCGATATATCTCATAAATCAGGATGCACACTTCATGTCATCATCCTTTCTTGATTTACTATTTGTTGACCTAACTGGGTGGATTTATCTTCTTCTACCATGGTCATGGATTTAGTGAAGGTACTACCAACATGATCAATCAGGCCTGGGATATCACTTACTTTTAGAAGGGAAAAATTCTATCTTGATTATTCAATCAATTTCATACCACCAATGATGCACCCAATGCAAGCTACCTCACTACAACATCAACGCCATTATTTGTTTCCTTGCATCAAACTATGCAATCAAAAAGTATACACTAATAATAATCTCAATTAAAGATACCATTACACGTTTTCACAAATAGAAAGAACTAATGACACGTAAAACATGTTGTATTCCAATTGGTGGTTCAGTCCCCATGATCTCATATACTCAGAATCACCAAGTGAAAACTTCATGAGAATAATTTTTAATGCTTATCATCCCCCAAATACCCATGGGGTGTTAGTCAAGTGGTACCCACTGGTTGTACCCCTCACTCTCCATGGGAACTGGCTCAGTGCACCCGTTGGTTGTACCCCTCACTCTCCATGGGTACAGGGTACTAATCCTAGGAGTTCGCTTTCAGGGTGAATGTAACACCCCAAGATTTCATAGTGTGTTATTTCTTCAAAATAATTCAATAACTTGCACTACATGCAACACCGAGTTCAAGCGCACCATGACTTACCAAACAAGCCATTCAAAAGAGGTTATGAATAGTATTAACTAAATTTTAAACTTTATATAATCCTTATAATTTTAGAATCCATATTATGAGTTTCTTAGACATAATGTAAGAACAAATTCATTTTCAGTATTGCACTTTTACCAACTTTTAACAGTGAACCCTTTTTAAATACAATATTTTAAACTTTTTGACTAAATGGGGACATCAAAAATTTAAAATGAAACATCCCAAGCTTCCACGGTACGCTTCTCTTTGAATAATACAGTAGCGTGTGTTGTACGCAACTTCGAGTTCTAACACACACCATAACCAAATCAAACTAGCCGTTATGAATAGTAATACCTACTTTTAAAAATTTTATAAATTTTATCTCTCAAAATGGACTTCATTTTTGGATTTTTAATATCAAATTTAGCCTAAGGTGAAATTTTGGTACTTTTCGGATAACTTTAATATTTTGATGAATAGTGAAAATTACTAAATTTTAATTAAAAACAACTTTTTTAATCAAAATAATTAATAGTGATAAATTATGAATTTTAGTGGTTTGAAAGTATATTTAGAATATAATTTTACCATTTAATATAATTTTGGTCATTGGACATAATTTTACAATTAAACCGGACATAAACAAGTGTCAATCTTTTGATAGTTATTATCTCTTAAAAACACGCTTTTTGTTTTAACAACGGGAATTAATTTTAAATTAATTTCTACCACTTCTGTGTTTTGAATTTGGAAAAATTGATTCCATATTTGGAATCAGGATTTTAAAATTGTGTAAATAGATAAATTTTATTTTTAGACATTTTGAATAATTCGGTAAATATTTTATTTACCATGGTTAAGGGTAAATCCGGTAAATAAGGGTTAACAAAATAATATTATAATAATACTAAATTACCCTAAAACATGTCCTAACCTTATTGGTTGATACATGTTAGACCATAGGAATCTTTGTGTCGATTTTAGGACCCCATGGAGCCACTTGTAGGTGATAGGGACACTTTATTTTAATTAAGTTAAAATGAATACAAAAATGACACAAGCATATATCTTTTAGAAAAACAATTTTTACATAGGGTTATATATGTTGGATTTTTTACTATAAATATTCACTAGAAAGATAAAAATATTTAATACATAATGATATTTTATTTAAAATTTTTAGATATTAAATAATTTAATTTATTTATGACACAATGATGATGCACTAATTACCATAATAGTGAAAATTTAAAATAATTGATATTATAAATACCAAAATAAAAATAATTTGAGACTTTTAATGAATTACAATAATTTTCTAGGATAATATGACATATTATTATTGATTTAATTAACTTTTTTTGAAGTAATAATTCTGTTATGAGTCTCACAAAAATCAACTATTGAATAGTGTCAAAATTGACATAAATTTTTTTTTAAAACAAATATTATATTATTAATTGATATTAAATTCCTAAAAATCTAAGGTTCAGAAAAGAGACTTATATCATGATATTTGTATCATTAATGGAACACTTGGTGGTTTCTTGGATGTATATAGTAATTTTATTAACTATATAATATAAAAATACAGAGTGACATGGTAAATGTCAAACTAATTAACTAAGGGTTAATACTTAAAGATAAGGTTAATATAGTAACCAAAACCTGCCTAAATTCTATTTGTTGAATGTTTTTCGACCTATCCCCACCTTAACATTTAAATAATAAACTTTTGAGCCATTAGAAACCTAATATTAATTTATTATAAATTAATATTTCTAGCATTTCCAAAGGTGCCCCTCACCCCTCTTATAAAAGGGAACTCCTCCTTCTCATTTCTTCACATCTTCAAAGCCTTTTTGTTTGAAAAAACTGTGTCCAAATACTCTCCCAACTTCCCTAACTAAAACCTAGAGGCCTTAGTTTGATCAGAAAGCCAACCTATGGAGCCCTTTTGATCAAATCAAAAGTAAGAACCCGAAGAAGAGGTAATGATTTCACCACCCTTTTCCAAGTTCCTTTCTTCTTCCACTTATTCTTCCTTTGTTATTACCATTCTAAAATAATAACTCCAATATCATATATATAATGTTATTTTATTATAAATATGGTACAACCATATTCATTATTCTATCCACCCTTTGAATAACATGTCACCATACGTGCGTACGTACGGCTTACCATCTCCACGTCGTGATGTAATTGTTATTCAATATATTATTATTTGGATGGGTATAATAATGATGTGTAACTCATGTAAATAATAAATATAACATGTTAATTATTCTGTATATATGATATACCATCCATTTATATATTATTTTAATATCAAAAGAATGATATTGTCGCTCGTGCGTACGTACGGACTACCGTCTCTACGAACGCGATGAGATTCATTCTCTATCGTATCCATTCAAGTATAATTATCATTTGATGATTTAAAAATAATATTTAAGGACTTGATATAATTAGGGATATGAATAAGATACAACCTATCCATGAAAACCATGGCTTACATAACAAAACATATAAAAGAAAACGAGTAGGTTAACACCCGAAACAACGATAATTCTAAGATATTATTAACAAAGCAATGTTAAAAGATCATATATGATATCATATGAATGTATATGATTCTTGTATAATTTAATAACAATTAGTTAACCATTATACAGGAGGTTAAACTACCCCTAACCAAGGAAAATTACAAGGTAAGGGGTTTTTCATCTCACTCCTTATTCCCGTGAGATTCATGCCATATTGCCACTATTACCTTTTGCGTGGTGTATGTACTGCCCATAATTATATTCTTTGTGTAATACACTTTAATTAATGTGTATTTACATATTCATTGTATGATACCTCTTTCATGGGTTTTACTTTTTGTATGTTACCAAAATGGTATGGGTTTATTTTGCAATCTCTTCATTATCCGAGGTTGTTTATACGTAATAATCTACTGGGATTTCTTTATCTTCCACATCCATGTTTCTTTGAAATGTATTTCAAAACATTTTTACTATTTACAAAGAATATGGGTTAAAGTAATTTATACCCTTATGTGTTTTTAAATTAATCTTTCCGTCGTTTTCCAAACAAGGCACTTTTAACCTTTCGACAAATTTAAGGTAAGAATGTTTTTTTTAACTTATACGGCGGGTGCG